>JASPKZ010003799.1:582500-1182500 GCA_030220185.1 Diploptera punctata | reverse complement strand
TCCATAGTGACCATTACCTATTGATTAGTAAAATAGATATACAAAAGAAATGGTATAGAAACTGGAATAAAGAATTAAAGAAGAAGGAAGAAAACAAACAAGAAATTTATAAAATAAAATTGTTAGAAGAAGAATCGATACAAGATTTATACAAAAGAAGGCTAAAAGATTATACAAATGCGGAAGAGCCAAAAAAAAAGAAAAAAAAAAAGGAAATTGAAGAAGAATGGAATAGTATAAAAGGACTCATACATAAAACAGCAAAATAAGTATTACGATCAAAGAAAGTAGGAGGAAGAAACAAAGGACTAAAAAAAATGAGATCCCGAAATCCAGAAAATGGTAAGAGATAAAAAGGAGGCCTACTTAAAACACTTAAACAACAAGAATGGTCTAAATAGAATAGAATATAATAGAACAAGAGCATTAGTAAAAACATATACCAGGAAATCAAATAGAGAGCATTGGTATAGATACATAGCAGAAATGGAACACAATTTACACAGAAGACAATATATAAATTTATAAGAAGCCTTAATTCTGAAGTAAAAGACAAAACAAATCTGCTAACTATACAAGATATAGAATTAGAAAATTATTAAAGAACTGTGGACGAACAAAATAAAGAAGAAATAACACTCGTATAAACAAACAAACAATATGCAGAAGTAGATGAATAAGAGGTGCAAGAATTGATAGAAATATTAAAGAACTGTAAAAAATAATAAAACATGCGGGATAGAAAATATAAACATAGAATTGATAAAAAATGTCCCAAAGAATTTTCAAGATAGATTATTAAAAATCTATAACAAGTGCTGGGAACAAAATACAATACCAGACGAATGGAAAATTTGAAAAGTAACCTCAATATTTAAAAAAGGCGATAAAACAAAGCCAGAAAACTATAGAGGCATTAGCTTACTTTGTGCAGCATACAAAATATATGCAAAAATGATCAACGAAAGATTGACAACTATAGTAGATGCAATAATATCAGAAGAGCTGACTGGTTTTAGGAAAGGAAGAAGCTGCACAGACAATGTATTCACTTTAAAACAAATAATAGAGAAGCGAAGAGAATTGAACTTAGAGACGCACATCCTCTTTACAGATTATAAGAAGGCCTTTGATAAAGTGTCTAGACCAAAATTATGGAACATATTAAGTGAAAAAGGAATTCCACCACACTTGATAGCAGTAATTAAGAAAATGTATGAGAAAACAAAAATAAAAATAAATCAAAGAGAACCAATACACATAACAGGAGGAGTTAGACAAGGTTGTCCACTATCAACCTCTCTTTTTAACATTTATTTTGACGACATGATAAGATCATGGAAGCAAATGACGACTGGGAGAATTAACTTAGGAAATATAGTAATAAAAACAGTAGCCTTTGCAGATGACCAGATTTTAATAGCAAAAACAGAGGACGAACTACAAAGAATGCTATATAAACTAAATGAAATATAAAAAAAATACAACATGGAAATATCATCAGGAAAATAAAAAACAATGGCCTTCAAGGGCGCTCATCCAGTTCGGACAAAGATAATATTAGAAAATAAACCAATAGAACAAGTGGTAAGATATAACTTCCTAGGTTGCGAAATATCATACACAGCGGAAACAGATATAAATAACAAACTAAATAAGTTTAATTATATAACAGGAACACTAAAAAGAACTTTGAAAAATAAAGCCAGGAAAGACTCTATAATGAAATTATACAAGACAATGGCAGTGCCTATTATTACTTATGGATCCGAAACATGGGCAGTGACAACACAACAATCTGCCAGAATACAAGCTGCTGAAATGATATTCCTCAGATGAATAGCAGGATATCAAAGAACAGACAAAAAACACAACACAGAAATAAGACAACGACTAAAAGTAGAGGAATTAAATACAACAATAGTGAAATACAGAACAAATTGCAAAGAACACTTGGCAAACATGACCGAGAATAGAATACCAAAAGCAGCATACAACTATTCACGACGAGGAAGAAGAAGTTTGGGAAGACCAAAGAAAAGATGGAAACAGCAGCAATTCTGAGCCGGAACAGGCTAGTAAATAAGCCTAAACCGTGTCGAAGAAGAAGAAGGATGTAACTTAGAAACTAGACATCTTTAACCAACATAATAAAATTGAATTAAGCTAGAATGCTTCAAATATAATATTCCATAATTAGGGATTATTTAAACTGTATTTGCTTCCTGTTTCCCATTTTACAAATGCTCATACATTTTACAAAGCCAGGTTTTAAAATTATATCATTACTGATACTAGTAAGGTGACCTGTATACGATATGTCATTTGTTCCTTATTATGCAATGCCATAAGACCTCCATCTCTATTACTATAATGGCATAGCCCAATTTCGAGCCTTGCCTTCCTTTTGTTAGGAGTTATTAGACCAAATTAATTTAGTTGTGCTTCTTTTCCCATAGATGTCATGAATGGTATGCGGTCAATATACCGACCCAATGAGATATCTAGGAGGCAAATAAGGTATTAGTAAGATGATGAGGTTGGTAAATTTGCTCTCTAATTTATCTAAATTCGCCGCGTCGCATTGTATTGGACCTTATGTATTCATATGCAGAGTAAAAAGAACGTCGTTCAGTGTTAATTGTAGCAAGGAATTGTAATACACTAATGGATGTGAAGTAGTGCTTTATTTATTTATTTTTTGTCTAATGCCACCAGGTTGTATTTTATGACATTTCTGGTTTTCTCCCCTGGCATTGGCGGAATTGTAATTCATTTCTTAGGTTGGGGCATCTGGAAGGCGGAGTTACGTTACTCCGATAATGTGATGGGTGATAAATGATAATGAAGTACCAGGAGAGTTCTTAACCTAAACTTAACTTAAATTCCAGACCATGGGGAATCTCAGGAATAATTCCCTTTAAGGAAAAATTCCCATGGTTAGACCGGGAATCGAACCTCATGAACTGTAATCAGAAACGCTAACCACTAGCCCATGAAGCTGGTCAGTAGTGCTTTATAAATTGTTCTATTTCAAGTTCGTTTGTGGATGGTTCGCATTTGTTTGTTTTATTTTTGGTCTTATATAAACTTCAATTTAAAACCAAAATTATCCCTAAATTCAGATTCCACGTTTTGCGCCGTAGGCCTAACCTAGTTATCAATATTAAATTTACTTCTCATCAGCTTTCCATTAACACTGGAATAATAAACATGTCTGCTTTCTGTGAATACAAAGACTAAACAAAATTTAAATACAACACACCTGTAGCAATGACAAATTTTCACTTTTTTTTTAATTTAATTGGGATGAGAATTTTATACGTTACTAGCTAATACCCGGCGTGCGCTGATACGCCTAAATAAATTAAAATTAATGTGTTTTTATATTTAGTTGAATAAGTAGAGGGAAAAATACCTACCTAATACCTAATACAGGCTTTCCACTCTACAACAGTTCGCCCTTGATTCCTACTTTCCAGAGATTCCCATCTTCCCATTGCCCCTCTTCCACACTCCTCTTCATCATGGCATCATATATTCCCTCATACCATGTTCTTCTACTTCTCCCCCTCTTCCTTCTGCCTGGTACCTCCCAATCTAACACCTGTTTAGGCCACTGGTTTTCCGACATCCGTTGTACATGTCCATACCACTGTAAAGCTCTCTTTGTTATCATATCGATAACAGTTTCTTGTGCATCCATTTCTAAAGGGAAAAATAATTATAAAATTATATCGTAATTATTTTTAGATACTCCTTGCTAATTACCCGGAAATCTACTTACCCCGATCTTCTTGACATAGATGAGCTGAAAGACAAAATTCGTTACACATTCATGTTCTTATGCAGTAAAAAAAAGTATGTGTGCTATCAATAATTTAAAATCTTCTCCCGACAGATGTGAACATGGATGTGACATTGTCTGTTGCCCGTAAAAGAATACCCGCGGGTATATGTCCACCGCTGTGGTCTCGAGGTAGCGTACTGCCTTGTTACGCAGCGGGCCAGGCTTCTGGGTGAGGTTTTTTCCGAGGTTTTTCCTCACCTGTAAGACAGATGTCAGGAAGCCCAACGTCCCCGAAAATCATCCGGCCATCATCATCATTACCATCAAAATCCTTCACCGGTGTGGAAAGCAACGGGAAGCTATCACATCTATAATTCCCTAGTAAAGCCGCAAAGCGAAAGATATAGCCTATATATCCATCCATAGTAATTCTGCCCGTGGGCAGGTCCTTCACTCAATCATAGCATTTTCATGCTATGCTTGCAGCTTTACTAGAAATTTTAGGTGTGGTGCTTCCCGTTGATTTCCACACCGGTGAAGGATGATGATGATGCTAATGATGATGATGATGGCCATATGATTTCGGGGACCATTTGGGCCTTAAAGTTTTCCTGACATTTGTCTTACAGGTGAGGAAAAACCCCGATAAAAACCTCACCCAGAAAAACTATCCTGAGCGGGGATCGAACCCGGGCCCGCTGCGTGACAAGGCAGCACGCTACCTCGAGACCACAGCGCGGTGGACGTATATATATATATATATATATATATATATATAATTGTTTCAAATAATCATCGAGTTTTATTCAGATTGAAATTTAAAAGTTTTGTAGTAGAGAATAAAAATTGGTGACAATAGAAATACTATTAACATTCATCATCATTGGTTCTACAGCCCGTTGCAGTCCTTGACAGCCTCTATTAACTCCTCCATTCTCCGCCTTCATTCTCCATCTTTGAACACTCAGTGTCCTCAGGTATTGTTCAGCCCTGTCCAACCATCTAATATTAGGATGTCCAACTCTTCGGTTTCCATTTTTAATTTTCAATGTGACTTTACGACATATGTATGATTCCTCTCCCCTGTAAAGTCATGACTTCCCACCTTAATTGTTCTAATAATAATATCACCATACTTATTTCTAGAGATGAAACGGATAGTTGTTTGCCGGTCGAACATAGCCGATTGGCACATCGTAACGAACGAGCTGACGTAGACGGCGCATGAACAATCGGGCGGACTCGGCTGAATTCGGGTCTTTCCGTTCACGAGCGAGGTTAGTAAGTGTTTCATTGACTTGTTGAATTGATTGCAAACACGATCATTTGAGCTTATTAAAAAAGTGCTGTTGTAATTTAAGATTATTATAAAAGTATTTTTACAAGTAATTCTAAAAAGATTTAGCAACCAGAAATGACATAAGTAAAGAAAAGATAGCCTTTATGTGAATAGTATGATATAAACAGTGACGATCCAAAGTTTGCTGTATGTCTGTTATGCAATGTTAAAATTTCTCGTGGCGGTGAAGGAGAGAAAAAACAGGTACGTCTATGTATGTACCAAACAAAACCAACTTTTCTTTTTTCTTCTGTTTTTAATTACTTCATGGAATTGATCGATATATTTATCAATTGGATGTTATGAAAAATATGATTCAAGAAAAATGTATTTGTTTTTATAATAAATCATAGTGTTTGAATAAATCTTCTGACTCACCCTGCATAGAAATTGATATTCATTTACTATAATTTGCCCTTAGTGCAGTATGAGTACTATTTTTTTGTTGTAAAATGAAAATATGGTGATTATATTTTGTGTATGTAATGTGGAATAAATAAAGTACCTAATTTTTACATGTTGTATTCTTTTTAAATCCTGTATCCGGTCGGGTAGTAAATTTGGGCCGGATACCGGATAGTTACCGGATATCTGTTTCATCCTCACTTATGTTTTGGGAAAGCTTGGGAAAAATAATTAGAAACGCCTAAACGCACGTAGAGAAACTATTCGGATAAGTCTTAAGGAATTGGATAACGGAGTTGTAAAAAGTGTTCGCCTTGTTGAGGATAGGGTACAATGGAAGGCCTGAATACATAGAACCTATGGGTTTCATAAGCAATAGAATCAGCATTTCAGTTTATAACAAAAAAAAACTTGCATGTTCAACAGCCGATAAGTAACAACAGGATATAAAATGACACCATGAAATAAATTGTTACTTAACTTCATATTAAGTCTCAACATGGATTAATTCATAATCTATGCCCGAAAATTGGCATAACACTGATTTATCTTGCCGGTTATTTAAATGTGGCGGACCGCAGTGAAAACAAAATCATGTAGAAATGTATGTTATTGCTATATATTACGTAATTCGACACAAATTTAGTAATTTATGCTGATTAGTTTTCTATTATTTTACTGAAAATATTAAATTAATTAAACCAATTTATCATAGATTATACATATATGTAAGCGTTAAGTCCGGTTGGAGTGTAAATGCATTTTTTTTCGGGGTGAAAAACATCATAAAGCCGGATTTCGTGTAGTTGATTTAAGCATGTAAAAAGATACCTCAAACCCAAGATAAGAAACATCCGGCTCTTTAACATCCAGCTTTGAATTGCAACGCTAATGGCCTGAATGGTTAAACAATATACTAGCTACCAACTTCGAATTATTTCAATTTTAAAACTTGTATACCATAAGAATTCCTGAGGATTAAGCATGTCTTTGAAAGTCCTTGAATTTTAATAGTGTAACGACGTTTCTAACACAAGTTACTATATTTGAGGACGACTATTTTATAAGGTACATATTTTAAAATTGAAATAATTATACAACTTCAAATTAAGTGATTTATTTTCTATGCTTATAATACTAACAGTGCTAATTCAAGTCGTGGGCCGCAAGTTGAAGAACATTTGTTTATCGTGCAAATGTTTGGTTTTGAAAGCCTTGAGCATAATGACGTATTACCAAGCTCTACGTAACATGTAGACTATTGTTCTCATTCAATAAAATAAAACAAGCTAGCATAAAACATTCGATATCGCGACTTTCCTAACATGCTACGCATGCCCTATTGATTTCTACATTTGCACTTGCGAGTAAATGTATTCGCAACACAGTGTCTGTGCTTGTATAACCGACTACAGGACGGAAGCTTGCAATGATTGAGTTTAATTAACTGAATCACTTGCCACTCCCTGTTCACTCCTCAATGTAAGAGTGTGAATCGTAAAGGAAGAACCAGATAAATCTTGTCTGTGTAAAATTGCGAGCAATTTGACATCTGAGAATAAGATACTGCAATATACGTAAGTAGATATGGATGGAATTAAATGATCTTTGCTCATATTAATCAACAGATAACACATTTTTTACATAACCTTGCAGATTGCGAAAAAAAAATTCATGATAACGATTAAAAATTATACGTTTCTTGCTATATGTTAAAACTTTGAAGCTTCGTTGAAATTTGACCAGTTTTCCCCCAAAACATGCTGATTTTAATAAACCTAATCATCATTTTCCTTCCATGGAATTGGCCCACTTGTTGGCCTGTTCCAGTATCACTTAGGACTAGTCGAGAAGTCTCTTTATTGAACGTCCTTGTCATTTCCCAATTGCAAATAAATTCTGGTTTTATTAATATATGTTTCGATATAATTTGTATAATACATTCATACCAACTAACTAATTGTATTATTCTTAATTATTTAAAATTTATATTTATAATTTTGGAAGATATTACTCTTAATAAGTTATAGGGTCATATTATTTCGTATATTTTCAGTCATTATTATCATTATTACTATAATCATTATTATGTATTATTATTCATTATTATTATTATATATTATTATTCAATATATTATTATTCATTATATTATTATTATTATTAATTATTAGTGAATAGTGCATAAGTGGACTTAGAAGAAAACATTCAGCAACAAAAAAAAATGGAATAGCAAATCCCCCAATTAATATTGTAACCCTGTTTTCATGTATAAAAAAAACACTTGCTCGTTCGTACAGGCCTACATGGGAATTGGTGTTATTTATTTTGCTCAAAATGAAGAAATATTGAGTTTTTTTGTTGTTAATGAAGACAACAACTGTGGAAGTCTACACGAAATTTTAACAATAAATACGTTCATTAATGTGATACAAAAAAAAGCAATGACTACACAATGCCTAAAAATAGACTTAAAAAAACAACTACTTTGAATTGATGTTATAACATTTTAAAATAAATTGTATTATGGAATTTTTAACCAAAATATTTTTTTTGCATACTATATTAAACTAAACTCAAAAATCAATTAACAATAAAAATATTAAAGGAGAGTTTTAAATTAAATTTTTTTCCTGCCTTATCTCTAGTTACTCTGGTTAACATGCTTTGATGTCTATGATTTTTTTGTTTCTATAAAATTAAATTTTAAATGTATAACTCATCATTATTTGACTAGCCTATGTCTTGTTCTGAACTTTCAACGTAATGTAAACTGAAGAATAAAACATTTAAGTAGCGAGGCCTACAGTATACTATCATATTATATTTATATCATTATTTTTATTTATTTTACCTTATGGAGTTAAGACCGTAAGGTCTTCTCTTCCACTTCACCAGGGTTAAATTATACATATAACAGAAAAAAATTAATAATAATGATAACACATTTAACAAAAAAAAAGGTTGAATATAAGTTTAACGGATCAAAAATCACAACATGCCTATTTTATTATAATTTTATGATGTTAATTATATAGTGTGTGTGTGTGTTTTAAAATTCATAAATATCTGAATAATATCTTAACATTATATGAGACTATTAGCTATTTGTATAAGAGTCTATCCCATATCCCAAAATTTTAAGTAAGATATTGTTTTCATAGGGATTAGATTAAAATCTACTAATTTAAAACAGAATCTGTTTACTTTACCATATGTTGAAATGGCGGTATTCGTGGTACTTTACCTAAGATGAGAATTTAATCACGATTTTATAAATTCGTAACCGAAAATACAATTGAAAAAAAATTAACCATGCATGTAATTTTGGCGCTTTTGCAGCCTCGACTAAAATATGTAAGATATCACAGAATTCTGTAATGGTAAAATGTAGTATGGTTCCCTTCGTGGAAACTATAAAATACGATACATAAAATATCCACAGATGTCGAAACTACGACATATTTAATAATAAATTGTGTAATACGGTTGAAAATTAGCGGAAGAGGTACTGTGGAAGTATAAGCAAATCTAATATATAAAAATTAATGTTTGTTTGTTCGTATTTTATGCGCGCGGCCACACCGTTCGTCCTATTTTGATGGGGCTTTTTGCAAAATGTGCAGTAGATTCCTGGGATGAACATAGGCTATAAGAGAGTTGTGATATTCAACACCTTCACCCCTAAAAATTTACCTTTGTTGTGAAAAACGTGAAATAAAGCCCCTATTTTGAAGCTTAAACCGCTTACGCTGCCTAAACCATAACAAATACACCAAATTAATATACACAGAATTGAATATCTTAAAAAACTCTACAAAAAAGTCGGCAACAGCATATGTTTATCTTTTACCGATAACTCACAATAATTTTTGTCTTTTCATTGATGCCAAGAAGATCGGGATAAGTCGATTCTCGGACAAGCGAACCCTGCCATACCGTTCATCCGATTGAGATGGGGCTTTTTGAAAAATGTTCAGGAGATTCCGGGGATGAACATGGGCTATAAGAGAGTTGTAATACTCAACACCTTCACCCCTAAAGATCATCCTTTGTAATGAAAAACGTGAAAAAAGTTTCTATTTTGACGCTTAAATGGCTTACGCTGCCTAAACCGTAACAAATACACCAAATTAATGTACACAGAATATTCAATTCTAGGTTTTAGTTTTGTTTTTAGTTTTAGTTTTGCTCCATTGTTATTAATATATATATATATATATATATATATATATATATATATATACGTATGTACGATAACGCATATAGCAAATTTCTGTGTTAAAGAAATCATGTACGTTAATATCATCGCAAAGTAGTGTTAATTTCTCAGATGTAATATTATTGTTTGTTATTGAAATTAATATTCAGATAATTATACTGACGATGCCATGAACTTGATGTATTTCTTACAGCTAATAAAGATCTTATATTTTCTGTTATTTCCATGTCTTATTTTCATTTATTTCATATATTATGCAATTATGCAAGAGCCAAAATTATTGACTCTTAAAATATTTGTTTATGGAAAATTACATGAATAATAATTGAGAACGAGAAATGGTATACACTTTTAAATTTCTACAAAATATTCAACTAGGAATTTAGGTTTTTGCAATTTAATTTCTAATTAATAAAAACAATAGGTATCAAAATAAAAAATCATACTTTTCAAATAACTTTTAAATTATAATCAGCAGAGATAGATTCTTTATACTTTTTTAAAATAAGGATTTATCTACTTAAATACAATTTTATTATAATTAAGCCTGTATTTCTTTTGTTATAGCAGACTGCTATCTTTTTTCATTTTCCTCATTGAATCTATATCTCTTATCACTGATATTTTTTATAACTTACCAATACTTGAATGACAGAAACTAATTTATTTATATAAATAATATTTATATAAGATTTTATGTAATATTGCAGTAACCTCTGTACTAGTAAAATTCCATTTGTTGATAAAATATCACTGAATCTGGAATTTCCACATATCAATAAACTACTTCACATTTATTTTTTGTTTGGAAGTTTCAAATTGTGGGTATTTTGGAGTGTAACTGTCTTGAAAACATATGCAATTTAAACACTTTCAAGTTAGTGTAAAAATGTCCATTGCTTTCTGAAAAGAGTATTTCTACAATATAGCATATACAAGTAACATAAATGCATTTGATTAAAAGTTACAACTTTCTCTTAAAAACAATAGAAAAATATCTGTGTATTACTTTATAATTGTGCACCGCTGTGGTCTCGAGGTAGCAGGCCCCGGTTCGATTCTTGGTCGGGACAGGCTCCTGGGTGAGGTTTTCCAGGTTTTTCCTCACCTGTAAGACAAATGTCAGAAAGCTTAGGGCCCAACGGTCCCCAAAAATCATCAGGCCATCATTATCATCCTAATCATCATCATCCTTCACCGGTGTGAAAAGCAACGGGAAGCTACCACACCTATAATTCCCTAGTAAAGCTGTAAAGCATAGCATGAAAATGATATGATTGCAGTGAAAGACCTGCCCTCGGGTACAATTACTATGAATGGACTTTATAATTATTGTGAATATTGGCCTGATTTTTTAGATAGTAGTGTTCCTGTCTCCTAACTAGCAGGTCTAGGTTTAATACCTGGAAGGGTTGGAAATTTGAATTGTAAAGTTTTCAACCTTAGAGTTGGAATACACATCTTAATCGCTAGGTTGTGAACCAATGGCTCTATGGTACATATGTTGATTGACAGTGATACATCTGTCAGATAGGGATGTTAAGCTTGACGATCCCTTAGTGCTTTTTGACAGAAGTAGGCTATATGCTGGCACCGAGTTTTACCTTTTCCCTTCTCTTCACCATTATCCCTTACATAACACACACTATTCATGAACACTTAAACATATTTTGTTGTTTTATTTAAATTAATACATTCCAATCCTGGATAGAAGTTTATTTAAGAAAGGATTATAAGTCAAGATGGATGCAACATCTTCATCGAATGGAAGATCACAGAATACCCAAACAAATGTTAAGATATCAACCTGCAGGAAGAAGAAGACCAGGACGTCCACTCAAAAGACTTCTGGATGGTGTTTCTCTTGAGGCCGAAACAGGTCAACAAATGGCCTAAATTCGTGAATGTACTGTGATGATGATGAAAAATTAATGCTTGAACTGGTACTCAAACCCCGGATCTCTGATTCTGTACATCAGCATGATACCAGTTACACCATTCGAGAATTGATATGAACATATTTAAAACAATTTAAAGTTGTATCTGTTGTGGCAGTCGTCCTCAACAAATTAAATTTGTTTAAATTATTCAGCTAGGCCTTTCAAAGCTGTTCATTGGGTACTGAATGTGTTTAACAAACATATTGTATAGTAGGTTGATCTGGTAGGGCGTGTTCTCGTTCAACAGGTTATTGTTTCTTGTTTCCTTTATAATTTCAATCTCCTCTAAGATGTTTCTTAAAAGTATTGATATGAACATCAATAATTCTTTCCTCTTTTATAATTCTCATTCACCCAAAGGTGCTAGCAACAATGCCATTTGACGACTTCTATTCAGAAGTATTTTTATTGAGAATTTATACATTACTTTTAAGCATTAAGTTTCATATTTTCACGTTTTATATAAATTAACACTTTCTAATTCTGGATAGAATTTTATTTAAGAAAGAAAAATTATAAATAAATCCTACACCCCTCCTTGTACACAATACAAATGCACATCACTTACATAACATATTCTGCTGAAGTGATACACAAAGTTAAAAAAAACACAATGTCCCCTTGATGCGGTACCTGAACCATGAGAAGAGTAATAGGTGTCACAAAGGACACATATCTGACCCATTGTATATATGAAATGTTGGTTATATTAAGTAGCGATGAATTCAAATTAAAATCTGTTAAGTTACTTTACTTCCAACCAGCGTATTTTTAACATTTTCCATTTTTAACTTAAAATACTTGTTAGTATATCAAATTACATATATAAAAGAATACAAAGTTTATTTTAATATAACGAATTTGGGAATTTTTAACATTATGAGGTTTATTAAAGTTTATTTTGTTGCATTTTAAATAATTTTCTCAATATAAAAAATGGTTAATATTCTGTAGTAAAATTGTTATTAGAGTTGACTATGAGGCTTAAATTGAGATTTAAATTAAAATTCTTTACACGTCACCTTATATCCAGTCTTCTAATTAAACCAGTTTCAAAACCTAGGAAGTTTCATCATCAGTAATTTTTTGACCGATGTTCTGTAAGAAGCATTTCTCCTGGATGGCAGAATATCAGTTGTGAAATTACTGATGATGAAACCGTTTTGAAACTGGTTTAATTAGAAGACTGGATATGAGGTGAGGTGTAAAGAATTTTAATTTAAACCTTAGAGTGTTCATATAGAATACAGCAGCTAAAACTATAACTATAACTATTATGGAAATTAATGTTAAAGACCTTTATTGGACATAGTTAAAATAACTGTTACCTGCTAGAAAACACTAAACAAGTGAATAAAAGATACATCTTATCACTCACTGTTGTCATTGAAGTCAGTATATTTCAACTTTTGTCGACTCAAAAATTGTTATTGCAGGTGGTGGACTTTTTGGGTTGATGAGTAGGCCTATCTGTAACAATAATTGGATTACATTAAAGACTGACATAAAAATCCAAAGAGCCAAGTCTAATTGAAAATTGAATTGGTTATATATAAGTAAAGTGATCCCACAACAGGCCCGGAGGCCCTTGGGGTAGTAGGAGATTAAGGCTCCCACATTTTCTAGACAATCGGCACTTTATGTCAGCCGGGTTGTCAGCCCTGCGTGACGGCCGCCTTTACCCCCAGAACAAGCGTCTGGTACTCATTTCCGTTAGAGGCTGAGTCGACCCCAGGGCCATAGTGCCGCCAGAGGGTTTGGGTCAGTTTAAAAATCCTGACCCCAACGGGACTTGAACCCTCGACCCTCCGGCTTGTAGCTCAGTGCCTTAACCACTACGCTACGGCGTGCCCCCTGGTTATATATATATAATGAGATATAGTTAGGAATTGAATTCAGACCCCTTGAATGCCAGTCATGTATTTCTAACTATTAGACCATACTCATTCAACAACCAATCAAAGTTAATATATTATTGTAACTGGGATTTTGGAATTTCAATTAATATACAAATCGTTGGGACCAAGCATCTTTGGTATATTGTACAGGGTGTATCAAAAAGGATGGCGCAAACTTACATGGTTCAAAGTACACGATAATAGAAGCAACAATGTCCCAGTAAACATGGGTCCGAAAACGAGCCGTTTGCGAGATAATTACGAATGTATGGTTACAAGCCGCCACTGACGTCATTGTTTGTAACATCGTACGGTTTACTCCTTGCGGACTTAAAATAAACGAAGTGAATAACATACAGTTAAACCTGTAGAAAAATAAGAAAGAAAAAACCAAAAATATTTAAATATCTTAATGAAACAGCCGTCCTATGTTCTTTGTTTACAAAACTGAACATTGCCGAGAGGTGGAGTTGTAATCAAACATACACGCAGAACGTACAGGACGGATACAGTACACAGTCTCAAAAGGTATCAGTCTCGTCTGAGGAGTGCCACTTGTGCTGTGTTGTAGTTACAATGGAACCTTACAGTAACGAAGAGTATGCGGATATGCATTTCATGTACGGTAGAGCTAATGGCAATGCACGGGAGGCTGCACACGCTTGTATCAAGAAACATATCCTGATCGAAGACACCCCGAAAGTCGTACATTTGCAAGGGTCCATCAGCGGAGAGAAAATGGGGTTTTTGCACATGGCAGAGCAGTAGGTAGGCCTTCTCGCATTACGCCTGAGGTTGAGGATATGGTGTTGGAAGCAGTACAGCTCTCTCCAGGAACCTCGAAGAGAATAATTGCCACACAAGTGCCTGTACTAAGTCACAGTAATCTATGGAGAATTTTACAGCGCAATTTACTGTACCCTTACCACCTCCAACGAGTGCAATGTCAACGATGTGGACTTTGTTCCTAGAGTGATGTTTTGTCAGTGGATGCAACAACAGACTGTAGTCGACCCTCGTTTCGCATGTAACATGTTATTTACAGACGAAGCAGGATTCACACGCGATGGTGATTTAATTATCATAATACACATTTTTGCTGTGAAATAAACCCACATGCTGTTCATGAGTCACCACATCAGCACCGTTTCTCAATGAATGTGTGGTAGGGGTACTAGGTGATCATCTCATTGGGCCACACATTCTTCCACGTAAACTTAATGGACGGAGGTACCTTAGGTTTCTGTGGCGTCATCTTCCAGGATTGCTTGAGGATGTTCCCCTTCAGCACCGTCGGAGTTTGTAGTACATGCATGATGGAGCTCCGGCACATTTTGCTGCTGCTGTGAGATGGCATCTAACGCACAGATACGGCCTAAGATGGATAGGTCGAGGCGGATCTGTACCTTGGCCTCCAAGATCACCTGGTCTAAATCCTTTGGATTTTTGTGTCTGGGGTCACCTCAAAAGCGAAGTGTACAGCACACCCGTTAAAACGGTTGGAGAACTGGAGCAGAGAGTTGTACATGTTTGTCAAGAATTCAGAAATGATCCAGGGGTTTTCGAAAGAATTCGACATTCATTATTTTAAGAAGAGATTCAAGTTGAATTTCAACCACAAATAAAAATAAATTAGATTCCATTATTATTTTAGTCTCCCCCCTTATCAACTCTAGGATTAATTTTGCAGATACGAGCACAGTATTGCATCCAGATGCAAGAAAGACACTTCGAACACCTCCTTTAACAGGTAACCCATAAGTGAAGTGAACTGTGAAATGTGAACTAAATGAGATGAAAAATTAATAGTAAAGTCTAAATTCAAATTAATTTGTATTAACTAGAACGATGTTTACAATGAAATCATTGGGGGCTTGTAACCATACATTCGTAATTATCTCGCAAAACGGCTCGTTTGCGGATCCATGTTTACTGGGACATTGTTGCTTCTATTATCGTGTACTTTCAACCATGTAAGTTTGTGCCATCCTTTTTTGATACACCCTGTATATCCTAAAAACTCCATGGCAAAACAGACCTAGCCAAAAAATTCCTTTCTTATACTTTAATATATAGACCTATATATTTATTTTTTTGTCCTTGGTTTGTTTCAATTTCCATGGATTTTTTATTGCAGTTTATGATTTTTAAAATACCTATATTAGGTGATACCTGATTAATTTTTTATATTAATTTGTAATCTATCAGAACTCATCTTATCATAATCAAAAGTACATGATAATGTTTAATACATCAACAACTCACTACTCTATAATAAATAATAAGCCACATGAGACTTATATCAAAAACCTGCCCAACGTCCCTGAATATCCTGTGAAAGTCTGTCAGAAGAGTTCCATTCCATCCTTTGTAATTATATCCATCCATAGTAATTCTGCCCGAAGGCAGGTCCTTCACTGCAATCATACCATTTTCATGCTATGCTTGCAGCTTTACTAGGGAATTGTAGGTGTGGTAGCTTCCCGTTGCTTTCCACACCAGTGAAGGATGATGATGGTGATGATGATAATGATAAGGATGATGATGATGATGATGATGGCCATATGATTTCGGGGACCGTTTGGGCCTTAAAGTTTTCCTGACATTTGTCTTACATGTGAGGAAAAACCCCGATAAAAACCTCACACAGAAAAACTGCCCCGACCGGGGATCGAACCTGGGCCCGCTGCATGACAAGGCAGCACGCTACCTCAAGACCACAGCAGTGGACTGTAATTATATAAATAATTAATATTCTGTGTCATGTTTTGACTTTTCACCATAAAATTAAACAATCTAGTTCATATTGAGATATCTTGTCTTACCATCTGAGTTATTAAATGTTGTAGTAAAGTTTTCTGAAGTAAACACTGATGAATGTTTTACTGTGTATAATTCTTTCAGATCTGATTAATAAAAATATAATTGAGCGAATGCCTCCTGCAAATGTCATCTCAACTTTTGAGCTAACGAAAGAAGAGTTTCAATCTTTACTTGCACCATGTTTGGGAGCAGATGTGAAGGTAGAAGACTTCAAAACACGAGCTCTTACTCAACCTGGAGAGAATTATGGTAGTACTATTTTATCCGCAGAACTAAATCTCAAGCAAGGTTTGAGAAGATACAAACTTCCCTTAGTTGTCAAATTAGTTCCACCGTCAGAATATCTTTGTGAAATTTTTGACATTGAAATAACTTTCAATAAAGAAGTCAATGCTTATAAATGTGTAAGTCCTCAATATGAACAAATACAAAGAGAGAAAAAAGTTACATCTGATAACTTTCTAGACATATTTCCAAAATTCTATGGAGCACGTACAAACCAACAAGGCAAGTTGAATGAAAAAGCTGATCATACTGCAGTTCTTCTGCTGGAAAACTTAAAACTCTCTGGTTACCATACAGGTGATCGTCTTAAAGGGCTAGATCTGCAGCATGTAAAGCTTGTGATTTCTCAATTAGCACGTTTTCATGCCACTTCTGTAGCAATTAAACTTACAAAGCCAATAATATTTAAAGAAACAGTTCTCAAGGCATGTGAAAGTTTTGTGTTAGATGGAATATCAAATGATGATGTAGCAGAAAAGATCATAAAATGTAATCTAGATGATGTAAGAAGAATTGATGAATGTGTTCCATATCTTAATAATATAGAAGCAGCTCTGCGTGAAGATATGAAAGAGAAGAAAGATCCAGCTCCCAGTATACCTAAAGAACCATTTGCTACTTTCATACATAACGACTTTTGGGGTTAACAACATGATGTTTAAATATGATCAGTATTCTGTGCCAATTTGTATGAAATTTGTTGACTTCCAAACTACAATATATTCCTCACCAGTTAGAGATCTTATATTTTTCTTATATAGCAGTGCGGATGATAATGTGATAGAAAATCATTTTGATGATATGATAGTATTGTATCATCAGGAATTCATTAAATGTTTAAGTTGCTTAGGCTGTGATACCAGAGTATTCTCATTTGAGAATTTCCAAGAAGAACTTAACATATTTGCACCAAAGGAATTTGCACATATATTATGCATGGTTAAGTTCATTACGGCTGACAAAAATAAAGTACCTGATCTGTCAAATTGTGATCTAGATGTGATTGTACAAGATAATTATGGTGGTGAACTTTATGAAAAAAGAGTCAAATTATTAATCAAAGATTTCCTCAAAAAAGGTTGGTTATAAGATACATTTTTATTGAATCATGTACAAAGAACTAGATAAGAAATACAATTTTAAATGGGGACAATTTAAAAAAAATACATAACAGTTTTTAAATCTTTCATCAACTGACATGAAGAGATAATTGTATAGGATCTTTCATATATTACGCAATTTTTAAAATGCAATAATTAAGTAAAAATGCATTGAAATAAATTTTTTTTTTTTTTATTTTCCCATTTAAGTTTGGAAAATTATATCAAGCATATGTCCACCTCCTCTGTCTCGGCAGGCAGTTATTCGGTCTATTAAGTTAGTGATGACTCTTTCACAGACATCTTTGTTGATATCATTGACGACACATTGAATTTAATCTTTAAGTTGGAGAACTGTTTGTGATTTGTTCACGTAGATTTTGGACTTCACATAACCCGATAAAAAGAAATCACATGAAGTAAGGTCACAAGATCTGGGAGGCCATTCTAAGTTGCCACGAATTGTGATCACAGACTTCATAAACCGAGACAGTGGAGATGGACATATGCCTGATATAATTTTCCACACTTAAATGGGAGTGTTACGCCTACACTAGGGCCTAACTACCATAATAATAATAAATACTATAAAAAACCGATAAAGGATATACATATATGTTTGTTCACTATATCAGAAATTAGGAAATAAATTAGGAAATAAATAACCGCATTGAAATACAATTTAGTCTTTTCTCAAGGGACCTTTTGAATATAAAAAAAGCTAGTAAAAATCTATAAGACTTTGTATCCTGGATCAAAACCATGTCACAAGATTCCAGGATGTAAAGTCATATCAACATTATTTAGTCAGAAAGATCAGAGATGTCCACATTAGATAGGGGTGAATGGAGTTGCAAGAAGAGAAAGTGGGACAAAGTTTTCCATTTTGACATAGATGAAGGTTTTGAACTAGATCATGTGAAAGAGTAAGTGAAAACCGATGGAAAAACCCCACATGTATTGAAGGGAAAAGCTAACTTTCCACCCAAGTTTCCCCCGATTAGAAAGTTAAAGTTTATCATATAAATGTAGGCGATTTTTTTAACGAAGCGAGAACGGTGTGGGGGGACCGAAGGGTTCGGTTCCCCCTGGGACAAGGCAGCTCTACATGGGTAAGACATCATTCTTTACATTCATAAATGGTCATTTTACATTCATAAATTTAATTAAAGGACCCAATGGTCCAAAGAACTTAGAATAATGACCAAAGTTGATTCTTTTGAATATTTTAACATGGTTGATCTCTTACTCTTTGAATTTCAGCATTTTAATATTTTGAATATGTTTACGTTTGACAATGTGGCGATTTCAGCTGACTTTAATAACAGTGTTTTAGATGTTTGATTTAAGTCTCTTTATGTTTGGTATTTATTTTAATAAATAATGTTATTTTTCGTTACTGTGATTTAACATGTTTAATTATAGCACTCTTCCTCCAAAACCAAGGCCAACCGCTCGGGCCAAAGATCACCTAAACCATAGTAAACCTAACGCTATCTTTACGCAGGGGCTTAACAGACGCGCCCGCGTAATAGGGAGTGTATGTAGATGAAAAAAAAATGTTGTTGCATTTTTGACTTAATTATTGCATTTTTAAAAATTTCATAATATATGAAAAACCCTTTACAAACAAAAGTTAAGTGGCAAGAAATGTTATTAGGAAACGCTTTAGTTTAGTTAATTCTTTATGTATTTTCAAATCAATCAGATGCCAGTTGATAGTGAAAGGGATGATCCAATCAAAACCAGTCTTGAGAATGTATAGAAATATGATGTCAGTGTAAAATCTGATTAATTTAATTATTGTTAATAAATTCTGTTACTGTTTGACAAGTATCAATATTCCATAAGCTACAAAAAAGAAAAGGTGCATTTTGTAAGTTAATATTAAACAAATAATAAGACTTGTATCAATTTTAAAAGCAGTAAGTTTCACTTCCTTTTTTTGAAATGATATCCTCCATTTTGTAATGGTAATGAAATTTGAGCACAATCCTTGCTTAGGATTTGAATTAAGAATTTTACGTACAAGTGAATTTTCTTTTCATGATGAACAATGCAATGTTGGTATTCACTGAGATAAGTTTGAAAAAAAAAAAGACTGTTTGTTAAATATGTGTATGAACACTAGCTAAGAAATCAATAAATAATAAATATTATCTTACATAATTGACAATAATACTTGTGTTATATAAGATCTTGCAATTTTATTAAGCAAGGTATTTAATATTAATGAAAATAAAACAATTACCTAATATAATCAGTACAGAAGTTTGCTAAAGAATTATTATAGCTTTCTGACACTGCTAAATGTTATATAACTGGGTAAGTTATACATTATCTTCAGATGCTCTAACTAAAATGTGATGCAACAATTAAATGAGTTGATTTCAGCTTTTTTATTATTGAACGTTAGTTAATAATAATATTGCTAAATTTGTTTATCTCCACTTTTCAGTTAGACCATTTTGAAAATAGTTATCCATATTGAATTCTCTTCTGGACCAAATAGTTTTTAAATCCAGCTTTCTAAGTACAGTATATTTAAAAATATAACCACTCCTGTAACTTATCTCTTACACTTAAGGATACACTCATGCATAATTGGGGTGCTCAGGTAGAAAATTGTGAGAGTTCCATATGTAAAGACAGAATGGAGACTAGCAAAATTGTCACTAAATAATTGCAAAATAAAATATAAACATCTAAATGACTTGGCAAGCCAGCCTACCACATTAGACAGTAAAATTGTGAGAAACTGTATACAAAATGGTGCTATGTATGTTTTTAAATTTTGTAAATTATTTGTTCTTTTTAACTTGTAGGCCTATGTTACAATACTGCAGTAAGGATTTGCCAATATTCTGTAAAAAATAGCACAGGTCTATGTGTAACATACTTCAAACTTAAGATATTTGAATGAATCATGGTCATTGCTAAAGAAATATGAGAACAAAATCCTTCAGTAACTTATAAATTGGACGATGTTATGCATTAACCAGCTAAGTGTATTTTTTTTTTTAAATTGAGATTTTGATGCTATCTGTTGCACTGGTTCATGAAGTAAGTGTATGCACACTTTTAGCGCCAAATCTTTAAAAACAGCCCTATTGTTAAAGAAAAATTGTAAATGCCATCAGTCCTACCAGAGATTGTTTTGCAACAAACAGCTAAGCACCAAATGTTCCCACTTTTAGATAGTTGATGCATAACTGTCAAATAAGGAAAATAAGTTGCAATATCCAGTATCGTTAGTTTGGCGCTACAATAAATAATGAAGATTGACTTAAACTTTGAACATATTTTTTCTCAAACTTACATGATGGCACATAGCTGGTTGATGCATAATGCCATCCAATTATATTTTTTCAGACTGTTCAGACGAATTTTTGTCTGTTATGAATTTTATGTATGTTATTTAAAATAAATAATTTGTTAATATTGTATGCCTCCTGAAATATGTCATATAATTCTGCTATAATTTAGAGTTTTTGGTTAGGCTTATTTAATACATATGAAACTTTAACTCATTTAAGCCTGTAATTATGTCATGGTCAAATGAATGCTCTGAAATATATTTCATAATTTTTATAATGCTTGTAAATGACAATATTATTGCCTATTAAATTAATTAGTGGCGATTTGTAGTATTTTGTATGTAATTTATAAGTTAAACATGAGTTTTTGTGGCCTTATTATTAAGCATTTTTATTGGCACATTTCTTGTATTACCTAATGTTTTTATTGTTTTTCTTCTCTATTTTGGCAGACCATATTCAGCTAAGTTTGTTAAATAAATAAAATAAATAGTAATAAAGTACATAACAATATTTTTACTTAGGTTTCAAATGGGCTTTATTACAAATATTAAAGATTAATAATCTATTGTTAAAATAATTTGGTATCAAATGAAGTCTACAAGAAATTAGTTTCTGCCTATTTTAAATTTTTTAGAGGCTTTCATACCATGTGCATGTATGCATGCATGGGATAGGCTTATTTTATTATATCCCAGTACTAAATAATCACAACATTACTAAAATAAAATCTATCTTAATTATCATAGAGAGTCTAAAACTTTCTGTTGCATTTTAATTGTCTGTCAAAAATAGCAATCGGATTGCACAAGTTAGTAGATAAACTCTGTATAATTTTGTTTGCAGCAGACATAAAACTCTTTGTAAATATTGCACATATGTAACACTAGGCACAAGCAGGTTAATATCACTATTAAACAACAATACAATATATTTGTTCACAGTTAATCCAGATATTTGGTACCTATTTTATCTCCAGTTCCATGGTGCCATAGGCCTAGAGTGTCCTTGGTCTACTTGTTGGTTGCTGGCATCACATTCACATGTGTTAATCACAGAGGTGGACGATCATCTAGCCAGTAATAGGGTGACATGTGGTCAGCATACCAGGTGCCCCAGTAATTATAGCTGGTTTTCTCAACCTGGAGCTGCTACTTATTGTAGCTACCCAAATTCATCTTGATGCTGGGTGGGCACTGGTCTCATATTGGCCAAAATTCCATGAGAAAATTTCTTCTCTCAAAAGGATTTGAACCAGTGCAAGTCCTGCACTCGACATAAAGGCATCATACCTTAAACCACTCGGCTACCAATTAATCTAGTGATTGTACTTCTTACATGGGTCATTTAATGGCTCAAAATAGAAAAAAATTACCCCACCATGTATTAAACTCAGATCTGCAGATCAATAGGCAGGTGTGTTACCATCTGACCTAACATAACTGTATTTGGTTAATGCAACTGTATAGAAATAAAGAGTGCTCTACGATGGACTAGTGGTTATGCTCCTTGCCTCTGGTTCCAAGGGAGTGAGTTCAAACCCAGGCAAGGTCAATGGATTTTTTAGGATGGAAAAATCCAAGGAGCAAGTTTCCAGGAGGGACTATAAGCCATGAGTCCCGAGTATGAAGATTTTCAGGCTCGTTAAAGATCTTTAAGCCTGAATAAAGAGGCCTCTAAGCAAAATTTACTAACATCAACATCCTAGTAATACCTTAGTTGCTTGTTAGATGTCTCATTGGGTCGTTGTGATTGCCACATGTCATTCATGACATCTCTGAGCAAATAATGTAACTAAAACTTAACTTGGTCTAGTAACTCCTTACAAAAGAGAGGCTATGGCTCAACAATGGGCTAAGACAATATAGATAGATTAGATGGACTAATATGCAATGTGCCACATCACACTTTTGTTAACAATAGCATAATTATGCTTCAGATATATCATTTTCCAATTCATAACATTCGCAAAAAGGAGGATGTTAATTTAGCACTCAGTATAACACATTGTTAAAAATGAAGATGTGTTAAACATATGTCAATGAAACAGAAGTTTTGTTAAATTCTGTGATATACAGTTTATTAAATTTTAAGATTCATTTGTGAATCCAAGCATAACCATAGTAGATTCTTGTATTATTAATAGCCATATTTTACATTTAAAAATAACAAACATAAACTGTACATTTAACGAAATTTCTGAAAGTCATAATGGTTTAAAACAAGCCGATGTTGTGTCCATGGACGTAACGAGGTGGGTGCAACCCCCCTTGATTTTCCACCAGTTAACACTAGATAGAATGACATATTCTTCTATCCAAAAGTAGGTGTAAAATATTAAAATATATGTAAAAAATATAAGTAAATAATATTAAGCCCGCCATATCCAATCGATGTGATATATCGATTTATCAAGTACCTGTCCCAGTGGACATAAGCATCGCCAGTACGCCATACAATTTTGGACCTCTATTATGAACGGCTAACGCATCATTTACTTCTCGAATTTCAGCTGAGTACCTGAGTTTGTTTTTCGACGCCTATACGCTTGTAGAAAATTCGCCTGACCTTGACTCTTCATTGGCCGCACACACTTCTGTAATGAATGACTTTTTTTACAGCCTTATATTGGTCAACGACCACTTACCGTGAGTGGTCAAAGGTTCACCATGCCTGTGTTTCATATTTTCTAGTACGTTCGATAGGCTCAATAATTATCCAATTGACATATTCTTTACTTGAAGGTTCTAGACTCGTGGTTTAACGTTGAACTACGCGTATTCGTGTATGTATGCGTAAAAATGGATATAAGACAATTATTTGGAAAGTATCTGCAAAAGTTGTATCATTGCAATATTGTTTTCCCCGGATAGTTTAGAATTCATCACATCCGAAGAAGAAGATTTACCCACCTAATGATATTGGTAACTGGTTCGTAAGAACAGGGCTAATAGTAAAGAAGATAAAGTGAAAATTCTGACAAACTGCTGGAGTCCACCCGAAAGCTACAATTTTAGCAAGATGCTGAACATTTAAAACGGAAATTTAAGCATTGTTGGATCTAACAGTGTTCACCCTGGCTAAAGTATTCCGCAAGACTCAAGGATGCACTCTATACATATTGTGTTCTATTCTCCGAACACATTGTGATGGACTTTAAAGTGATGCTCATAGTGATGCTCTTCTAGAAGATTTTCAGAATGCATGAATTCGCCACAAAACGTTGTGAGAGGCGCTGGCATGTGGAAGCTGCGCTGTCAGCACGCTTGTATTTAAGTGAGGCCCCTGTTAGCCAAAACCTCGTAAGTGGCTATAAGAAGATTGCGGCGGGTAACTTGCAATATTTGTCTTCCATCTTGGATACCATTACCTTCTGTGGCTTGCATGATTTGTATTTATGAGTTAAAACACCGGACGAAGGCGTCTTCAGGGATTTGATTTAATGGAGAATTGATGCCGGTGATATAAGCTTAAAACCTCATTTAAAGGTAAGAATGATACCTACCTTTCTCCACAAATTCAAAATGAATTGATTGAATTATGTGACTTGAGGCAAAGAAAATGATTGCGGATGATGTAAAAATTGCCAGTCCTTACAGTGTTTTAGCTGTAAAAACCTGTGACATTCCTACAAAGGAGCAATTGCCCATTAGGGTGTGGTATTTTTATGAGAAACTGAATAAAATTCGAGAAGAGTATTTAGGCTTTGTTGAATTGAAAAGAATGAACGCCCATCAATTGCTACACAAATTGAGTTTTCTTCAAAGAGATAGACATTGATCCACACAAATGTGTCGGCCTGGGTTATAACGGCTGCTCAACAATGGCAAAAAGACAACAGGGTCCAGAAATATCTGCACGAGTTTTTCGCCAAAGGTATTTACTTCCACTGCGCAAGCCACAAAATCATTCCTGTGGTAAATGATTTGAATAGTGTGCCAGAGGTGAGAAACACGAAAGCTACAATTAAGGATATTATAAACTTTTTTCGAGAGTCGCCGTTGAGAACACAGCACATCCCAAGCATCCCTATGCTCTGAGACGTTGGTCGTAAAAATATAAAGTATTGGGATATTTAAGAAACACTCTTTGGAATTGATGTTCGCCCTGCAATTGATTTCCATAGAAAGAAACGCACCAAGTCGAAAACAAGCTGATCAGTTGCATTCTGCTGCAAGTAGAAGTACATTCATCTTTTGTTTGTGCCTGATAGCAAAATATTCTAGTTATTTGGAACCTGTCATTAATCGCTGCAAGCCGTGGCTGTAGATTTAATTAAATGCACGGCCCATGCTGAAAGCATTAAAAGCATGGTAATAGATCATCGCAAAAACAGGTTATAAGATCTCCGAAGGATCATGAAAGAGATGGAGACTATTGCTTCTGAGCTAGGTGTGGAAATCACACTACCAAGAATATCCAATAAGCAGATACATCGCGCTATTCACAGTGTAATCCCGAAGATTATTTTAAGGTGGTCATCTTAAATCCCTATTTGGATTTCTTACACACAGCTTTGTCAGACAGATTTGGAGAACAGGGTCCGCTTTTGAACTTCAAATGCTGCACCCTAAGAACCTAAAAACATCTCTAAAAGATGCCCAAGCAACGGCGAGCAAAATTTCAGAGTATTATAAAATCATGGTTTGTCCACTGAAATTAAACTATGGCACCGAATGTGGATGAAACGAAGTGACAAGGATAGATAAGGGGATTTCGTTAACATCGTGGACGAGTGCGATTTTTTTTCCATCCATCAAAAAAGCAATTGTAATACGCCTGTCTTTACCATGCACTACGGCGTCGATTGAAAGTACTTTCAGTATCCTAAGAAGAATAAAGACATGGTGTCATTCTACAATGACAGAAAATCGCCTTAATGGCCTGTATATGCTCAGTCTGCACAAAAAAACGTATTAAAACTGATATTGAAAATTTCAAACAAAACGCACTTTAAAATATTCTCAAACGAAAAGGTGAGTTGAACTGTGTGTGTAGTTGTACTTTATTAGCAGCTAAAATATAGCTAATAGTTTCAATACAATTACGTATAAAAATTAAGAAGTAATCTTGACAAAAATTTCAATTCTCCAAGCCTAAAAATTCTGCAATTATTTCACTATTATTCTTCATACTTCCTCTTCAGTAGCGATGTAGTTTTCCTCCGAAATATATTGAGGTTAGTTTAAAAAATAAAGGTAGTGTTTTGTATTTTTGATTTGTTCGTTTGTACCCGGAAGGTATACAAAAAAGTCTAAGAAAAATTTACACCCCCCTTAATCCAATGCTGGCTACGCCCAATGTTGTGTCTCCTCTGCTATTCAACTTTGTACTAGAACAAGCAATCAATTATCTAGAGGATGAAGAAGATGATATTAATACATTGTTCGTATATATTGATTATGCATTAGTATTAGGCGATAAGGAGAAATATTAAAAGTCATACACCACATTTTATTAAGTAACACTGGAAAAATAAGAAAACTAGAACTGGTTACATGTAAAAAAACAATATATAATGAAAATGGTGTCCATCGCTGTAGTCTCGAGGTAGCGTGCTGCCTTGTCACGCAGAGGACTCGGGTTCGATCCCCGGTCGGGACAGTTTTTCTGGGTGAGGTTTTTATCGGTTTTTTTTTCCTCACCTGTAAGAAAAGTCAGGAAAACTTTAAGGCCCAAACGGTCCCAAAATCATATGGCCATCATCATCATCCTTATCATTATCATCATCATCATCCTTATCATTTTTATCATCATCCTTATCATTTTCATCATCATCATCCTTCACCAGTGTGAAAAACAACGGGAAGCTACCACACCTACAATTCCCTAGTAAATCTGCACAGCATAGCATGAAAATGCTATTATTGCAGTGAAAGTCCTGCCCTCGGGCAGAATTACTATGGATGGAATGAAAATGGTAGTTAATGATAAATGAGGGAAATTTTATAGAAGTGACTGAATTCAAGTACCTTGGAATAATAATTACAAATACAGAGTGAATTTTAATTACACAACATACTGTACGGACGGATTCCTGACTGGAAATGAGGAAAACATGTCATATGAATAAGTGTTCATAAATGCATCGTTGCCACGGTAGACGGCACTGATAAATGGCATTATTATCTCGGGCCACTTGCAGAATACTCTTCTTGTCTTTCTTGAGAATGTGCCTTTGGCAATAAGATAGGTGATGTGGTTTCTGCATGATGTAACGCCACCCCACTTCTGCATTACAGTTTGCCGACACTTCAACAATATCTACCATAGATGTTGGATACGACACGGAGGCCCTGTTGCATGGCCTGTTAGATCACCGGACTTAACCCCTAATTCTGCTCTGGGGGCATCTGAAAAGCGTTGTGTATGCTGAACCAGTTCCTGATGTGTTTACCCTTCAACAAGCGTGTCCACGTCGCCTGTGATGCTATTCGGAGAGAGGCCGGGACATGCAAAAGAGTGAGGCAATCCATGATACGACGTGTGAACGCGTGCATTGCATTCTATAGTGGTCACTTTGAACATCTGCTGTGACGTGGATGTGATTATGCTGTGTACTGTGTGCCAGGACGATTTGTTGTCATTGCACGCACATCGTTCATTTCCGGACACATGTTTATAGGACCTTTTATGCTTCATTTCCAGTCAGGAATCTGTTCGTGAAGTTTGTCGGTGTAATTATTACCGTTCACACTGTATAAGTGCGAAACTCTGGAAACGTATGATATTATTAATTAGAGAGATTCGTCATCCCAACTTCTTTCAAAAAAGTTAAAATAAAAATACATTTATAAAATTGTTATTCTCCATTATTTTATATGGTTATGAAACATGGTCTCTTACTTTAAGGGAAGAGAAAAGGTTACGAGATCTGTTAATAAGTTTCAGGAATTTTTTTGGATTAAAAGGAGATGAACAGATAGTAAATAGAGAGAACTACATTGCAGAAAGCTACACACGATCTTTATCCATCCATCCATAGTAATTCTGCCCGAAGGCAGGTCTTTCACTGCAATCATAGTATTTTCATGCTATGCTTTGCAGCTTTACTAGGGAATTGTAGGTGTGGTAGCTTCCACACCGGTGAAGGATGATGATGATGGCCATATGATTTCGGGGACAATTTGGGCCTTAAAGTTTTCCTGAAATTTGTCTTACAGGTGAGGAAAAACCCTGATAAAAACCTCACCCAGAAAAACTGCCCCGACCGAGGATCGAACCCGGGCCCGCTACGTGACAAGGCAGCACGCTACCTCGAGACCACAGCGGTGGACACGATCTTTATAATGCAATGATAATAGTTTAGTTTCATAGACTGCGATGTGCAGGACATGCGGACCAAATAGGGAATAAAATAGGGGCATGGAAACTTAATAAATACAACATTAATCATGATTCGAGGGAGGTGAATTACATAAGAAATGAATGGAAAACATAAGCTCTAATGTATGGAGAGTTTATGTTCCTGTAGCCATAAACCTCTGGGTATGATAATGTCAGATAATAACATTGCATTTATGAGTTATAAAAACAGTACACAATTTTTACAACATTAAAAAATTACATAATTGCAGGTATAAGTGAAATTTTAAACAATCATTTATTAACCAAATTCCCTATAGAGGCACCAAATTATGTTACTGTACTTTAATAGCCATACTATAGCCTATTAACAAATGATTTATTTAGATTTTTTTTTTTAATTTTGGGAAATCAATGTCACCCAATCAGGAAATAATAATAATAATAATAATAATAATAATAATAATAATAATAATAATAATAATAATAATGACATAAAAGTCGTAATAAACAATTCGTTATTAATTTTAAGACTACGGTATAACTCTCAATAAATATATAGGCCTACAGATATTTCGGGAATTTTCATTTGAGGATATGTTATTATCTTCACGAATATATTGTGTAAAATTATTAATTATTTTTTTATTCAATGCCACCATGTCATTTCGAAATTCTGGTATTCTCTCCTGGCAAGGCGTTATTGTAACCCACTTCTGAGGTTGGGGAACCTGGAAGACGGAGTTACATTGCCCCGATGATATATGATAGGTGTTATGATGGTAATGATGCGCCAGGAGAGTCCTTAATCCTAAATTTAATGAATATGTTAATGATGATAATGATGACCAGATGATGTTCGGGGACAGTTTGGCCTTAAAGTTTCCTGACATTTGCCTTACAGGTGAAGAAAAACTCAGAAAAAAATCACCCAGGAAACTTCCCGACCGGGGATCGAACCCGGGCCCGGCGTGTGACAAGGCACCTCGAGACCACAGCGGTGGACTTAAATATTATATTGTGTATTCTAAATTATTTATTATGGAAATATCCCGAAATATCTCTGGACCTACGTATTTAACGAGAGCGTCCATTTTCTTAAAAAAATAGCTCCTTACTTATCTTTAGCAATTGTATTTTACTGTGTAACCATGTAATTAGAAGTATTTCTTACTTTTAAAATAACTTGCATTCATTAAATGGCAAAATTCCATTAAACAAATAGTGTCAATTGGCAAAGTTCTTCTGCTAGTAAAACGCCCGAGGCACGTTGGAACGCTTTGAAACCAGTTCTCTAATCTCTTGCCAATTTGCTATCTTCACGAAAAGACAAACGAAGTTAGATTCACGTTTTCATTGACGAGCACTCTGCTAATTCGTCTTATAAAAACCCGTGAGTAACATGTGAAAAACCTTCTTTAGTGCAGGAAAATGTTGAGTTCATGACTATAGCCTATAAGTAAAATATCAGTAAAACTCATTTTATTTTCATATTCTGGATCTACTTGTATTCTTTACATTCATACAGTGGCGGCTCGTGGCTTTTAAAAACGTGAATAGTTAGTAAGAAAATTATTTGTACGTGTGCTTATCTTAATTATTATTAAACTATTTTTATTTGTATATAAAATCGATCCTTCGGTCCTTTACGGCTGCAAACTTATCAGTGATATCTTCATGGAATTGTCTTCTATTGCAATTAACGAAGACACATCCACGTCTCTCTTCTGAAATTGCATTTCTCAGGTATGTTTTTATACGTATGCTTCAGACAAGTAAAACTTCTTTTCACAGATGCTGTTAGAGGGAGAGGAGCATAATCATGGAAATTACTTAAACCATGACCGTTTGAAGCTAAGATTGTAGCGTTTAACTGGATGTTTAACTTATTTTGTACCACATATTTATTCAGTAGGACACCCACAATTTAAAACTTCCTTTTTATCTTCATATTTCCAACGTGAAAAGGGCGTTTCCAATAAAACACACAATACATCATAAATATCATTCATGTTTTAAAAAAATTGACGAATAGCGCGATACGAAAGAATTTCATACACAAAGCCTTGAAGCAGATGGCTGATTCCCTCTCGGCTACTTCACATGGAGGATTTTGTAATGCTAGACTTCAGCGGGTGATGTCATGGTTGTCATGGCGACGAGCGAGCTACGTTCCACACCGGAGGTCAAGCAGAATGGAAAGCAAGAATTCTTCACTTGAGCGCTGGCCGTGGGCCAGAATGACAGCACACGGCGCGGGCGCTCTGTGTCAGAACTATGAATTCCACCTCGTACAACAATACAGAACTATGGTTCTACTAAAACCAACATTCATTATAAGGAAATAAAGTTTAAAAATAATGCTGGTAAAAAAAGTGAAGTGGCACTTAACCTACTTACCCTGAATAGCCACTCCTGCATCCACAAATTATTTAATGCTTGCCCCCTCTGTTTTTAACTTTTTCTCTAGTCTCTCATAACTTATATCTATTTAATTATTATGTTGCTTCTGGCTTGTTCAAAATGAACGTCGAAAACAAGTAAGATCATTCAAAGCAAATGCAAATTGCAATATTTGTCAATAGATGTTTAAGAAGAATTATAAGAATAGCTTGATCAGATACAATTTCAAATTTAGAATTATGGAAGTAGTAGTAGTGTGTCTCAGTAAGACTTAGGTGTTCTTCCCCTACAGGAGAGAAATCCAACCATACTAATTTAGTTACAATTGTTTTTGGATAGATGTCATTGAGTTGCCTGGGTTCAGCGTTTCACCACATCTAGGAAACTAAGGTAGTAATAGGATCGGAATGTTCTAAAAAATAATAAAAACAATAGAAATAAAAAAATGGAGTGGATTGGTTAGGACACACACTAAAATAAATAAATAAATAAAAAGCAATGGTAAGAATGACTTTGGAATGGAATCCCCAGGGTAAATATATATATATATATATATATATATATATATATACGAAATACATAATAGTTCTGAATGCTTGTCTAATAATTTCTAACTTTGCACTATGTGCACTTTGGCAGGGTTTTTATTCTAAGCTCTAAGGACTTAATTCTGGAAATGGTTTCATTAAGATATTTAAACGTTTTCGTTTTTTTATTTTATTTTTCTACGGGGTTAGCTGTAAGCTATTTGCTTCGTTTATTTATATAATGATATGGAATGGAACAATTAAAGTTACATCAACATTTATAGCACTGAAAATACATTATAAATATATTAAAATATATATATACAGTCAATATGCCCATTTCACCAATTAATGTTTTAAAATGGTCAACAAGTTTCCACAGCCAAGCTGTCATTCTCAAGACCAGATATTGACTGAAGACAAAATTGATAATAAATAAATAAACAAATTCAGTTAAAAACAAACTACGTCACATGACGCAACATTCATAAGTAAACAATAAAACATAATAAAACTAATCCTCTTTTGTTTCAATTAAAGAAATTTATGAAATTGGATGCAATGACTGTGATATGAAATATGTTGGGCAAACCAGAAGATCCATTTTAACTAGATTTAATGAACATATAGCCCATTTTAGACTTAACAGAATTGAAAAATCTGGAGTTGCCCAGCATATTTCTGATTACGGTCATGCTGTCGATAAAAGTAACCTCAGACTGATTCGTTCGGTCATTGATTTCAAATTCCTTGACGTCCTTGAAAGTTTGGAAATTTATAAAAATAAGGATAAAATCATGAATAAAGACAAGGGCCCTATTCCGTACAGCACCCTCTTTTCTTTAATTGAAACAAAAGAGGATTAGTTTTATTATGTTTTATTGTTTACTTATGAATGATTGCGTCATGTGACGTAGTTTGTTTTTAACTGAATTTGTTTATTATTTATTATCAATTTTGTCTTCAGTCAATATCTGGTCTTGAGAATGACAGCTTGGCTGTGGAAACTTGTTGACCATTTTAAAACATTAATTGGTGAAATGGGCATATTGACTGTATATATATTTTAATATTTTATCACCAAGAAGATCACTTGTGTATTAATTACTTACTTATATAGTTCAGTCAGGTATTCTAGAATTAAAATAAAAAATAAATCAAATGTTCAGACAAAAATATAATAAAGAAATTTCAATTATTGCTTTTTTTAAGTACTGTAAGGTACAAACAGTTGGAATGACATGGATATTTGAAACAGATGGAAAATGACAGTCTCCAAGCAGTTTTGAAATGAAGACTTCAAAACGTGTGGCAGCAGGACATAAAGAAATAAATCGAAGACAAAGGACTCCAAGAATGTAAATTAGAAGATAGAGAATATTGGAGAAAAATATAGTATATTACTTGTAAAAGGAAGATACTCTTATTCAGTGTTAACGTGTATAATGATGATGATGTTATAAGCAGAATCTTAAGTATTATTAATTTAATTTAATTATTTCCGTTACTGTTATGACACCAGATTTACAGCCTTAAAATACAAGTCATTTATATTATTTATTTGCCTACTAATCAATATTGTTATGATCGAGATACTATGGCTTTAAAAATGTTATATATTTATTCTGCTATAACCTCTGAATAATACCGATTATAATAACAGGGATTGATTGAATAATAGTAAAATTGTAAAATAAATACAGTCAGAAAAAATCCGGCATATCAGGTCCAGGGTGTAACCTACTGTCTCAGAATAATATTTAGAGAAGTTTTTCATACCATAATTAGTTAGTTCAGACAGATATAGACAAGCTCCTTTATATGTACAGAATGTAAATGAATTACATCACACAAATTGAACTGCTAGAGGGGTATTATACAAGTAATTTGAAATAAGGAAAATGGGCCAGTTATAGGAAATCAAAGTAATCGACAATTAATACACATAAATCAATAGGAGAGCAAAGTAGGAGAGAAAATTATACTAGAATAACTTGAGATATTGGTAATAATTCCGAGATCCTGATTGCTAATCATTCATCAACAACGTTTATGAAATATTGGCTTATCAAATTACTTAAAATTTCGAACTTAGCAGATGATTGCACGACACTGCACTGGCTAAAGTAGCATCGATACTATGAGAGCCTTAGCTCAGAGTGAAACACGCAGAATCTGTGTAGTTAACGTGTGGATTAATGGTTAAAGCGATGGATTAGAGTTCGAACACCAATTGTTTAAATCACGCCTGGCCACTTTTTCTTCTTTCCTTCTTATTCCCTCCCCCCCTGCGTGTGTACTGTGATATATTGACACTGAAATTTGTTCAGTATAGGCATGCGCAAAGTACCTATTCCCATATTGGTTATTACATTAACATCTGATTAGAAGTTACTTCAGCATCAGTCGCATTAAATGAAAGCATCATGGAACATCTTTACAGTTATGCTGAACTTTCAACACTTTTAAAATTCATATTAAAGCACCGTTGAGGTTATGTAACTAGATATTAAATATAAAATTGGTACCTGGTAGGTCAGTCGTCCTGACTACCAGGTACTAATTTTATATTTCATATCTTATGCTGAACTTGCCGAAATGCATCTGATTTTTGGTGCAGCACAAGGTAATGGTACAAGAGCTGCTGCCATGTTTGCAGAGCGGTTTCCGAATATAGACGCCATCCTCACCGAACAACCTAAGGGCGGAATTCATGAAACCATCTTACGCAAAGAGCGACTCTTTCCCCCTCTCTACGTCATAGAGAGGGGGAAGAGTCGATCTTTGCGTAAAGACTGTTTCATGAATTCCGCCCTTAGAGTCTGTTGATAGGCGTTTGCGGGAGCAAACAATTTTCTGTACATACGTATGTGGATAGTTTTGTAACTCATGTACTGCGCCGACATTCCAATATAGTATTCTGTAAAATAACTAATAAACAATTAAACCAGAAGTAAATCTACGTACTGTCCGAGATTCACAATAATACATTTTTTGGTTTCGATTTTAGGTTTATGCCTTAAAATCAATAAGAATATTATGACCACAGATTAATACCTGATTATGGCAATAAGACAGAAAAACTCGAGATGTGTATAATGATCGTTTAGTCTTAGCTATATCACTGAATACTATTCAGAGATCACATGGCGATTTTTTTATGTTTACATTTGGTAGTGTGGTAGATGTCAGAACTCTCCACATAGAGAGAACACGCAGTTTTCATTAGGGTCGTAGTATGATAATTCGGGCAGTTGGAAGCTAAGAGGTGTGATATTTTTTCGCAGAAAAATATAGAACTTCAACTTTAAACCTGCGTTTCTCAAAACTGCAAAACTTAGACTTAACCCCTTTACTTGTAACCTCCTTAATTATGTTATTTTATATTTTGTGGTGATAGTCATGCATTGCTAATCTCATCACCACGTGTTTTAGTCTCTGGTTGACTTGGTGTTGGTCCAATTCTGGTCCATCACGACGTCCGTGTTGTATAAATCAAAGAGGATGTTTTTCTTTCTTTCTCATTTTTATTGAAGATGGGTTAGTATTATTTTCCGCAGATCTTCTATAAGGATGTTTTCCCGTGCCTGTTCGCAACAATTTCTTATCGCCAATTATCAGTTTTAAAAAGTCAGTGAAGCAAGAAACTTCCAAATCTAAACGAATTCTTCAATGAGTGAAATTTATGAGTAATGTTTCTAATTTAACAAATAGATCCTTCTCTTTTTTTAATTAATTCGTATATATCAAGCTGTATTACAAAAAAAGTAAACACGACGGACGCTAGTGCGATACTGAATTAAAGCTAACATTGCATACTCCCACTCCATTGTTCGGATTTTGCTCATGTTTGGACAATAAATACCTTTCTCACTTAACTTCAATAGCATATGCTGAGTTTAGCTGCTAAAAATCGAAATGGCTGGTTAACGGACTCGGATTTTTTATTGCTAAATGCCGATTTTGGTTCATAAAAATAAAATTGATCCAGGTAGAGCAGTAACACACGCACACACACACACACACACACACACACACACACACATATATATATATATATATATATATATATAGAGAGAGAGAGAGAGAGAGAGAGAGAGATAGTAAAATTACATGTATTTATTTTGTATAAAACGGAATCTGTCCAATGCGTAAACGGAAGGATATTTCTACATAATTCACGAAAAATGTTTATAAGGCGGAAGGACTGAGAGATAAATAAATTAGTTTCCACTTAATTGAATTCCCGTTAGGCGAAATAACAATAAGGAATGATTCCTGCCACCGGGTGAAGTAGATTTTCTTTCTGAAAATTTCTTTCGGCCTCACTGCACACCCGTTATGCGAAATACAGGTTCGTTTAACAAATATTTGGCGTGTGACATCTGTCCTTACTAATAATCACTGCATTATAAAATCTAGAATTAGTTTAAGAGCGGAGACCGATTGTAAACGTATCTTTCACAGGTAGCGTTCTGAATTTCCGGAATAAAGATGGCTAAATCATATGTATCATTGTCTTTAAACGAAAAAGTGAAAGTGATTGAAGATAAAGATAAACAAACTCTCAGTACGCGAAATAATGACTAAATTTAAATGTGGAAAACTCCACGTTTGTGAGATTTTAAAACACAAAAGAAAAAATAATTAATGAAAGCACGGAAATGATCAAACGAAGAGGAAAGAAAACAAATTAATGAATTAATTAAATGAAGAAAACAACGAAGTAGTATGGGAGTGTTTTACAAAAGCATGATTAAAAAGTATCCTAATTTCCGGATACTGCAAAGTCAAGCTCTAGCTGTTGCTATATCCGTAGGGAATAATGATTTCAAGGCATCTTTAGGTTGGTTATGGACAGTTTTAGAAGACGACACAATGTAGCGTGGAATGAAATTTGCGGGGAATCAAAGGATGTGGACAAGTATACTTAGTGAGTGGAAACTGAAACTAATTAATTTCAGGATATGCACCTAAGAGACATTTTTAACGCTGACAAAACAGACTGTTGTGCATAAGTGAAGTGTTATAATGCCAAAAGTAAAGACAAGTTTTAATTCACGTTTGCAGCAATAACTGCTGAATTTAGTGGAATTTTTACAAACAATGGTAAAATTCTATTCTGTCAAATATGTGGAAAATCTGTAAATGCGGAACTACGATCTGAAGTCTTGCAGCATTTAGCAGGTAGTAAACATCAAATGGCCACTTCATGTGCAACCTCCAGATAATTTATTTTAGCCTAAGTAGCTTCCTCTATACAGACCTCTGTTTCAAAAAGTTCCAAATATTATGCAGATTTATGCAAAACTTTTCTTTCATGTGATATTCCTCTATATAAGGTGAAAAGTCCAGTGTTTAAACATTTTCTTACAAAAATACACTCATTTTGAAACATAGAGGAATTGATGTTAAGAAAATGCTATGTCCCTGCGTGTTATGAAGAAATGCTAGGAAAGATCAGAGCAGAATGTGTAAATATAAAAAATATGGGTTAGCATGGACGAATCACCAGATTCTAGTGGTAGGAAAGTGGGAAATGTTGTAGTAGGTGTGCTAGAAAATAATTAAATAGTTTCCAAGCAGTGTTTTCTGTTAGCATGCAGAGAAATATCAACATTGAATCATGTAACAATGGCCGGCATATTCAATAAATCTCTCCAGTTGTTATGGTCAAACAGGTGAAATATGATGTTTTACTCTTGCTTATGAATGCTGCCTCGTATATGAAAAAGGCAGCAGAACGTCTTTCTGTAAGCTTCCTTAATATGATGCACGTAACTTGTATAGTACATAGTTTACACAGAGTATGCGAGCAGGTACGTACATTGTATCCTGAAGTGGACAAATTAATTTCAAACGGGAAAAAAGTGTTTGTTAAAGCTCCAACAAGAATTGACTTGTTCAGAACTAAAAATTCAGATCTTGTACTTCCACCTAGACCCATAGTTACTCATTGGGGGACATGGTTAGAAGCAGTAGTATATTATGCAAACAATTTTGAATTTTTAAATAAGTGGTAAATGAACTAAGTAAGGATGATGCTTCATCAATTGAAATTCTTCAGAATTTACTTAAGAACGGAATATTAAAAAATGAATTATCTTACATATATGCATATTTGGGTTTCTTGTGTCACTCTATAAAATAACTAGAGGCATCAACCATCTTATGGACTGAGACAATTAATGAGGTGAATGGCATTAAGATACAAATTAATTTGTTCAAAGATCCTAAAGTAGAAGCTATTAAACAGAAATATAAAAGTGTATGGTGAAATTAAATGTTTCTTACCTCTCCTCATAGAAGATTTATATGAGGAGAAATTAAATGTTTCTTACCTCTCCTCATATAAATCTTCTAAGTTGATCGCGATTTCGAGACTATAACTGTCTCATCCTCAGAACTTTCTGAGGATGAGACAGTTATAGTCTTGAAATCGTGATCAACTTAGAAGATTTACAAGAGGACAAGTAAGAAACATTTAATTTCACCATAAATTAAACCTCATAGTGATTAATTCCTATAAAAGTTAAATATAAAAGTGTGTTTGAAATAAAAAAAAATATGGATTTCACACAATGTGCAATATTGCCAAAGTTTTGGAAAGGCAAGTAGATATTGGGGAAATTGAAAATGTGTGTGTATGTGTGTCAGTGACATTCCTTTGATGAAATATGCAAGACTATTTTCCTGTGATGTTGAACGGTTCTTCTCCCAGTATCATGCATTGTTCCGAGACAACCAATGTCACTTTGTGACGGAAAACTTGGAGAAAGTTTTCATAGTTCACTGCAACAGCAAGTTGTTTTAACCCAACAGGGTCTCAACACGAATGGTGAGTGATCATTATAATAAATATTTTAAAATTTTGAATAATGAGACAAAATATTTTTGCATTTTTATAACATATTTTCCCCTTTTTTACTACATATAAAAATAATATTTTTAAGTTTTTTAGTATATAAAAATCTGTTCCCCATTTATTATATTTGATACTCCCAAATACTGCATGTCATTCTTTTTAGAAGTTCATTTACTTATTAGAAATAATAAATAAACACAATATTATATCCACATAAAACGATGGCTAACACTTGTCGAAATTCTACGCTTTGCCACTGACGTACTTGAACATAAAATGCACTGCAGTCTGAATCAAATATGTAAAATAAAATTAATTGTTTAAGGAACTCAAGCAAAACATAAACATTTTGAAATGACAAGATGCAAAACATGTGAAAAAGTAGATGAAGAGTATTAGAAGTCAAATAAAAAAGCCATAAAGAAGTGACAGTAAAATTCAAATTGAAGACATCCCATAATTTATACATAATTGGCTGGCATATATGAACAAAGAGATGTATATTCTGCAACAATCATGGATAGTCACTATCTCCTTTACTGCTCAGGCTAAACCATAAGACACACTGTGCTAACAACTTACAAATACTGGGAAACAAGAGAGAAGATGAACTATCAACGGTCTCTGCCGCTAGGTAAATAAATATGTTTTTTATTATATCTTTATGTAATGAGATACTTTAAAAAAAATCATGTGTTGGATGATTCATAACCCATGACATTTCACAAAATAAAGAGTTTAGCTTATAATATATTTCAAGTTTAGTAATTATTCCAAGGTTAGAGATGTGCCTCCATAAGACATATGAGATTGTATGTAATTCAAATATCAGAAAAAGAAAGACTAGATTTAGAACTATTACTCACATATTGCATCTCAAACAGGATGCAGAAATGAAATTCAAATTCTAGTCCAGAAAAGATTTCATTTCTTTTGCTTATATACTTTGTGTTAATAAATGTGTATTTAATATATGAGTGACAATCAAATAAATAATAATGATGCAATTTTTATAGTGTTGAAATAAATATTGTTATGTTTGCATATTTTAGTTTTTTGAAAGAGTTACATAGAATAAAGTTTAATGTTGAAATTGAATGTGCAATATTTTCCTGAATGTTTTTTTTTATTGGTTGCATTTTACTCTACTAACAAGTATGAGTAGTTGTATGGTTTGCAGTACATGCTAATTGAATGCTGTTGAGACCATACAGGGATACATAAATTAGGCATATACTAACACACAATTTATGTAAAGTTTATCAAATAGCTGTAAAATTTTTAACACAAAAGGTTTCATGTTGTAAAAGATGTCAAGATAAAGAAATGCTGAAATATTGTTCTCTGTCTCTGTGAATATAGGAAATGTATGCCTATTTTTGTGATAGAAGATAACTGAAATCTAAAATTATATAACTAACTCACTGGCACTATCAAACCCATAGGTTCATGGCCGCGCGGACATAAGCTCTCCATATATCCCTATCCTGAGCTAATGTTTTCCAATCATCCCCTGTACAATCTATTTCTCTCAAATCATAGTTAATGTTATCCTCCCACCTCATTATTGGTCTACCAACTGGGCGTTTTCCCTCTGGTTTTCCTACAAGAAGCCTCCATGCACGTCTTTCATTCTCCATTCATGCCACATGTCCTGCCCATCACAGTATCTAAAATTATATATGCTCCTAAATTCAGAAATGAAGTATTTCTGAACTTATACTATAGTATTGTCTAACAGGACAAATTAAGAGACTAATGATTATGCTACCTTTGCACGGTCAATATACCGCGGCCATTTAATTAAATCATAGGGCACTGTGGTACCTAAAGAATAATAATTATTTTTTTCACAGTTACTTGATTTTTAATTTAATTTAGTATATGGTGTGTCCACAGAAATATTCTGAGTGTATTATAGCAGGATATAATATCACTGTCAGTAGTTCAATTTACATAAAACTAGTGTCATTAAAAAAAATAGAAAAACTCAAACATTTTACTACCTACCTCAATGTGTGCTTCACTTGTCATACTGCAGACATCAAAGTGATATTCACACACAAGCTTTTAACAATATTCCCACTAATCAAACTTTACAACTTCCGTACAAATATTATTACCCTAATAATACATACTCCAACATATCTGCAGTGACAATGATACCAAGTTGCAGCTCGTGCAGATTTTCAAGATTCCAGTGAGGAAGTGCTCCATCTTGTTGCAAAAGAAATTTGATGTTTGGAATGTTCAAAATGAACAACTTGCAGATAGATGGATCGGGCAGATCAGACATCAAGACAATGCCTTCTACAAGTGGTCACCGAGGTCCTCTGAATTGACCAAATGTGACTTCTTTTTAAGGGTTACATACAGAATATTGCCTACATACCTCCACTCCTAAGATTGCAACTTGGTATCACAGCTACCATTCAGTTAATCCCCATAGATATGTTCAAGTGTGTGTGTGTGTGTATGTATGGCATGAGTGGGAATACCACCTTCATGTCTCCAGCATAACATTTGAAGCATACATTGAGTATATTTGAAGTAGGTAGTAAAACATTTTAGTTTATGATAAAATCAAATGCTTCATACCTCTCTTTGTATCACTTAGAAGATTAATATGAGGAGAAGTATGAAACATTTGATTTTATCTTAAATTAAACCTCATAGTGATTTATTCCTATGAAAGTTCAATTTTAATTTATCTTTCTGATGACACCATTTTTGTGTAAATCAAACTACCAGTAACAATGTTATACCCCTTATATATATATATATATATATATATATATATATATTAACAATATTTTTGTGGACACTCTACATTCTATTATTTTTTTATTAAATTTAGTAATATTCTAACTATTAAGAATTCTTGTTCACAACAATAAACTTGTTTACTGGCAGTGTTTCCCAACATTGGCTAGAATGTTACAAATTATCACTCTCTTAGTTAGTTAGTATTTTACTTAATATAGCCCTGCGACTACTAAAAACCATAAGGAATGCAATTCAAATCAGGCCTTATAAAGACTGACAAATTTTCATGCCCACATTTAAATTGCATCACTAATGGCATGAGTAGTTAAAGAATGTTGAATATAATTAGAATTAAGATTATAATTATAACTGTGGAAAGCAACGGGAAGCTACCACACCTACACAATTCCCTAGTAAAGCTGCAAGCATAGCATTAAAATGCTATGATTGCAGTGAAGGACCTGCCTTCGGGCAGAATTACTATGGATGGATTATATAATAAGATTTTTTTCCTTTGTTGAATGGTTATTTAAAATGGTATGGACAACTTAGCTGATTGCAAAAAGAATATCTTAGAGAAAGAAAGCATTGAGGCAGATCCAGAGAATGCTGAATGGATGCAGTAAGAAGAAGAAAGGTAACGAGTCTTAGGGAAGAAAATGCAGTATATGTAAACTTCTGGCAACAAAATATTGGCTTTGGGTTGAAGGAAAACTATTGTACTATGGAATGTTTTTAAATAAAAAAAATATAATTTATCATAAGTAATGTCACGAGTGATTTCCAATTTATCTAGAGGATTTGGAAATCAAGAGTTGCATTTGTTAGGACTATTTAACAAATTAAATTAAGCTTTTTTCTCAAAAATCATTATTTAAATATAATTACTGGTATTTTAAAAATTTATATATTTAATATAAATGGCGATGTTTGAAAACAAATCAGAAATGTGAGGTTATGTTTATTCACTGCAACTTGATCATATTATTTATTGCCAAATAAGATCACAATATTGTAAGACTGCACCCTAGTGGAGAAATAATTAAACAGATCAAGCTATATATTATAACCAACATTATAGGTTATTAATTTATTTTTTAGTAAACAACTCAGTCAAATCAAGGAATCTGTTCATTATTTGCTATATTCAATTTATTTGTTGGAGAGTAGTCACTGCAAAATAATACTCTGACCTATTCAGAATATTAAAAAGGAGGAGCTTTCTTTATCACAAAAGCAGGATCTGATAAAGAGCAAGTTGAAACATGACTGTCATTGGTTGTGAAACAAAATTAATTGAAACACGATTAATCAAGAGTGGCATTTGTTAGGACTATTTAAGGAATAAAATTAAGCTGTTTATTCAAAAATCATTATTTAAATATAGTTACCAGTATTTTAAAATACTTGTATATTAATGTAAACGTCGATGTTTGAAAACAAATCAAAATTGTGATATATTTCATTTGTTCATCCATTACAGCTTGATCATATTATATTATTTATTGCCATCTGGCATTGAAACTTGAAATAGGATCACAATATTGTAAGAATAAACCCTAGTGGAGAAAAAATGAAACACAACAAACTGTATATTATAACCAACATTATAGGTTATTAATTTATTTTAGGAAACAACTCAGTAAAATCATTATTTAAAAACACAATTATTGAACACACAATTATCAAATGTGTAGTTCCAAGGAATCTGTTAATTAATTGATATAATCAATGCATTAGTTGGAGAGTCAGTCACTGCAAATAATGCTCTGACCTGTTCAGAATATTACAAAGGAGGACCTTTCTTTATTTTGGGTAAAGAGAATTCAATAAAGAGCGAGGTGAAACATGACCGTCATTGATTGTACAACAAAATTCATTGAAACATGATTGGTTATTGACTCCCATTTGGGGCATGAGTTAAATAGTTTTAATAAACTATGTTTTCAAATTTGTATTGAAGTTGTGATTACATTAATCAATAGTTTTGAAAAACATGGTTGATACATTAAATTTTCTGCCAACTTCAAAATCTGAGGAGTCTGAGAAGACTATAATTAGTTTCATTGTTGTACATACTGTATGAAGGACACATTTCTTGGATAATGTCATATATTTTCAGGATACTCATATCACATATATGAAAAATCATATTTGGTCTTATCAGCTGAACTCACCGTTTAATATATTGACTTAGGCCTTCACGGCCAGAATTATTATGATGATCTTGTAGAAGATTTCCGGGCTGTTGGCCGTGGTCTTGAGGCTTGTGGTTCCCTGACATTTCGCCAGAGACTGCGTCCGGCATCCTCAAGGGTTGTCTTGAGACTGGCAATTTTGTCGACTACCTGCCCTATTTATACATTTATCCACGACGTGTTCTCTGCGCGGTCCATTAAATCGTAAATTGTATCTGCCTTCTGGTTGGTTAGCATTAGGGTCTTCCCTTGCACCAATGAGTCAACAAAGCATGGATACCAGTCTTAAAAAAAATCCAGATGTAAACCCCTACATGAACAATCTACTAGAACATCAGACAGCAATCTCGTGCAATGGAAAACCCTAATGCTAACCAACCAGAAGGCAGATACAATTTACGAACTGACAGACCATACAGAGAACACATCGCAGATAAATGTATAAATAGGGCAGGTAGTCGACAAAATTGCCAGTCTCAAGACAACCCTTGAGGATGCCGGACACGGTCTCTGGCAAAAGTTGGGGAACTACAAGCCTCAAGACCAAGTTAACAGCCTGGAAATCTTCTACAAGATCATCATCACCATTTAATGTTTGTTAGAAAAAATAATTAGAATTAAAATTTCAAATAATGTATTACATTTCAGGAGCATTAGAGAAAGAAATATATGATCAAATGAAGAATGAGCCATTTTTTATATCTTACCTCATAGTATATGTTTTTTTAAATATGGGAACTGTAGTTTTCAAGAGGAAACATCCCTCCCATTTATAACCGACGTTATGACGGTAATGAAAATGGTTGAAAATGGGAGGGATGTTTTCTCTTGAAAACTGCAGTTCCCGTGTTTAAGAAAACATAAACTATGAGGTAAGATGTAAAAAATGACTCATTCTTCATGAATAAGGACCTCATAATGTTACTTCCCATATTTAACTATGAATTGGACTAAAATGTTGAATGAAAAATAAAATAGAATCATAATATAAATATTGAGAAGTACAACTGAGCCCTTCATTAAAAAATGGACCAAGCCATATTTTCACAATTTAAGAAAACTGCATTTTCATTGATCTATTAGTACATAATAATATACAGAGTGGAAGTGATATAAGTGCATTACTTCAAGGAGGTGTCAAATTACAATAAAAACAAACACTTTTCCCTCTTTCATTTTGTGATTAACCCCACAGTTAATGAAATAATTAAGACCAAACTTGCTGAAATTGAGATTCTTAGAGCCCATAGAGTACAAGTGACATATTGCTAATTTTGGAGTTAAGTGTACATTTTAGTAGTTGAAACAAATACTAATCTGAGTGGCCAATGGATACAAGTAAAAATGTGTCTGGTGCTGAAATCTAGTGGCTGAAAAGAAAACTGCTAAGACATATGGAGAGTCTCAAATGTGAACATTATTTACTCAAAAGTGACCTTTTGTTACTTATACCCCTTGGTTTCTAAGGGTCTCGATTGAAACTGCATGTAAGATTTGCATGATTCTTACGACGAGACATAAACAACTGTTCTGGGATCAACAATTGCAACAGTAAGAAATTGAAACTGGAAGTAAACATCAATAAAACTAAATATATGGTCACACATAGAAATACAATGTAATGGAAATGGATAGTTAATGTCAAATGAGGGAAATTTTGAAGAAGTGGTTGAATTCAAATACTTAGGAATAATAATCACAAATAGGAATGAGATACACAAAGAAATTAAACATAGGCTTAATTCTGGAAATGCATGCTATTATGCATTGCAGTTGTCGTCCCAACTTCTCAAAAAAAAGAAGTTAAACTGAAAATACGTAAAACTATTTTTCTCCCAGTTATATTATAAGGATGCAAAATATGGTTTCTTACTTTAAAGGAGGAGAAAACATTATGAGCATTTGAGAATAAGTTCTTAGGAAAATTTTTTAACCGAAGAGAGATGAATAGACAGGCCGATGGAGAAGCCTACAAAACACTGAGCTATATGATCTTTATAGGAAATCAGATATAATAAGAACAGTTAAGTCTCATAGAATGCGATAGACAGGACATGTGGCATGAATGAGGAATGAAAGAGGAACATGGAAGCTTCTTGTAGGAAAACCAGAGGGAAAGTGCCCAGTTGGTAGATCAAGAATGAGGTGGGAGAATTACATTAACCATGATTTGAGGGAAGTAGATTATACAGGGGATGATTGGAAGACATTAGTTCAGGATAGAGATGTATGGAGAGTTTATGTCCATGCGGCCATGAACCTAATAGTTCAATAGTGCCAGTGAGTTAGTTAACAGATATGTTCTTGAGACCTCCATATTTTAAGGCATGATGCCTTGATGCAGAGCTATGAGACTTGCATTATTTGAGTCCCCATGGGGAAAGAAATTTTCTTATGGAATTTCAGTCAGTTTGGGACCAGTATCTATCCAGCATCATGAAGAATTTGAATAGCTACAATGAGTAGTGGCTGCAGTTTGAGAAAACCATTTATTTATATGCTGAGGAGCCTAACATGACATCCACATGTCACCCCAATACTGGCTAGATGATATTTCACCTCTATGATTAACATATGGATGTGAGCCAGCTAGTAGATTAAGGACTTTTAAGACCTACTGCCCCATGGAGTTTTGGAGATTTTTCTTGAACTACTGCACTGTGATCCTACCTTTTTATAACATTGAGTTTGAAAGTTTTGAGTGACTACCTCAACATTCCTTTGCCTGGGCCCTTAGAAGGCAAAGATTAATCCACCTTTGCTTTGTAAATTACTTAACATATAGTACTGAATTCTAAACAGTATTATAATCTTGGAAGCGAGAAGGAAAAAGGGGATTAACTTGGCTTGAGAAAGCTTTAGAAAATATCAATATGAAACAACAAATATCATGACTAGCTACACAATTAGTAAACATATGTTAATTAAAAATAATGTTTAATGAAAATCATTAGTCAGATCTTTAAATACAATTAATTTTACAAAAATTGATCTTCTTGACCATTATATAATTTGAAAGAAAAGATATGAATGAAATAATATAAATTAACAAATTCAGTCAGCAACCATTCCAATGTTTATGGATTTACAAAAGAAACAACAACAATAATAATAATAATAATAATAATAATAATAATAATAATAATATTCAAGCATACATACACGCACACAATCCAGTCCAGCCAAGGGCTAGGGTCCATAATCTGGTTGCCCTACCCTGGCTTGTGGAACTGATGAAATCAAACAGCTCACTTGAGCTACAGTCGAATTGACTAGGACAATACCAAAGATGATGACATTGATACTAGCTTGCACAGCTTATTTGAGGCTTTCAATAACGAGGGGAAGTTGCAGAGTCACACACAGCGCAGAAGGAAAGGAGGAGGAGGTACATAGGAGAGAGGACAACGAAGACAGGAATTTGGCACTGTTCTATAACATCACTGTAGAGGGAAGACACGATGACGTAGTTGTTATGTACTGAAAAAGTGATTTCGGTACACTACCACAAAGATATAGACCTACCGTATATATAAATGCATCAAAAATGGACATGGTCCATTGTTTTACTGAAGAGCTCAATTAAGCTTTAATATTGAGATTACATTAGTTTGATATGACATTATGACCTACTTATCTTTTTAATATTGGAGAATTTTTTATATTCTGATAACATAGGTCAGTATATTTTTAATCATTTTAAAATATTTATAGCTACTATATTTGATAAAAATTAAAAATATAACTTTTTAAATTATATAACACAACATGTTCATCGAATGGAAGATCACAGAATACCCAAACAAATGTTAAGATATCAACCTGCAGGAAAAAGAAGACCAGGACGTCCACTCAAAAGACTTTTGGATGGTGTTTCTCTTGAGTCCGAAACAGGTCAATAAATGGCCTAAATTCGTGAATGTACTATGATGATGATGATGATGAAATTATATAACAAAGAATTTTATTAACTTAAAAATGTGCAGTACATGATAAAGTGTTTTTTTGGAAAATCTGACATAATTACTAATAAAGCTTTTGATGAAGTAGGCCTGCTTAAGATTATCATTAATAACTCCATAAAGTATGTAAACTAAAGAGACTGTTTTGTACAAGTTTCTGTTACATGCATTCCTCTTGTTCGTGATTCTGAGTTTCCTGCTGCTATTTTAAGTAAGTATAAACGTGTTGTGCAAACAACACTATCTATTTCAGAGATAATCATATTACATTATAATTAACTTCACAACTTAGCATTGTATATCAAATTAGATTATCTGGTAACTGAATATTAAATTAGATTATCTGGTTTTATATATTAACACAGTCACTAATCTGTCAAAATATGAACTCCGAAGATTGCAGTGCTCTGTGGAAGGCATTTAAATTGAATCACATCATATTTATGTTGACATTTATATTTCAGGAAGAGTCTATCACTTCAGGTTTCATTGATGAACAGGTGAGAAATTTTAATCTCAAAACTGATAGGAAGACACATTATGAGGTATTATATCAAAGAAATTGAATTAGTTTTTTGATGAACATGAAGAAATGTACTTCAAAACACATCCCAGGTGAGAAAGCAAAATGTGAGGTAAGGTTAAATAACTAATTCAATTTCTTTGAGGTGATAAATTGCTTAAATTGTAGTCTATAGTATAGTATATCAGTGTAATGCTTGTAATAAGTAAGTTTGGTCTGTCATCATCTTATCTCATATTTGATTGTTTCTTCTAAGACATGTTTCAAAGAATCTTTGCTTCATCTTCAGTTGGTACAGACTGATGATATGTAAGTTGTCAAACCTGGATGTTGACTCCTGCTCCCTCTTTTATGTGGTCCAAAGGACTTGCATATTAAATTTCTCTCCCCGAGAATTTCAAAATTCATGATTCACTCGTTGATGATGGCAAATCAAACTTATTTATTAAGTAGAACCTCATAATGTTATTTCCTATTGTATTTTCATAATGCTTGTAGTTCAAGTTTATCACTGGAGATGCATGTTCTCACATTTTCACTGCATTCTTAAAGCATAAAATAAGAGGGCTCTGAGCAAAATTTGTTGGTCCTTTCAAGCCCAGATTTGAATTGTTACTAATGACCTAAGTACATATATTGTCTCATAAGTAAAGCTATTTTTTAAACAAAATTTTATTTGGAATCCTGCTGCAGTATTGAATTCCTAAAAAGTTAGTTAGACTTATACAAATGTGTCTAAATTGCACAAAGAGTAGGGTGCGTGTAGGCAAAGGCAAACAGTTTTCAGATAATTTTGAAATCCACAATGGGTTGAAGCAAGGAGATGCACCATCGCTACTCTTTAATTTTGTACTAGAGCATGCCATTAAATCTTTAGAGAATGAAGAAGGCCTACAACTCAATGGTATTAATAAGCTGTTAGTTTATGCCGATGATGTAGTACTATTGGCCAATAGCAAGGAGATACTAAAAGACAACACACACACACACACTATTGAGTAACACTAGGAAATTAGGACTGGAAGAAAATATCAATAAAATTAAATATGTGGTCATACGTCAAAATACATTGGAATGGAAAGCTAAAGACAAATGAGGGAAATTTTGAGAAAGTGGCTGAATTCAAATACCTAGGAACAATAATTATAATGAGATGCACAAAGAAATTAAACATAGGCTCAATTCTGGAAATGTGTGCTATTATGCATTACAGAGACTTTTGATGTCCCAACTCCTTTCAGAAAAGTTAAACTGAAAATATATAAAACTATTATTCTACCAGTTATATTATATGGATGCATAACATGGACTCTTACTTTAAGGGAGGAAAGGATTTGAGAATAAAGTTCTTAGGAAAATGTTTGGACCAAAGAGAGATGAACAGACAGGTGAATGGAGAAGACTACTTAACAATGAACTGAATGGTTTTTATAGGAAGCCAGATATAATAAGAACAATTAAGTCTCATAGACTGCAATGGGCAGGACATGTGGTATGAATGGGGAATGAAAGACGTGCATGGAAGCTTCTTGTAGGAAAACCAGAGGGAAAACGCCCACTTGGTACACCAAGAATGAGGTGGAAGAATAACATTACCTATGATTTGAGGGAAGTAGATTATACAGGGAATGATTGGAAAATATTAGCTCAGGATAGGGATGTCTAGAGAGCTTATGTCCATGTGGCCATGAACCTATGAGTTCGATAGTGCCAGTGAGTTGAGTTATGTTTTCTAACAAGAAATTAAACTGCTCTTCAAAGTAGACACAATTAGAATCTGTGGTCTTGAGCCATCTTTTAGTGAGGTTTATTATTCCATGGTTGTACCAATCTCTGGTTTTTGATGTGAAGAATTTGTTGAGACCCACTTCACAGGTTCAGTGTTTTCAAAATTTCTTTCACATAAGAAGTGAATGATTGATCAAAACAGATGGTAATCTGAAGGTGCAAGATCAGGGTCAATATGATGGATGTGGTAGCAGTTAATTTTCTCACAATTCCTGAACTTTTATCATGGTTGTTTACACAGTATGGGGTCTCACATTGTACTATATTGGTTAAATAATGCTGGGTATTTCTGTCTCAAAATTTTTATCAACCATTCCAGTTGTTAAGAATAAAGATCCACATCAACCGCATGCCAGTTTGGAACAAACTCCAAGTGAATCACACCTTCAAAATTCCACCAGACACATAACATAATACATTAAAAACTGACATTACTTATGACACAACCTAATATTACGGATCATCATTAAATAAAAATACCAAGATAAGAAATTTTATATTTAAGTTTATTAGTATATAACATTGAGTATTTTCATACTAAAATGATCAAGACTTGAATTATGGGTATACATTTTTTTTTAAATCATAGCAAATTCTTTTCAAATTTCATACATTAAATAGACAAACTTTCATGGATGACTGCTTTAAAGACAAAATACATTAATCATTAACATGTACTTGTTGGTTGGTTGGTATCTAATGTCGAGCACTTGATAATGAAATCATTCGCTCTCTTGCACTCCAATATTTAGCAGAAAGGCTGGTCTCTTCTACAAAAGCTGGACAATGGAGGAGATGGTTTCTTTCCATATCTTCATTTAAATTGCAAAAAGGGCATTTAGGTGAATCTGTTATGCCAAGTCTGTGTAGGTGTTTATTCAGGCAGTCATGTACCATTAGCAGTTTTGAATGTTGCTACTGCAGATTTTCTTTGTAATGTAGTAATGTCAGAAGCTTGTAGATTTTCCCATTCCTTTCCAGATGTTTTAGTGGTGCATTCTTCTCTAAGTTTATTGATATATTTATTTGAGATAATTCTTTTGATAGAGTGAAAGGAAACTGGAGTAGAAGTTGGGTTTGAAACAATTTTGCTACCCTTCTTGGCCAGAAAATCGGCTATTTCATTGCCTGTCACTCCACAATGGGTCGGAATCCATTGAAGTACAACTTTTTTATGTAGACGGGATAACTCCTTTATCATTTTGTGACATTCGATAATTTTGTTGCTTTTGGGTGTTGTGTCGCGTGTTATAGCAAGAATGGCTGCTTTGGAGTCACATAGAATTACAAACTTTTGTAAATTTTTGGATGTGATATACTTGTTAAAGTTGTTAACTTTGTGGTTTACTACACATCTGAAATAGTGATTCAGATCCTCTGCAACAAAACAATAAGTCACACTGGAGAGGATCATTTGTTGTCAATCTGTGTACTCTGATTGTTATTGCCCATACAGAATGCACCTCTTCCACAAAAGGAAATGTGATATTAACATGATATGGCCCCACACTTGAGTTTTGCTATATGAATACATTGTAATAATGACTACAGGAAGAGGTGGATAGGATTAGGGAGAGAAGGACATGTTATACAGCCAGCGCGATCACTTTGAAGTTCTTTCTCTGGATACAAATGAAAAGTATCATGTATGCTACACTAATCAACATTAGGGAGAAATTGATTGTATGTATGCACACTAACTCATTGGCACTATCGAACCCATAGGTTCATGGACATAAGCTCCCCATACATCTCTATCCTGAGCTAATGTTTTCCAATCATTCTCTGTATAATCTACTTCCCTCAATTCATAGTTAATGTTATTCTCCCACCTCATTCTTGGTCTACCAACTGGACGTTTTCCCTCTGGTTTTCCTAAAAGAAGCTTCCATGCATGTCTTTAAAAATGTGTGCACACTGTCAATGGCAATTTGAGTTAGTCATTAATGAAGTGAACTTCAATGTCGACTCTTTGAAGACTTTTCTGAAATGTTTCCAGTTCTTAGATCAATAAGAAATCTGATAGATTAGTGATGTAATTTAAGAACCTGTCTAGAGTATCATGTAACACCTAAACAACATATAAGACAACATAGTACATGACAAAAAGTTATCCTCCCTGTAAGATTTACCATACTTCAAATTTTGTTGCAAATGTCCTGAATCACCCTATATAGTGCTTGTCATAAATACAGATAACACCATCATTTTTTTAGTACTTATTAATTTAAGAAAATCCACCATATTGTTAAGAAATTACATTTTTTAATTCTTGACCAACATAAGTAACAAGAATTGTCATAAACTGTAAAAAGTAAAGTATTCCCACTACAGGCCTCAGGAGGCCCTTGGGGTAGTGGGAGGTTAAGGCTCCCACTATTTCAAGACAATCGGCACTTGATGTCAGCCAGGTTGTCAGCCCTGCATGACGGCCGCCTTTACCTCAGAACAAGCGTCTGATACTCATTTCCGTTAGAGGCTGAGTCGACCCCAGGGCCATAGTGCCGCCAGAAGGTTTGGGTCAGTTTAAAAATCCTGACCCCACCGGGACTTGAACCCTCAACCTTCCGGCTTGTAGCTCAGTGCCTTAACCACTACGCTACGGCGTGCCCCCTGTCATAAACTGACAATATTTTATTTTCACTGGTAAATGATAACACGTGGAACAAAATCGAAAGAAACTTATTTTGTATTAATACATAAAATAAATTAATTTAATTTGTGACGTCAACAATTTAAAAGAAAAATAGGACTGTATCTTTAATTTTAAAAAACTTCAAGTGTGGCCTAAAAACTGATGTTTTGACCTAGAAATTCAAATAAGAAATTTAAATAAGATGCTAATAAGTGCACAAGAAGATCCAGTCAACACAGATAAACTTTAGTACTATTTCTTTGGTATAATTCCTTCATAAATTTCAATTTCCAATTATACAATATAGGTGAATAATTATTTGTAATCTACCGTTCTGTAATAAATGCCAGCACATGTGATGAGAAAAATCATGAATTGTTTGGTAACACTTAAAACAATCTTAAAAAATTGGAAAATTAACACCTCACCTTTTAATTTGTAGAATTATTGAGAACATGTTTCAGAATGCTGAAAGAAATTTCATGTTACTTCCTAAAAACATTAAGTAACACTTAAAATATTTTCCTTGCCAGTTTATAGTGTTGTGCAACTGAAATATTCTCTACACTCTGAGAAATAAATTGGATTAACAATGTAAATAACATTTTAGTCTTGAAAATACTCATAATTGTACATACAAGTTGGAATTACATAAAAATTAATTGTATAAATAACAGAATTTTAGAGAGAAAGAATATTGGTATATGTTCAAGCAAGATAATTTGTCATTGTAGGCTATTTTGTTCTTAGACCATTTATGCTACGATGAACAGATGAAACATAAAACTTATATATGAGCAGATTATATTTGATGCAGTTTCAATTATATTTATATCGTCGGCCGAGGTGCCCTAGTGATTACGTTCCTTGTATTTAGTCCCAAGGGTCATGGGTTCAAACTCGGCCAGAGTCAATGGGGATGGAAAAATCCAAGAGAGAAGTCCTCTGGAGGGACTTAAAGCTGTGGGTCTTGAGTTTGAAGATTTTCAGGCTTGTCAAAGAACCACAAGGCTAAATAAAAAGGCCTCTGTGCAGAATTTAACCAGCCTTCATCCATCCAAATAATACCTTAGTTATCTAATAGATGTCTCATTGAAGAGATGTGCTCACCACATGTCACCTGAATAAGTGTAACTAAATTAAAAAAACTCTAAGCGCAACAGACATAGAAGGCCCTTGGCCTACCAGCGGCCTCACATCCACATGTATTAATCACAGAGGTCGATGATCATCTAGCCAGTGGAGGGGTGACATATGGTCAGCATGTCAGTAACTAAATTAACTTGGTTAAAAACTCCTGCTAGGGAGCTCCTATATCCCCATGTAGGACATATGGGGTACACAGGCCTGTATTTATATCACTTCCTTTTGCAGCAATGAGATATCAATAAAAATCTCGTGTAAGTTCCTGGGATTTCAACCAAGTAAAAATATTTAATAACCGAGTACTTCTTATGTCTTGACACCATTGTCAGGATATAGTGACAATATTCTAGATTGAAAATGTCACACGAGTCATGTGTTTCTGCAGAAAACTCATCAATAAAAATCCTAGTTTAAAACTTAAGGAATTATAACTGTAACTAATGTTATCGTAAAAAAAAGTTTTCAGTATTAATGATTTTTTACAGATAAGTGAAGATCTACAAGATGTCTTCTGATAGTAAAGATGTTGAATTGAAGAAAGAAGACTTACAAAAGTTATTAAGTCAGAAACTAGGTTCAGATCTCATAGTGGAAAAATTTTCAATTGCACGTCTAACAAAGCCTGGAGATAACTACGGGAGCACCATACTTGCTGTTGAAGTATATTATTTCAATCAGAAAGATAACTATCTCCACAAATTACCAATTGTAGCAAAACTAGTACCAGAATCACCTTTCTTACGTAAAGTGTTCAACATAGAAATCACATTCAATAAAGAAGTGAGAGCTTATACTTTAGTTGCACCCGAATTTCATAAACTACAGAAAGAAAAAGGCATTACTGAACATAAAATGTTAGATGTTTTCTCTAAATATTATGGTTCACGATCCAATAAGCAAGATGATATAAATATGGATGCAGATGAGTCTGCTGTTCTTCTAATGGAAAATTTAAAATTATCTGGTTATGAAGTTAGAGATCGCAGAAAGGGATTAAATTTAGAACACATGGAATTGGCAGTAAGAAAATTAGCCCAGTTTCATGCTCTTGGAATTGCTTTAAAACTTCTGAAACCTAATCATCTTAACGATAGCATTTTGAAAACATGTGAGAGATTTGACTTGCTTGGTCCTGACGATGAAGAATCCAATGAGAAATGGGCTACTGCTCCACGAGGCTACTTAAAGGACATACCAGAAGCTGTGCCTCATCTTGATAAGATAGAAAATTTAATGCGTATTGATATGCAAATGAAGAAAGAGAGAAAAGATTTTCCTGTAAGAGAACCTTTTGCTACAATAGTGCACAATGATTTCTGGGTAAATAATATGTTGTTTAAATATGATGAATCTAACAGTCACATGGATAAGGAAAAAAGCAGTCCATCAGGAATTAAATTTGTGGATTTCCAAGTGACAGTATATGCATCACCTGTGAAGGACTTGCTATTTTTGTTGTTCTCCAGTTCAGAAGATGGCCTTCTCGAGAAACGCTATGATTATTTTATAAATCTCTATCACAAGGAATTTATAGGAATTCTAGCTAAAATGGGTTGTGATATTGAACCTTTCACATATAAACATTTTCTGAATGAAGTAAATATCTGTGGTCCAGAGGAATTTGCTCACATTTTATTTATGCTGAATCCCATTTGTGCTGATCCGTCAGACATAAAAGATATGTCAAACATGACTCAAGATAGTATATTGGAACACAAAGTTGGGAAAGCATATGTAAACAAAGCTAGGTACTTTATAAAAAAGTTTGTAGCTCATGGATGGCTTTAACCATTTAATTAGACAATTTTATTACATAACATGAATAAATTGCTTAAAAATTGCAGTCACACATAATTTTATAAGATATACCTGATGATGATGAATTCTATACTTATCCTTTTTGCTTCAACCATATCTGTCCAAATTGTACTGGTTTTTAATAACCTGCAAATTCTTTCTCTTGTCATATAAAAACTTTATTATCTTATTTTCTTTGGAAAAATTTCACATATCACTTTGAATCATTCCTGTCCTACAATTGTCCTATCATAATTCAATGAATCCTATACTACATATATTTTAATTTATTTAAGTGGAATTTTAGAATAAAGTTCAGTATTATATTATTTTTGGTCTGGACATCTTACCTCAATATTAATGTTGATTTGTTCTGGGAAAGCTGACGATAAAACAGAATTGTTTGAAACATGTCCAAGAACAAATCAACATTAATATTGAGGTAAGATGTGCAGACCAAAAATAATATAATTAAAATAACCTCAAAATATAACTTCCTAAAATTAAATATTAAAGTTCAGTATATTGAAGTAAATTTTAGAAACTTTATGGATAATGAAATGTCTTTGGTTCAAGTTCAAGAAAAGTAGAACAAGTTATCATATAAAAAGAATAATTGTAGAAATATTTGTAAAGTAATACTGTGGCCATATGCAAATAGTGTTGAAAGGAAGCATCTATCATATTCTTGTAGGTAAGACTGTCCAAGAGTATACACTTTACATATCATTATATAGGCTTAGAATTTTAGGTGCAATTTTCATGATAAAAAAGGAAGAGGAAAATAGGCTAAAAATAAGCCAAAAAAAGAGGACAAAAAGTTGCTCTTTCTTTTTATAACCCATAACTTTTATTAAAAATTAAAACTGTACAAAAATAAAATGCTAGTATTTTTAAAACAAAGAAGTTTTCAGTCAACCGCTGTGAGCTTGCATCAGATGAAGTTTGATACCCAGTAGGGACACGTTTTCTAGCATTTTCCTCGCCTGTAAGACATGTCAGAAAATGTTATGGCCCTAATAGTTTCCAAACACCATCTGGCCATGCAATCATCCATATCATATTTGCCTATAGTGTGAATGTATGAGTGAATAGTGTATATTGTCTTAAATGTTTGTGTTGTCTCAGAGGTGACAGTGGCATTGAGCTGATTACTTATCAAGGCAGGCCCTCCATGTCCTTGTGTGGTCAAAAAATAATGTGTGTGTGTGATCAAGAGTTTAAAATTCTCTCCCAACAGGTCACATCCCAGTAGAGCTAATATGATATGGGGCTATTATAAAACACTTATGTATATTTGGTTTGAGATTTTGGCGTTGGGAAGTTATTATTATTTTTTATAATTGCCTGGGTTTGTTCTTTACTGCTAGTGAGGTGTTTGCCTTAGCTGGTTGCGAGTCTGGACATTCACCCATCTTATGCTCCATCACGAGATGTGTAGATGGTCCTTGCAGCTGCCCTGCGTCCTTAGATGTACAGGGTGTGGTTGGTCCTTGTAACGTTATGCTGCGCCCTCGTCCTCAGATGTACAGGGTGTGGTTGGTCCTTGTAGCGGTATGCTGTGCTCTCTTGCTCCCATCCTGTAGTGTCGTGGTGGTGGCCGCAGGTCCAGGCGTGAAGCAGCAATCTTATGGCATTTTTTAAAAACCTGGGAGGATAACTACAACATCGATTATGGGTTTGGTGCTATCCCGTACTACATGGGTCCGCGTCCTCTTTATCATTCCTGGTCATAGAATGTTTAATTCACTTCATTGCATATTAGACGTCCTGGCTTTAGATTGCATCGTTTAGGTTTGTGCACCCATGTTCCTATTTATTTCATCTGTTTTCTTGAATTTCTGTATTTAATTTCTTTCCATAACTCCTGATTATGCGTGGACTTTATTCCGTGTCTTGGGTCCCCATCTTACCTATGGGTTCAACCTCTCCCTTTTGTCCTCTCTTACTCTGTTATTTCCTCTTAATTTCCATATACGTTTAAGTAGCTACAAAGGGAGAAGTTAAACTAAGGTTAGGAAAAAATTATTTATTTTTATCAAGTATAAATATAAATACATCAAAGTAGAAATGTGTTGTAGGATACAACCCCACTTTTATTTATCAATTTGATTCCTGAATCACAAACAGTGTATCATATAATGGTTCTGTCCTTTCAATTAAATTCTATTTGAACTTTGAGACTGAGCAACCTTTGGCATGGCAAACATTGAATTAAACTTGTTATGCAGCAAGTAATTTAGATTCACAAACTGAAGCAAAGAGAGAAAAACCAGTTAATTTTTATTTCTGTTACAATGTCTCTAAATTTCAATGCAAATAAAAGTAAGTGCTGACTTGTCAAACTTAGAATGTGTAAATACGCTGCTACTGATTCCAGTCAAATTAAAAGAAAAAAAAGTTAAATTTTTCTTTGTTACAAGTTGCTGTATTTAAATTTTTTCAATCTTATGTTCACTGAAAGCAGATAGGTTTACTACTCCCATGTTCATGGCAAGCTGAAGAGAAGTAAATTTAATTCATAAACTTATGATGGGAATTAACATTATGATTAATAATATTAAATTAATAAATCTATGGGAGGAAAACCCAGACAGAAATTTTCCTGGTCCTCCAGGTTGGGGGTTTATGCTGTGGGCCAGCTCCCCACACATTAGAAAAAATCACAAAATGCTAAAAGACCAATCAAGTCAAAGTAAAACAAGCAAGAGGGCTAAGCATTGAAGATGCCCAAGATCGTAGGCTTTGGAGGTTTGGCACGGGAAGACGGCAGCAGTTGTAAAAACCCGAAGATAGATAGAATAAATTAATAAAATTAAAATTCATCTCACTTCATAAACTGTGTTCAAGACATAAATCCTACAGTCGTAAAGATGGACAACTATTCCAGACACCACGGTCTTGTGCTTTGAAAAACACGTAGTTTTTGAGGTGAGATGAATAATGACTCATTTGAATATTATTATTTTATTTAATATTGATAAATTTTGGTTTAACATATACAGGACATCGCAAAGTAAAATAAGTGACAACATTTACTATAGAAGAATATTTTAAAAAATATCACAGAAAGATCAGAAAAAGGGGGAAAGTGATTATGAACAGAATGGGGCAAAAAAAAAAAAGGTTAAACGTGACAAAAAAGAGGATAGAAAATTGCCTCCTTTTTAAATTTCTGACAACATTTCATTCATTTGTTTCTTTCAGAGAATTCTAATTTGTTCCACAAAGAAAAGGTGCACAGCTAAAAATCCTAAGCCCAGTCATTGGATTTCTCAGACTAAAATTGGCATTTTATTAGTGTAATCATTTTAAGGTATTTATTGTGAATTTAGCTGAAATATCAATAGATGAATTATTCAATTAATATATATTTCTTATCAGTTGATTTTAATAAAATATTGTATATACATAGGCCTACTCTTAAGCAAATACCATCCTAAGTGTATCCATTAACTGGGAATAAGAATACACACTTTAAAAAAAAAGACATTTTTTCTTAATGATGTAAACACTTATTTACATAATTAATACAAATAATATTAATTATTAATGAGTTGTTATTTTGACCCACCTCACATTTCTGATTTTAGTTATACAAGGTTTCTTCGCTTTTGTGCGACATTGTCGATGCATTCCAGTTGGTCATGCAAAAGCAACGAAACCTGGTCTGCATAAAAATCAAGAAATATGGGGTGAGTCAAAATGACCAATTCATTAATAACACTGGTCAACATGACTTTTGTCTCATGAGTAGCAATAGTTGTACTTAATGCAGTTTTTATTGTGTTTTCAAATATGTATTTGGAATTTCTCCATCACCCACAGTTTTTTTATTTCAATTTCAATTAATGGATTTAAATAATTATGTTTTAATTAACCTTTTTCATCCATTTGTCCATTTAAAATAAAACGGGGAACACTTTCATCAGGAGATTTCAGCTATGGAAAAGAGATATCAAGGTAAATGGAATCCTAATATGCTGGCCGATTATTGTTGGACCATCAAGAGGGTGAAATATAGCAGAAAATCGTCATTTCTTACTTTCTAGGTGAGTCCGAATGTTTGAATATTATGTAGTTGCAAATGTAGAAAGTGTTTGAAATTATAAATGCCTGTCTCTCGGAAACCTTGCATGATGGAGAAAAACCTATATCATATTTGAATTCAGAAGAAAATATGCTATCAGAATCACATATTTTTCTTTCTGAGACAAAAAAAAAGTTTCTTTTTTGTTGCTCAGTGTAATTGAAAGAAACCTCATAGTGTTATTTCCTACATATTTCAAACAAATAATATTTCCATATTTTACTGTTGTGCTACAATGTTTGATTGTCTGTCTCTCTCTCTATCTGTCTCTCTCTTTTTTCACTCTCTCTCTCTCTTCTTTCTCTCTCTCTCTCTTTCCCTCTCTCTCTTTTTCTCTCTCTTTCTCTCTCTCACTCTCTGTCTGTCTGTCTCCCTCTCTCTCTGTCTGTCTGTCTCCCTCTCTCTCTGTCTGTCTGTCTGTCTCCCTCTCTCTCTGTCTGTCTCTCTCTCTCTTTCTCCCTCTCTCTTTTCTCTCTCTATCCACCTCTCTCCCTCCCTCCCCCTCTCTTCCCTCTCCCCCTCACTCCCACTCTCCAACACTCTCACACACTCCAACACTCTCACACTCCAACACTCTCACACTCTCTCTCTCCCACACACACTCTCTCTCACACACACACTCTCTCTCTCACTCACTCTCACTCTGTCTCTCTCTTTCTCTTTCTGTCTCTCTCTCTCTCTCTGTCTCTCTCTCTCTCTCTGTCTCTCTCTCTCTCTCTCTCTCTCTCTCTCTCTCTCTCTCTCTCTCTCTCTCTCCTCTCTCTCTCTCTCTCTCTCTCTCTCTCTCTCTCTCTCTCTCTCTCCTTCTCTCTCTCTCTCTCTCTCTCTCAGTTTTATTGAAATCTTTGTCTTATAAAGGATTTCATTGAATAAAATCCTGTACTCGAAGAATTACTTGTTTTCTCAACAAGATAAAATGTCTTGGATTAAGATGCCCCAAAAATCTCACCAAATTGATAAATATTGTTTTTTTTTATGTTGAGATGTAAGAATTAACCATGAACTCATGGATTTTATCATAAACTCTCACAAATTTTGAAGAAGCTTTCACATTGTTGTTTTCACAATTCTATCTTTGGTTGTATTCAACTGTCAAGTGAATAACTGTCTGTCAGATTTTGTCAATAATTAGACATTTTTCCTTAATAATCAAGAAGCAGTAATACATAGACAAATATTGTGCAATGTATCCCAAGAGTATACACCTGCATGTTCTTGGGATATTGCATCAATATTCACTTCAATCAACTTAAACCCAGAACTTAAATATTGAGGAAATACATACATTAGTAATGTTGCCCACGGTGGTCTGGTGATTGTATTCCTTGCCTTGGTTCCAAGGGTCAAGGTTCAAACCCACTGGATCAATGGATTTTTAGGATGGAAAATTCCAAGGGACGAGTCCTCCAAGAGGGACTTTAAGCCGTGGGTTCGAAGTTGGAAAGTTTTTAGGCTTGCAAAAGAACTGCAAGCCTGAATAAAAAAGCCTCTGTGCAAAATTTGCCTACTAGATTTTTCATTGAGGCAGTGTGCTAACTACATGTCGCTCGTATTCACCCATAGGTAAATAAGCATAACTAAATTAGCTTGGTTAAGAAACTCCCATTATGGAGCAACCATGTCCCCACATGGGATGTATGGTATAAATATACTTACTTACCTACTGGCACTATCGAACCCGTAGTTTCATGGCTGCACGGACATAAGCTCTCCATACATCCCTATACTGAGCTAATGCTTTCCAATCATTCCGTGTATAATCTACTTTCCTCAAATCTTAGTTAATGTTATTCTCCCACCTCATTCTTGGTCTACCAACTCGGCATTTTAAACATGTGTATAAACATACACATACTATATAGTAATATATTAATAACACTGTAGCTCATGCTTTGGTCGTCATAAGTTTGATCCTTCCGGGATATTCTTGTATAAGACTTGAAAACATAATAATAGTCCCTTTGATTGGTTGCTGGCCAAAGGAAGGCAAGACCAGTGATGGAGCTGCCATCTTATAGCATCTGACCTAATAAATTTAAATATCTTGGATATTATCTCTCTATCTGGGATGAAAAGGATATCCCTGAAAAAATTACTAGTTTTATAATAAAAGTTTGGGAATTATTAATCAAGTTATGAAACCATCCCTTGTACAAAAAAACACCAGATTACATTTATATAACACTTTGGCTAGACCAGTGTTGACCTATGGTAGTGAAGCATGGACACTAAAAAGACAACATGAAAGCAGAATAACAGCTTGTGAAATGAGATTCATGCGCAGAACAGCGGGTTACACGTGGGATCGGAAAAGAAACACCGATATCTTAAAAGAATTGAAGACTACACCAATTTTGGAATATATTAAACAGTACCAGTTAAATTAGAAACACGATCTTGAAAGAATGAGTTAATCAGATCCCCAAAGCAGTTTATAATTATATACCAAGAGGACGAAGATCTCTGGGCTGACCTATGAAATGCTGGAGGAAAAATTTTCTATAGGATCATAACAGGCCTTGGCCTAATACTTGAAAGGAAGGAAGAAGATATTAACCAAGTAGCAATGTGATACACATAGTAGTAAAATAGCAGTCACAGTAAAATAATCTACCTACTACTTTCACAATCTCCAATAATGTTTGTCAGTAAATTTGCCAACCTAAGACTCACTTTCCGCATGTTTGCAAGCTGTCAAAACATAGTGGATGCAATAAAAACCTGAATGAATATCTTGAGCGATCTATTTTCTTAGGTGGTCTTAGTAGGTCAGTTTTTTTATTAGATTAGATTACTGTAGTATGTTAAATCTTCTTATTCTTATTCTTTATTTGTAGGATTTTCATCCTGTTTATTTCCCAAATCACTCCTCAGAGGAAGGCATATTGGATGTGAAGCCACCGTCTATCTATCTCTTGGCTGGTCTTCCTCTTGATCTTCTCCCATCCATTAGCCTATCTTCTTTAGCTCTTTTTGTACGTCTGTTGTCCCATTCTTTCTATATGATCTTTCAAATATTTTTGTCTGTCTATAATAAATTTGGTTATGTCTTGAATTTGACATTTGTCTCTAATTTATGTATTGTGTATCCCATCAAATAATGTTTTCCTCTGAATAGTTCTTAAGATCTTGATTTCACATGTGCTTATTATTTGTTTAGTTTTTGTTGTATCAGCCCTAGTTTCTGCTCCATATATGATAACTGGTCAAACTATAGCATGTTAAATGATAAAGTATATTTTCTGAAATTTGAATGACAACCAATAAAGATTTCAAGAGTCCTTCGTATTACGTTAGAATACTGTAGTATGTTGAATGATGAAGTATATTTTCTGAAATTTGAATGACACAAGTTTCTTTGAGATTATCAAGATGAAGATTACATATGTCTACAGTAACTACACATCTGCTCACATCATATCAAATGTTCACTTTGTTATAATCTGCAAACTTGCAGGGAGAGATTAATTAAATACTTTTTCTTGTTGTTGATGAACTCTGAGTACACCTGCTATTTTATGTAAGTAAAAGCCATTACAATATTTAGAATAGAGATAATATACTATGATTTTATGATTAAAGTTTACAACATAGCATCATTTAAAGATAATTCATATTAAATTTTATTATCTAATTTTGCAGATTCATAAATTTTGTAATCTGTTATCAAATAACCTCTAAATTGTGTAATATTCTGTGGTAGATCACATTGAGTTACATACATTTTGATATGTAAATTTCTTTAACAATTAGGTAGAGTAGGGCTACTTTATTTCTGTCTTAATTTATATTTGCATATGAGATTTCTCTTGCATAATTTTTTTTTCACTGTGTTAACTCATTAAACAAAATAAATTATTCCATTAATCAATGTTTTTGTTATTAATTTCTTACATCTCAAAGATGGATAAATTATATTTGAAGAAAAAAAATATACGCTCAGACTGCAGTTTGAATCCAGGACATTTTGCACACACTAGGCAAATGCCCTACTAAGTGAGCTATCTAAGCAACTCCAATCTAAATGCAAATATTTCTCTTATATGCGCTGTTAATTCCCGCGCACCAAATTCTATGAAGCCTTTGCTTCTATCTTGCAAATGGTGGCTCCTTTATTAAGAAAACATTTAATTGGAAATTTTACATGTTTAATGTCTTCTTAATAAAGAAGCCACCATTTGCAAGATTTCTAATGTAAAATGCCCAATTAAATTTCTTAATAAAGAAGCCACCATTTGCAAGATAGAAGCAAAGGCTTCATTTTACATTAAAAATGTAAAATTCCCAATTAAATATCTTCTTAATAAAGGAGCCACCATTTGCAAGATAGAAGCAAATTCTCCATAGCATTTGGTGCGCGGGAAATAACTTCGTATATAAGACAAAGATTTGCATTTAGATTGGAGTAGCTCAGTTGATAGAGCATTTGCCTAGTGTGTGAAAAGTCCTTGGTTCAAACCCCAGTCTGAGAATATAATTTTTCTCTTCAAATATAATTTATTCCATTATTACTTATGTGAAAGACTTTATTGATTTCCTTGAACTTTACTAAGATAATATCATATGTTTCTTTTTAAGATACATATAGGTCTACATAGAAGATAAGTTACTTTTACAAATTAATCATTAATATATCACAAAGGGTTGTTTCCAATTTCTGGTAATGAATTACTAGCATAACAGTAGTGCCATCATGCGAGTGTGCAGGTCAAGGCTTAGAAGCACAACTCTTCAGTAGTCACTTTGTCTGTGTAGCATTCAAACACATATTGTTGTTAAGATGTCAAAGCAAATTGGACCTTACTGGTGAAAGGGGATATTACAGCCATCTCCCATGCAAATTATAGTTGTTATGATATAATAAAAATGTGCAAGAAGAGAAATTTTATGATATCGAAGAAGGAAATGAATTCAAAATTAAATAAAAAGGAAAAATCCTGCATATAATTCCAAAGAGCAAGAAACAGGCAAGCCCACAACCCGCGAGAAGCCAGATTCCAGAGATAGTGAAGAAGGTCAGGGCAAATAAATTAGGAATGTCAATAAAAACTATGACTCCATCAACTTGGATTTCAATTTTGCAAAAGTCATAAGAACAAAGTTTGCAAGTTATTGACATTGCAGAATGTCAAACAAACAGCATAAAACTGTATGAAAATTATCTGGCAGGATAAAAACAGAAATTTGTAATCATTTTGAATGAAGCATATGTATACCTAAGTGACTGCATCAAACCACTGATTTATTATTGTCCAAGGGATGAAAAAATTCCAAAAATGATATTCCAAATCCAAGGAAAGATTTTCCAAGGGTTTTATGTTCATCACAGGATACTCTTATAATGACTATTTAACTCATGCCCCAAATGGGAGTCAATGACCAATCACATTTCAATGATTTTTTATTTACAACCAATCACAGTCGTGTTTTGCCTAGAATTTACCAACTAAAGTTCATCATAATAAAGAAAGCACCTCCTTTTTAACATTCTGAATAGGTCATAGCATTATTTTGCAGTGACTGACTCACTAAGAAATAGGGCTACCAGATTGTATATATAGTGCATGAATGTCAACACATAGCGCATGCGGGAGTTAATATAAAAACATTTGTAGCAATTGATTACACCACCAAAAAAAGAAACCACTGTTTGCACTTTCTTAAATGATTTTTTCCCAGGTAATAACATTCCAGAAAAATATAATTGTCATAGGACATCAGAAATGAATTAATATACAGTTTGATGTTTCATTTTTTCTCCACTAGAGTGCATTCTTACAATATTGCGTTCCTATGGCAATAAATAATATGATCTGGTTGCAGTGACAAACAAAAGAAGCAAATGAAGTGTACCAATCGTTTCTCGTTTGTTTTCAAACATCGCCGTTTACATTATATATATAAATATTTTAAAATAACTATATTTAAATAATGATTTGTGAGTTAACAGATTAATTTTATTTGTTAAATAGTCCTAAAAAATGCCACTCTTGATTTCCAAATTCTCTAGATAAATTGGAAATCACTCGTGGCATTACTTATGAGAAATTAACAATTCGTTGTGTCATCAAACAGGCAAAAACTAAAGTTTTGATCCCAATTTATAACACTGAGATCCCAGCTCCGTAAGGTGCAGATGCAAATAAGGTGACAATATAGCAAGATATGACTTCAAGTCATTCACAGATTCTTGGACAGAATGGAGCAGGAGATAGGAATACATGCTATTTCCTTTAGCCACTTTCCTGTCAAATCACCTGATGTTTCTCCAATGGACTTTTGTGTCTTTGGACTTTTAAAAAGGACATTAGGAAATATGCAACCTCAAACCACAGACAGCCTATGGAAAGCCTGTAAAGAGGAATGGGAGTAAGTGGACATGTGTATATTTCATTGCATACTGAGGTACAGAGCCATTACATGCAATCGGTAGTGGAGGCATGGCTTCTTTTAAGATCCAAGTGAAATTCATTACTAGAGATCAGAAACAACCATCCATAACATTGTGATGGTATTCTGATACAACCTCTGGAATATATGTCACATCACAAGTAAAGAAAATAACAAATTTCAAGAGGAATGTTTTTTTATGCCAAATGTGATATATATTCCTGAAGTCCAATTAATGTACATTTTTATTATACATACTTTAAAATTTTCAGTAAATCTCATTTTAATAAATTGTATCTTCTTCTTCACTTCACAGGCTAGGCAAATTGCCTGTTGTGCCTCACAGTTGTTCTGTCCACCTTTTCATTGGCCTTCCTACATTCCTTGAACCTCATGGCTTGTAGTTAAATGCTGCTTTTGATAATCTTGTTACATTCATTCTTTCTACATGTCTAAACCATTTATCTCTATATTCTGTGATTTTATCATTCAATGGATATATATTTAACTCTGTTCTTATATCTTCATTCCTTATCCGATCCAATCTTGTGCAGCCTTTTGTTCTTCTAAAGAAATTTAATTGAGTCAGTAATATCTTGCCTCATATTTCAAAGATCAGCATATATTCCTTTCTGATTGTGATAGTAAAAGATTTTGCTATCCTCGAGGCTGGAATTTATTGGAAGTGATCTCTCCAATGTATTCTCTACTTTTAACTATAGATATAATAGATTCTTTATTTAATTCATCTCTAATATATATATATATATATATATATGGTAGATAAGAAAAATAAATGCCTGGACGGGATTCGAACCCGGATCTCTGAGTCTGTACCTCAGCGTGATATCCATTACACTACCAGGCGAATCCAATTCAAACACTTATTTTTCTTATATATGTATTATATTCTCCATTGTTACTAGATGTCGCGAGAACTCGGTCTTCACTGCCATCTAGTAGCTGACTATAACAAGTAAGCAAATTAAAGAGAATTTTTTTTATACTTTATAGCAGTGACGCTTTATAGATGTTATAATTAAATATTTAACAATGAGCAATGCAAGCTTAATATGGTAGATAAGAAAAATATTCTCTTTAATTTGCTTACTTGTTATAGTCAGCTACTAGATGGCAGTGAAGACCGAGTTCTCACGACATCTAGTAACAATGGAGAATATAATACATATATATAAGAAAAATAAGTGTTTGAATTGGATTTGCCTGGTAGTGTAATGGATATCACGCTGAGGTACAGACCCAGAGATCCATGTTCGAATCCCGTCCAGGCATTTATTTTTCTTATCTACCATGGCACACCATAGCGTAGTGGTTAAGACACTACACTACAAGCTACAAGGTCGAGGGTTCAAGTCCCGGTGGGGTCAGGATTTTTAAACTGACCCAAACCTTCTAGCGGCACTATGGCCCTGGGGTCGACTCAGCCTCTAACGGAAATGAGTACCAGACGCTTGTTCTGGGGGTAAAGGCGGCCGTCACGCAGGACTGACAACCCGGCTGACATCAAGTGTCGATTGTCTAGAAAAAGTGGGAGCCTTAACCTCCTGCTACCCAAAGGGCCTCCTGAGGCCTGTAGTGGGATTACTTTACTTACCATATTAAGCTTGCATTGCTCATTGTTAAACATTTAATTATAATATATATATATATATATATATATGTTTCTTTTGTGATTGGTAATTTATTATTTAATACATTTAGGAGAAATCTCATTTCTGATGATTCAATTTGTCTTAAATTGATATGAATAACAAATATACAAAAGAAAAATTATACCTAAGTTTATATTTGCTGCTGAGCAGTAAGCTGTTAGCTTAGCTCCAATATAACCTGATCAGTCACACATAAAGGTTGATCATTCTTTTATTTTGTACAGTTTATTTTTATTTTGTTTAAACTGTAACCTAATCATGATATACAAAAAGCAAAATATGTATCAAAGAAAAAACTGTATATTTCAGTTCAGTACTAGAATCACAATCGAATAATCTAGGGTAAAAGAACTTATCTTTGGGAGTCTTCTAATTCAATCAAGTAAATAAATGATGCCATCTAATTTGACAAAGTAAAATATTTTAGATTATATAACATAGTTAATGTTTTCTGTTTGACCTGATCAGCACTCTAATTGTTTGCTAATTCTCAAAGAATCTCCTTTTGTCAATATGTTTTTTTGGTGCAGTATTTATCTGTTTTAATATTCTCAGAAAAAGACAGAATTTATTTAATTTGAGTTGTTTTTTGACTCACCTCATATTTCTTGACTCCCATGCAGACCCAGGAAATATGAGGTGAGTCAAAAAACAACTCAAAATTAATTAAAATTAACCTCATAGTGTTATTTCCTACCTATATAACTTAACAGAATTATATTTTAGTTTGAAAAATACACTATGCATAAATATGATTTCTGGTAGACCAAGGGCCTACTAGGCCTGATGCGCTTGGAAAAAAAAAAATAATATGATTTATATCAAAGCTAATATATAAGAAAATTTTGGAGAAGATACTCTAAGAATATGGCCTGTTGTTCTATTAAAGGTTTAAAAATAACAGCATATTGTTAATGTGTACCATATATTAAACCCAAATATCATATATTTATTCAATATTTTTTATAATACAATTATGCTAATGCTTACAAGCTTTTCATTCCAATCTTTTTTCAAAAAATATATTGAGAAAAAGAAAATTAGTCAGTTGCAAGTTGTTGAGCTTCCAGTTAAGGTAAAAATTTTAATATGATACAGTAACTGAAATTTCTATGACTATAAAATGCCATTTCCAAGAGAGAAGAATTGCATTGCAGGTTAATGATGTTGTCAGAGTAGTGTATATATCACGAAAAAGCTTATCAATAAAATTTTCACCTGGCTGGAACCCAATAAAATCATTATAATAACTAAAGACAGGAATAACATTTTTAAAACAAAGTATGTCTCAAAGTTAATAATTTCTTACAGATAAGTGAAGATCTACAGAATGTCTTCTGAGGATAAAATTAATGTTGAATTGAAGAAAGAAGACTTGCAGAAGTTATTAAGTCAGGAGCTAGGTTCTGATCTCATAGTGAAAAATGTTATAATTGCACCTCTAACCAAGCCTGGAGATAATTATGGAAGCACCATACTTGCTGTTGAAGTATATTATTACAATCAGGAAAATAACTATCTCCATAAACTACCAATTGTAGCAAAACTAGTGCCAGAATCACCCTTCTTACGTAAAGTTTTCAACATAGAAATCACATTCAATAAAGAAGTGAGAGCTTATACTTTGGTTGCACCCGAATTTCATAAACTACAGGAAGAGAAAGGTATCTCTGAAAATGAAATGTTAGATGTTTTCCTAAATATTATGGTTCACGATCCAATAAGCAAGATGATATAAATATGGAAGCAGATGAGTCTGCTGTTCTTCTAATGGAAAATTTAAAGTTATCTGGTTATGAGGTTAGAGACCGAAGGAAGGGATTGAATTTAGAACACATGGAATTGCAGTAAGTAAATTAGCCCAGTTTCATGCTCTTGGAATTGCTTTAAAATGTTTGAAACCCAAACTTTTCAATGAGAGCATTTTGAAAACATGCGAGAGATTTGACTTGCTTGGTCTGACGATGAAGAATCCAATGAGAAATGGGCTACTGCTCAACGAGGCTACTTAAAGGACATACCAGAAGCTGTGCCTCATCTTGATAAGATAGAAAACTTAATGCGTATTGATATGCAAATGAAGAAAGAGAGAAGAGATTTTCCTGTAAGAGAACCTTTTGCTACAATAGCACACAGTGATTTCTGGGTAAATAATATGTTGTTTAAATATGATGAATCTAACAGTCACATGGATAAGGAGAAAAGTTGTCCAACTGGAATTAAATTTGTGGATTTCCAAGTGACAGCTTATGCATCACCTGTGAAGGACTTGATATTTTTGTTATTCTCCAGTTCAGAAGATGGGCTTCTTGATAAATACTATGATTATTTCTTAAATCTTTATCACAAGGAATTTATAAGAATTCTAGCTAAAATGGGTTGTGATATTGAACCTTTCACATATAAACATTTTCTGAATGAAGTAAATATCTGTGGTCCAGAGGAATTTGCTCACATTTTATTTATGCTGAATCCATTTGTGCAGATCCATCAGACATAAAAGATATGTCAAACATGACCCAAGATAACATATTGAAAAACAAAGTTGGGAAAGCATATGAAAATAAAGCAAAATATTTTATAAAACATTTGTAGCCCATGGATGGCTATAACCATTTAATTAGACAAATCATTATATGAAATATGTATTAATTTTCTAAAAATTAGTCACAGATAATTTGATAATATGTTGAGTGATTGAATCAGAAATGTACACTTCACTTCACCTCAAATTTAGTTTCTCACCTGGGACATGTTTCAATAAATATCTTTCCCATTTTAGTACAAATGCAATTGCCATGTTGACTATTGGAAGTCTTGTATATTCTTTCTCTCTGGTAGACAAACCTTGTGATTAAATCTTGTTCCTTGAGAATTTCAGAATTCATTATTTTGTTTCTATTCTTCTGGCAATAGAGTTTTTCCCCATATTTGTTGGTTTTTTCAGTTGCTTCAGCAATTTTAATTTCTCTTAATTCTATGATTTTATATTCACACATGAACAATTAATAACATTTTTTTTATTTCTTAATATTTTATAACTAAAGAATTATTTCATTCTGATGGTTAGAATTCCTTTAGTAAGACAACTTAAAAAAATTGCTGAAGGTAAGAAATTAGAAATGTCTCAGAATTTTAAAAAAAACAAACCTTTTAAAAAAAGAGATGAAGATTAAAAGTCAGAAAACTAGATGATAAAAATTGAGAATTTATCAGAAGAAATATGAGTAATGTAAAAATGTTCTCTATAGTGAAACCTACAAGAAATCTGAACATCAGAATGAAGGAACCAACCTCGAAATGTAAAAATTTTTGGAATAGATCAAAAATCGGCAGTAGAGCTCATGTGTGAACTAAATATCATAGAATTTAAGAGAACCCAAAATTGCTGAAACAATTGGAAAACTCATTTAAAAAAAAAGTTGAAGGTAAATAATTAAGAATTTATCACAATTTATTAAAAATCATCTCTTTTTTTAAAAAAATAGATGATAAAAAAATCTTGAATTTATCAGACAAAATACATTAAGATAAAAACTAGAAATTTATCAGAAGAAATGAGGTAAAGGGAAAATATCTACTCAGGAAAAATTTACAAGAAATCTGGACATCAGAATTATGGAACACATCTGAAATGTAAAATATGAAAAAACAGAAATAAATGGCAGGAGGTGCCCATGTGTGGACTGAAAAATATGGAATTAAAAATAAATTAAAATTGCTAAAAAAATTGGAAAAACCAACAGAAATCGTAGTATGGGATAAAAAAAATACATCTAGAAAAATATAGACAAAATAATGAATTTTGATGTTACCAGGAAAAAATGATTTAATTTTGAGGCTTGTCTCTCCACTACCCAAGGGAAGAATTTACAAGACTTTCAACAGTCAACATGACAATAATTAAAACATTTTGTCTGTTCATTCTTATCTCTTATAGTTGTTTTTGTCAAACACATGTTTCTGGGTTTCTTAGCCCCATCGTCAGCGATTACAGACTAAATTTTCTCACATTGTCTGCCCTGATTCTTGATTCCTGCTCTCTCTGACTCTGGTCCAATGAATTTACTAATGAGGACCAGAGGCAGAGAGAGCAGGAATCAAGAATTAGGGCAGACAACATGAGAAAAATTCAGTCTGTAATCGCTGACAATGGGGCTAAAAAGCCCTGAAGCATATAGATCGACCAAAACTACTATAAGAGGTAAGAATGAACAGACAAAAATGATTTCATTATTAAACAAACCTCTTAATGTTACTTCCTTTGTATTTTAAAATTAAGTCAACATGACAGTTCGATTCTAATTGAGAATAGTGAAGATGTTCTCCAAACATATTTTATGTGTGAAAACAAAATATGAATTCAGGTGTATATTTCCAATTCAATCTCTTAAGAAATCACCTCATATGTTCCTTCCTATCAATTTTGATCATTTGTAAGGTAAACCTATTTGTTGGTGATAATTCCTAAATGTAGAACTTTTTGCCTCAGCTGATATGTCCTATTTGTCCTGTTTCTTACAAGCTTCCAGATAATTCCTCTTTTCACAATAAAATTTTAGTAAAGAATCTTAGATAATGAAAAGTTGCTCAGTCTTTTTATTAAAGAATTTCACATATTCCTCTGAATCACTCCTGTCTTGCAATTTTTCTTTCATTTTTCACAGTTTAATAATGAAAATTCTAATTTGTGGCATTAGAGATATAATTAATTATCCTAGATTGTGAAATTTATATCTATTTGTTATTTAAGATTTATTTTTTTTAAGTTTATCAAGAATTAGACTAATTTTTTTTAAGTGTTTATTTTATTATGAATGAATTGATCTATTTTATTGTATGCTGTACCGTGTTTATTTTAATATCGTTAAATTGTACTTTGAGAATAAAATTCCAAATACTGGAGTAAATTTTAGAAATGTTATACAGTAAAAGCTCCTTATTTGTGGGTTAAAAAATTGTGACACAGTTTCTGTATTCGCGACTAAAAATGTCTTTATTCGCATATCCAGTTGGTATATTAGAAGGATTAGTATCCTTTATTAACATATCGGCAGGTATGTGCCAAGGTGGCTTTTACAAAGAGCGATTCAAACCAAATGGAGAAATTAATATCAAAGTAAAACAAACCTTATTGTAACTAAGCCTAAAGTTTGTTGTTAAAAACCACCGCCACCCAATTTCACATTCCTCTATGTCCATTGATAAATGCCACCCTCGCCACAATCGCTGTTTTATTGTTTCAACTTGTCATTCGTTGCAGTAATTTTTATTGAATAACACGTGTCTCTTCTGCTTTGTTGCCAATTCATAATGTCGAGAATTAGTTCCAAAGTGTAAAAAAGTAGTGTTGTGGTAAAAAACAGAAATGCTTGGCCGTTTACACGTTGGTGAGACTTTTGCATCTATATCTCGCCGTTTCAATGTTAATGAATCAACTGTACAATTGAGTGTCTCAGTGCCATAGGTGCCTAACCTACAATTTAAAAATGATGCTTTCCTTGTAATTGTACTAGAAATAATCATCTCTGTCAGAGCCACAATCTACCTATAACATTTTGTGTTTATTTTAACTCATCCATAATGTTATAGGCAGATGTGGCTCTGACAGAAATGATTCTAGCGCAATTACAGGGAAAAGCTTCATTTTTTTAAATTGTGGATTAGGCACCTTTGGCACTGAGGCACTCAATTCATCAAGAAATCTGAAGACAAAATAAGGAATTCTATCCCTGAATTGACAGCTGAATATCAATCTGAATTGAAACAGATTTTAAAAGCGGCAAAACAGGAAAAAATTACTAAGTTATTTAAGCCCTTGCCTAATCCTGACAGTAATAATTAATAGAAATTATTCAAAATCTCTCATTAATTTATTTTATTTTGGAAACCTTGGAATGTATCCCCTTTATAACTCCAAGCGCAACAGGCCTAGAAGGCCCTTGGCCTACCAGCTGGCTGCTGGCCTCACGTCCACGTGTGTTAATCACAGAGGTAGATGATCATAAGCCATGTAGGGATGACATGTGGTCAGCATGTTGGGTCTCCCAGCCGTTATAGCTGGACTTCTCAACCTGCAGTCACTACATACTGTAGCTACCCAAATGCCTCATGATACTGGCTGTGCACCTGTCCCATACTGACCGAAATTCCATGAGAAAATTTCTTCCCCCATGGGACTCGAACCAGTGCAAGCCCCGTAGCTCTGCGCCAAGGCATCTTGCCTTAACCCTCGGCTACGGTGTGGGACAGTATCCCCTATATATCCATACATATTACCATTCCCTATTCACAGTTTCTGTATTTGCAGCATATTTGCATAACATATCCCCTGCAAATAAGGAGCTTTTACTGTATATGACAAAATGGCTTTGGACCAAGTATGTTAAAGACAGAACAATATATCATTTAATATTAATAGTAGAAATATTTCTAAAACAATATTGTGTCTATATGCAACATATAGTGTACTTGACCTTGAAAGAAAGCATTTATCATAATCTTCTAATATAGGGCCTAGATTAGTTTTTTATTAAGTTAAATGCTGAAATATGCTTTGTGAAGTTTGAATGAGATAACCAGTTAAGATTTTCAAGAGGTAATTGAGATTATCTAACGAAGGTTACATATCTGCTCACATTCACCGTGTTCTAATTTACAAACTGGCAGAAACAGTTCAATTATAAGGATTTGTTTGTTGTTCATGACTTTGGTGCTATTTTATGTAAGTAAAAGAATATTAGACCATATTTTATTTAACTTTCACTGAGAAAAAAACACTATGAGGTTTAATTTAAGAATTAAATTAATATTTTTAATACATCACCTCATATCCCTAAATCTTCTAGACTGCAGTTTCAGAGCTACATCTCCATCATCAGTAGCCTCTCGTTGACCGGTGTTATGTCGTTTCTTAGCGGTTTTCTTCTTCCTTCTATCGGTGGACCAATGAACCTCTGGATCAAACCAAAATTTGCAGGAGTTTTGAAATTAATGTGTTTCTTTCTTGTTTTTTTGGGTATGGATTTTATCCCAAATCGTGAGTTCTTTCATTTTATCTGTGTGTTTGATTAGGCTAGCTTTTGTGTCAATTAAATGTTTTTCAGACCAAGCATGGGCCGCTACTGCTGTCTTGTCCACTTCACCCTTTTTGACATTTCTAAGATATTCTTTCACTCTTGTTTTTATATTTCTTTTTGTTTTTTCCTAGATTTTGTCACAATCCTTCCATTTGATCTGATATATTCCTGAAGAAGAAAACAAATCAGGAATATATCAGATCAAATGCAAGGATTGTGACAAAATCTATATAGGAAATACAAAAAGAAATTTAAAAACAAGAGTGAAGAACATCTTAGAAATGTCAAAAAGGGTGTAGTGGACAAGTCAACAGTAGCGGCCCATGCTTGGTCTGAAAAACATTTAATTGACACAAACGCTAGCTTAATCAAACACACAGATAAACTGAAAGAACTCATGATTTGGGATAAAATCCACATAAAAAAACAAGAAAGAAACACATTAATTTTGAAACTCCTGCAAATTTTGATTTGATCCAGAGGTTCGTTGGTCCACCGATAGAAGGAAGAAGAAAACCGCCAAGAAACGACATAACGCTGGTCAACAAGAGGCTACTGAAGATGAAGATATAGCTCCAAAACTGCAGTCTAGAAGAATAAAGGATATGAGATGAGGTAATAAAAATATTAATTTAATTCTTATTAGACAATCTATTTAAGATGGAGATAATTGTGCTATATTACTCCATGATTAAACTTAACATATCATCATTTGAAGATAACTAAAATCAAATTGGATTACCTAATTTTGTAGATTCATACATTTTGTAATCTGTTATCAAATAAAACTGAATTTTATATGTTTTGTTATAGGCATTTAAAGTTAGATCACATTGAGTTGTACACACTTTGATATTTAAATTTCTTGAACAATTAGGCATAGTACTGATAATTTATAAATGAGTTGGATAAAATGTTTTTACATCTCACCTCATGTTTTTGAAACCAGTATCATGAAAACTCAGAACTTTATGAGGTGAGATGGAAAAACATTTTATTCAATCATTTATAAACTGAAAATGACCTCACAGTGTTACTTCCTATTGTATTTTTGGTTAAAAACAGTACTGATATTTCTATTTCTGTCTTAATTTATGATTGTACATATCTTTCTCTTGATGAATAAAATGAGTAGTGGTGTATACAGTAGAAGCTGTTAAAAGTATTTTTTTTAATGTTTAATGCCTTAACTCATTTAACAAAGTATCTGTTATTTATGAGTACTGTATTAAATTTATGTGAAGCAATTATTGATTTTCTTAAACTTTACCAAGATAATATCATATGGTTAGTTGCTCTCTTTAAATATATATAGGTCTATATAGAAGTTAAGTTACTTTTACAAACAAGATATTTGAATCATTAATGTTACATATTAATGCTGTGATTGTTAACTTCATTGCTTTTGCTCTCTGACACAAATTCTGAAATACAAATCTCTATGCTTATCACAAGTGAAGAAAACACCATTGTTTTATTTTCAGTAAATTTTCTTACTTGTATTTTTAAGTAATTATTAATTTTGATGTTTTTATTATTCATTTCATACATCTCAATGATGGATAAATTATATTTGAAAAGAAAAATTATATGCTCAGACTGGGACATGAACCCAGGACCATTGGCTTTCTAGACCAATGCTCTACCGACTGAGCTATCTGGGCGAGTTCCAATCTAAATGCAAATTATTCTCTTATTATTAAAAAAAATTATAAACTCAAACTGGGATTGGAACTCAGGACCTTTGGCTTTCTAGACCAATGCTCTACTGACTGAACTATCTGGGTGAGATTTTTCTCTTATCAATAAGAGAAGAATTTGCGTTTCTATTGGAATTCGCCCAGATAGCTCAGTTGGTAGAGTATTGGTCTAGAAAGCCAAAGGTCCTGGGTTCGAGTCCCAGTCTGAGAGTATAATTTTTCTCTTCAAATATGAATTATTAATTTACTTACTAAATAAAATTATCAAAGTTTTATTTAATAAATAAACAGTAAGGATTTTCATCGAGTAAACACCAAATCAATTGATTAATTATTAATTTACTTTTTAATGAATTAACACTATGAAAATTATTTATATAATTATTAATTTGTTTTAATTCTAGTCAAATGAACAAATATTGCATTATTTTATTTTTTATTGCCAAGATATGACATGTTGAACAAATATTCTTTTATTTTTGTAAATTAATTAAGTATGCTGTAAATTTTCATTAAACATACTTTAAAAATTTAAGTCTCTGTCTCTTTCTAGTAGATGTGGACAGAGAGAATCTTGTTATTATATTCATATGATTTGCTTGCTAATTAGATGATGAGGCATATGACTACCTTAAGGCAACCATACTAAACACTCTATTTTCAATACTTGTTATGCACTGTAAATGTATTTATGTCATGATAATAAATTAACAAATTAGTGGTACATAAATGTAGGCTCCATCACAATTTAGCATTTCATACAATAAATTAATTAAATAAAAATAAAACGTAGTTTTATTTGATTTTCATATTTATTATATAATTCAGTGACAGCTGTTTCGGTACACTGTACCTTCTTCAGACATGTTAACAAATTATGAATTGTGTTCCAACTGATCTAAGCAACAATACAACAATATTTATTTAAATTTTTAAATTTAACAAAGGGGATTCATTCAAATCAAGTTGAGAATTTAACAGTTTTTTACTACTTTTAAATATAATAAATGTTCCATAGGTCTACATATACTTCGCATAAAATATTTTTCTCATATTGTTTACATCTCTTTATTGCCATTGTACTTGAAAATTTTATTAAATAAAAGTTTTTTATGCCAAGTATAAACTAAAAAAAATATCAAGGTTGTTATCCTATGTGACAAAAATATTTATTATTATAAATATAAATTTTATTAGCTATAACAATGTTACATATTTTGTTGTGTGTTTTTCTTGTGTCTACCTTCTTCTTCTTCTTCTTAAGTCCTTTCCTTTCTTATGCCGGGTGCTCCCTTATGGGAACTTAATGAGCAGGTTAATTTAGTTATGCTCGTTAACCCATAGAAGTCAGCGAGTGATGGGAGGTCAGCATACTGCCTCGATGAGACATCTTCTATACATCTATAATATTTATTTTATCTTTAGAGTGAAATTTATGTCCTACCTGGTATTATATGTATTTTTTTATCTTGGTACGTGAAAGGTTAAAACTATGACCTCAGTAAATAAATTAATAAAAAATCATTACAAATAAAATTAATATAAAGCAAAATATGCAACTATTAGAAAAAAACCTTCAGGATGTTTTAACTAATGGATTAAATAATTATTCTACTACAGAACTAAAACAAATATTCCACTCAAACTACAATGGTTTTTTTGCATAATTAGAGCTCAAATTGACATGAACAAAAAAATATACAAAAGGAAAACTACACTCAAGTTTATTTTTTGTTGCTAAGTTGGTATGCTGCTAATTTAGCCACAAGAAGATCTGATTAGTAATACATATAAGCTTGAGTGTGGTTTTATTTTGTAAAGTTTGCTTATATTACTGGTAACAGTATGTAGTTTAAACTGACCTCTAATTATGGTACGTAAAAATAAACATATATATGAAAGTAAATATTTGCATATTTCATTACAATGATGTCATCTAATTTGACAGAAGTAGGTCAGATTACTAACACATTTCCAGTTTCCTATTTCAACAGATCAGCATTTTAATCATTTGCTAAATCTAAAAGAAGCTCCTTTGTCAATCTGTTGTAAATTCTGAGAGAAAGAATAGAATACACATTTCAGTTTGGAAAATACACCGTGTAGAAATGTGATTTGCATTATAGCTACAAATAAATATCCTCAACTCGTGACCAACTCTGGATCGGATCGAGGGATGAGATGAGGTCCCTATATATAGAGGTCTGTGAATGAAAGAAAGTGCTGGCCGATCACACCTGATGCATCATTATGGGGACAGATGAATGAAATGAATGAGATGAGTATGGAGAAATGGTGGAATGAAATTATGGCAGGGGAAAACGGGAGAAAACCCCAACAAAAACATGCCCAAACTCCGTTTTGTCCACCATGAAACGCACATGGAGTGATCAAGACTCGATCTCGGGACCTCAGTGGTGAGAGGAGAGCGTCTAATCGCATGCGCCATGGAGCCGCCACATTATAGCTAATTATCATAAGTGTATTGTATATCAGAGAGTATTAAAAATAATTTGAGAATATGGCCTATTGTTCTATTAAAGATTTAAAAAATATTCAGTCTGTGTTTTTATTATAAATTTAACATTTCTCAGTGAAGAACAAATTAAATTTGAAGAGAAAAAAATGCTTAAACCGGGGTTTGAACCCCAGACCTTTAGCTTTATATGCTAATAATCAGCCAGTGAACTATCCAAGGCCTCCAGTCTAAACTCAAATTTTCTCTTATACATTTTAATTCCCAATAATAATAATTAATGCTCAACCTGAGTGCACATTTATTATTATTATTATTATTATTATTATTATTATTATTATTATTTTAATTCCCAAGAGCACCAAAGGCTTGCAAAGCATTTCTTGGCACTCAAATGGCAGCTTCTTATTTAAGAAGACTTTAATGGGAATTTAACATTACTTTATAAAGCCAGTAGAGCTTCTTTCAATGTTTTTATTATAAATTTAGTATTTCTCAATGAAGGACAAATTAAATTTTAAGAGACAAATATACACCTAGACCGGGATTTGAACCCAAGACCTTTAGATTTATATTCTAATGCTCTATCACTCAGTACCCAAGGCCTTCAACCTAAATGCAAATATGTGACTACCCTAAAAAGAACTATGCACATAAGAAAGAGCTGTAGAAATTAATCAAGAGTTAAAACACATTCTTTTGTGAAAAAAATATTGCGAGAGTAAAAATTATCAATTATATACCCTTTACTTACATTCAGGTAAAAATTTTAATAATTGATATTTTTATGCAGCATCAAATTGCATTTAAATTGGAGGCCTTGGATAGCTTGCAAATTGTATTTCAATTGGAGGCCTTGGATAGCTCAGTGGCAGAACATTAGTGTATAAAAGTAAAGATCCTGGGTTCAAACCCTGGTCTAAGCACATATTTTACTTCAAATTTAATTTGATATTCAGTCTGCCGAAAATTAGTATGATTAGTTCAAATATCTTATGCTCATTGAAAAAATTATTTTTAATATATATCATCATCATCATCATCATCCAGGAATTAAGCCTGTTGGCTCGTACAGTTTCATGAAAGCTAGAATTGTTAAAATTGTTCAGACCATCTTCTGTGTGGGCATCCAACATTTGTCCTTCCGTTCGGTTTATAATTTAGCAATAATTTTGGAAATCTTTCTTCTGGCACTCTATCAATATGTTCTTTCCAGTCGTTCCTGTATTTAATTATATGGTTTGTAAGTTTGAAAATATTTAGTTCCTTTCTTATATCTTCATTCCTTTTCTTATCCAGCAGAGTATATCCTGCTATATTTCTTAAAAATCTCATCTCAGCTGCTTCCAATCTTTGTTCTTGTATTTTAGTGATCGTCCAACATACTGATCCATACATCAATACAGGAACAGCCATTACTTTATAAAATTTCACTTTTGTTTCTTTTCTTGTTTTTTAAGGGTTCTTTTAATAGTGCCACACATTAAATTAAATTTATTTATTTTGTCATTAATATCTTCAGGTTTAACATATTGAAGCCTAGATATTTAAAACTGTTCACTTGCTCTAAAATTTTATTATCAATTACTATTTTTGCTCTTAAGGTATCATGTCCTTTAAATGCTAAAATTTTAGTTTTATTCTTTGAAATTTTAAAATTGTAATTGGCACTTACTTTTTCCAAATTAAAAATAACTCTTTGTAGATTATCTTCTGAACTGGAAATTACTACTTGATCATCAGCAAATAATATTGTGTCCAATATATATCAATTACCCCAAAAAAGAACAACACATAAAAAGAGCTGTAGAAATTAATCAAGAGTTTTAACAATACTTGCAGACATATTCTTTTGTGAAAAAAAAAATTGACGAAATAAAAATGATCAATTACATACTCTTCATTTCCATTCAGGTAAAATTTTTAGTTTTTTATATGTTTATGCAGTGCCATTTCAGGACAAAAGAATAGTAATACAGATTTACATTGCCATCAGAATATTTAACATATCTAAAAAAATCATCAATGACATTTTTTGTATTAATGATAGCAAAGTAATTTTTAAAATACAGGGTTATAAAGTTTTTTCTTTTTTTTTCAGATAAGTGAAGATTTGCAATATGTCTGCTGAGGATAAAATTAATGTTGAATTGAAGAAAGATGACTTGGAGAAATTATTACGTAAAGAATTTGTTTCTGATCTCAAAGTGAAAAATTTTTCATTTACACCTCTAACCAAGCCTGGAGATAATTATGGAAGCACGATCCTTGCTGTTGAAGTTTTTTATTATACTGACAAAAACAACAATGTCCACAAGCTTCCAATTGTAGCAAAACTTGTACCAGAATCTCCTTTCTTACGTAAAGTATTTAACATTGAAATTACATTTAATAAGGAAGTGAGAGCTTATACTTTGGTTGCACCTGAATTTCGCAAACTACAGGAGGAGAAAGGTATTCCTGAACAACAAATGTTGGATATTTTCCCTAAATACTATGGTTCGCGGTCCAATAAGCAAGATGATACAAATATGGAAGCAGATGAGTCTGCTGTACTTCTAATGGAAAATTTGAAATTATCTGGTTATGAAGTTGGAGATCGAAGGAAGGGATTCAATCTTGAGCACATGAAATTAGCAGTAAGTAAATTAGCCCAGTTTCATGCTCTTGGAATCACTTTAAAACTTCTGAAACCTGAAGTTTTCAAAGACTCTATACTGAAAACTTGTGAAAGTTTTGAAATGGCTAACCCTGACGATGATGATGCTAATGAGAAATTTATTAATGCTCAAAAAGACAATATAAAGGACATACCAGAAGTTGTGCCTCATCTTGAAAAGATAGAAAAATGTATGCGTGCTGATCTAGAAATGAGAAAAGAAAGATTTTTCCCAGTAAGTGAACCATTTGCTACAATAGTGCACAATGATTTCTGGGTAAATAATATGATGTTTAAATATGATGAATCTAACAGTCACATGGATAAGGAAAAAAGTTGTCCAACTGAAATTAAATTTGTGGATTTTCAAGTGACAATCTATTCATCACCTGTGAAGGACTTAATATTTTTGTTGTTCTCCAGTTCAGAAGAGGACCTTCTTGAGAAACACTATGATTATTTAATAAATCTCTATCACAAAGAATTTATAGGAATTCTAGCAAAAATGGGTTGTGATATTGAACCTTTTTCATATAAACATTTTTTGAAAGAAGTAAATACATTTGCTCCACTAGAATTTGGCCATACATTATTCATGCTCAATCCTCTATGTGCTGATGCATCAGATATGACAGATATGTCAAGTATGACTGAAGACAAAGTATTAAAAAACACAGGTGGTAAACTGTATGAAAATAAAGCAAAATATTTAATAAAAAAATTTATAGCCCTTGGATGGCTATGAATATTAGAGTTAAGTTTAAGTAATTTTACAATTCTGTTTTAGCATTAGTTCCTAAAGAGAAGGTCATGAGGTACATACTCCTTTATGATAATTTCTGAATTTAAACATTTCCTCACAATAATATTTGTCTCCTGACCAGCCTCATGGGCTACTGGTTAGCATTTGTGACTACTATTCATGAGGTCCCGGGTTCAATTCCCAGTCAAACTATAGGAATTTTTCTTTAAAGGGAGTTATTCCTGTGGTTGCCCAATGGTCTGGAATTTAGGTTAAGAACTCTTCTGGTGCTTCATTATCATTTATCAACTATCATATCATCTGGATAACGTAACTCCGCCTTCTAGGTGCCCCAACTTCAGAAGTGGGATACAATTAAGCCAATGCCAGGAGTGACCACCAGAAATGTCGAAATGACAACCTGGGGCATTGAATAAAAAAAAATTTGCCTCCAATTTTTAAGAAGTTTTTCAGAATGTTCATAGTTTCAATATTTTTTAAATCAATATAAAAATGTCCCATGTCCTATTTCATAAAATGGAATAAGTTTGGCATGTTGTATTTTTCTTTATTTTATACACTGCAGTGAATATAAAATAACAATATAAGAAATAGAAAATAGAGAATAGAATAAGAAATAGGAAGGTCTGAGAACTTGGAATGCGAATATACAAAATGCAGTGAATGAAAAACAAAAAGCATATCATACATATTTACGACTGAAAACAGAAGAATCTTATGAAGAATATAAAATGAAAAGGAGAATTGCTAAAAGCATTATAAGAAAAGCCCACCAGGAGTCATGGGATAAATTTATAAGCTCAGTAGAACATGATATGTATGGAAGACAAGAAATAGGTTATAAATTAGTGAAACATCTAAATCAGCAGACTGAGAAAGATTCTGCCAGATTGAATATAATCCCAGAACAAGAATGGATCCAACATTATGAAAAACTTTGGAAAAAGGAGGAAATTGAAGGAAAAGAGAACAATGAGGAAGAAATAAAAGTGGAAAATATTGATGTAATAGACATAAATGAATTAGAAATGGCTTTGAAAACCACTAAGAATAGGAAAGCAACAGGATTAGATAATATAAATATGGAGTTAGTCAAATATAGTGGAATATTGTGTAAACTACGAATACTTCATCTAATTAATATATGTTGGCAGTCCTATGGGATTCCTACCACTTGGAAAACAGCAATTGTGAAGAATATATTCAAAAGAGGAGACCGGAGAAATTGCGAGAATTACAGAGGGATTAGCTTAATGAATACTGGCTACAAGATATATACGAAAATAATAAATAATAGATTGAGAAACATAACAGAAGTAATAATAAGTGAAAATCAAAGTGGATTCAGAAAGGGAAGGTCATGTATAGACAATGTCTTTACACTGAAACAACTCATAGAAAAGAGAAGAGAACATAACTTAGAAACTCACATAGGATTTATAGATTTGGATAAGGCTTTCGATCGAGTAAACAGACAAAAATTATGGGAAATATTACGAATGAAAGGATACCCGCTGTGCCTTGTTGAAACAATAAAGAAATATGAAGACACAAATATAATTATAGATACCGGATTCAAAAGAACAGATGCAATCAAAACAAATACTGGATTACGACAAGGATGTAGTTTATCACCCACTTTGTTTAATATATATATAGACAATATTTTAAATAAATGGAAAGTTTTAGTAAATCCAGGAATAAAAATGGATAATAAAGTGTGCATAAATAATCTTCTATTTGCTGACGATGTAATCATAACACAGAAAAATGAAGACGACTTACAGAAATCAATGCATGCATTAAATGAAATATGTAAATTATACGATCTAAAGATTTCTGTAAGGAAAACGAAGACCATGGCTTTTAGAGGAAGAGATCCAGTGAGATCCAAAATTATTTTAGAAAATCAAAGTATAGAACAGGTGTCTAGTTTCAAATATTTGGGCTGTGATGTTGGCTACAATGTGGAAAGAGATATTGACTCCAAAATAAATAAATTTCAGACGGTGTGTGGAACAATACAGAGAACATTCAAAAATAAAATTAGAAAAGAAACCAAGATAAAAATGTATAATGTTATGGCGGTTCCCACAATATTGTATGGATGTGAAACTTGGGCTCCAGTGAAAAGACAGAGGGATAGAATACAGACGGCAGAGATGTGGTTCCTGAGACAAGTTAAAGGATGTACAAGACTTGATAGAATAAGAAATGAGGATATAAGAGAAGAATTGAAAGTACAGCCTTTATTGGATAAAGTCACGAATTACAGACAGAAATGGATTGATCATATGGATGGAATGAGTAAGGAGAGATATCCATTGTTAGCAAGAAATTATCAAGCAAGAGGAAGGCGTGATGTTGGAAGACCTAGAAGACGTTGGGCTGATGCATTATGAAGTCGGAACGGGCAATTGCCTAATCCCTGGAGTGATGATGATGATGATGAGAAAAGAGAGTGATAGATATGTTAAATTTCTCTATTAGATGAAAATGTTAAATAGCAATTTGTTAAGAGATGTAAAAATATTACAAAATGTATTGAAGTTTGATTTGGTGTTTCCGACTTGTATTTTGAGTGAGTGCCATTAAAATATGTCCAAGGAGAACCTGTCTTCTTTGTGAATAAGCTAAGAAACACTGTATCTTGTATTGTATAACCTCAGGGAATGAATAAGTAAGTCAGTATTTTGGGAAGTATTTCACATACCAGAACTTTATAATGTTTTTCTTGTATCTTTTATATTTTCCCATATAAGTCTGCTGTAGTCTGTATATTTTAATAACAGTAAGGGCTAGTTTCATCAACGTGTCAAAAGCACACTAACAATTTGCTAGTTACCAATATAAATTTTGACAAAATATTATAATATTTTTGTTTCATCAACCATTTTGTGTAAAATTTTAATCTATATCTTGGTAAATCTAGTGGATGCCACAATCATAATATATTCAGATGGTGGTGACTCAATTGTTGACATTTCAGCAAATTCTGATGTTTTTCAAAATAAATTACAATAATATAATGCAAACTCAATTTCTTTTTCATATTCCTCAAAATTGTGATGAGTTTCCAAAATACAAGATTTCTTTGGGAAGTCATAGTATATTTTGATTTTACATTTTTGTTTGCCTTGTTCTACATGTAACAGACGTATGGTGATACTGTGCTCTATTTTCCATTTATGCATTTTGTATGATGGTGTATAGAAAGGATATGAGTATACGTGTATATATATTTTGTAGATACAAGGGACAATAATAAAGAGACATTTAAATTAGATATTCTTTTCAGGAAGTTTAGTGCACGTCTAGGCTTAATATCCATATGACACAAGAGTTTGATTTGTTCTCATAGAATAAAATTTATCCAGGCATTTGATGCTTAATAAATAAGTTGAATCTGTCGTCATCTTACCTCATATTGATTGTTTCTTGTACGACATGTTTAAGAGCAAAGATGCTCTGAAACATGTCAAACTTATTTATTAAGTAAAGGTAAAGTGATCCCACTATAGGTCATAGGAGACTCTTGGAGTAGTAGGAGGTTAAGGATCCCACTTTTTCTAGACAATCAGCACTTTATGTCAGTCCTAAGTGACGGCCACCTTTACCCCATCAGCACTTTATGTCAGTCCTAAGTGACGGCCACCTTTACCCCCAGAACAAGCATATGGTACTCATTTCAATTAGAGGTTGTGTCAACCCCAGGGCCATTGTACCACCAGAAGGTTCGGATCAATTTTAAAATCCTTATCCCACAGGGACTTGGACCCTCGACCTTCTGGTTTGTAGTGTATTGCCTTAACCAATTATGGTATGGTATTATTTATTAAGTAGAACCTCATAATGTTACTTCCTATTGCATTTTTCATTATTTGGTGTTTAATTTAGTTATTATAAGTCATACATATCAGCTTGGATAACTTGAAATAAAAAAAAATATGCTACCTCATCGGGATCTGAACTCTGGGCTGTGGATCAACAGACAGATGCTCTACCAATTGAGCTAAAATGGTGCTTGAATAATCTAAATATACTTGTATTAAATGATCATACTGACACCTGGTGTCATGCGATTACATTTCTAGTAACAATTGCATTATAATTTGTTTCTTGCCAGTGGAGTATATAAAAATAATACACATACTTCAATTAAAAATAGTGTAATTGTCTAAATGAAGGAAATCTGCTTCAAATACATAATTTATGGCAGCCATTTTTCAAACCATTAACAATGTGTTACATGTTTAACACAAGGGAAATGGGATATTACTTCAACATGTAGTATAACACAATGTTAAAACTAAGACATGTTGATGAAACAGAATTTTTGTTTAATTATCTGTTAATACATGGGCTGTAGCAAAAATAGTGGCAACACTGCTGTAGAACTGAAACCAGATGGAGTTAATTGTTGTAACTGCTTTCACATGTTAATATATGTTTGACCTACCTTGGAGTAAATGGACTCGTCCATACATCTCAAAGCACATGAGCTTTGGAGAGAGGAAGTTTTTCTCCTCTGAATTGCTGCTCTATGCTGTTGTGTTTCGCTATGTTTAAAAAGTAGGAACAGCAATCTTGGTTGAAAATGTAATGTGCCCAGTGCTATGAAAGAAGTGTCTACATTTTTTGTAGAACTCTCCAATAATTTTGCAGGATAATGCTCAGATGCACACAGCACACCCTATAGCTGATCTGTACCATCGCTGGTGGTGGGAAGCGTTTTTCTATCCATCAAATTCATCGGACTTAAGCCCCTATGATTGTAATTTGATCCCTAAGATGAAGGAACCACTTCATGACATTCGATTCCAGACTGTTTCTGAGATTCTGCTGGTATGAAGGCAGTCCATTAGAAACATCAACAGAACAGGCGCTACTACAGGGAAACCATGACTTCGACATTGCTGACAATGAGTTGTAGACAATGCTGGGTACTACATTGAAGGACTGTAGAAGTTTCACAGGCCTGTTAGTTAATATACTAGTAATAAATAAATAGTTGCCACTATTAAAGTTACAACCTAAGTATAAAAATTTGTTAAAACTTAATAATTGTTGGTGAAACCAGGCCTAAGTGGAATAAAAAATATATTTTTTAATGTACTATATAAATTAAGATACTTTAATATTTTAACATAAATAATAATTTGTCCTGTTAAGTTCCCTTATTTGACACTTTTCATTATTAAGGAAATATGTCATGCTTGTAGATAGAGATCATATATTTTTTATGAAGTCACCCCATAGACAATAATTCTGTAGTGTGAAATAGATATCTAGTTTAACTAATTTTCTTAAAAATGAACATATGAATAAAAAACATCAAATAAAGATCAGTGGAATTAGTAATGCAGTTATCATCATTGATCATTACTTTTCTATTGTTCATAGTAATTAGAATGCAATGTTTACAAAATGGATAACCCAAAAAATCATTATCCTTCCACGTACTAATCCTAGAAGATCTATTAAGGTTTGAATAAACAATTGTGTTTGAGCTATCTCATTCATGCGGAGAATGTGAGAAAGTCTACATAGGAAAAACAAAGAGAAATTTAAAAACCAGATTAAAGGAACATCTCAGGAATGTCAAGAATGGGGAAGTAGTAAAATCTGCAGTAGAAGTCCATGCATGGTCAGAAAAATACCTAATCGAAAATTATTAATACAAATAGAAAAACCCAAAGAACTCATGGTTTGGAAAAAATCTACGTTCAAAAAAATGAAAAGGAGAAATTGATTAACTTTGAAATTCCCGGAGAAAAAATAATTTGATTTCAAGGTTCTTCAGTCTACCAAGAGAGAGGTCAAGAGGATGACATAACAATGGACATGAAAATACTGATGATGGACCGAAGAAGGATCCAAAACTAGTCTAAGAAGGAGGAGAAGATTATGAGATGAGGTAATAAAATTTTACTTAAACAGGTTCTAGATACAATATAGCCTAAATTAAGAAAGAGAACAGAATAAAGGAAAAGCTTAGAAATGTAAATTATGGAGAAATAAAAAAACCAAATAGTAGCTGTTTATGTGAGGACAGAAAAAGTCATAGAATTGAAGAGAAGTAAGAACTGAAAAAAAAAACTGGAAAAAAACTAAACTGAACTCATAGTATGGAGGAAAAAAATGCTACAACCTTAAAAATGGAGAAAAAAATAATTTATAGCTCCTGGGGAAGAAGATTTAATGATGAGGTTCGTCTGCAATCACCGGAGGGAGAAAATATAGGATTTCCAATGGTCAACACAGCTGTCAGATTATGGCTGATAATAGCAAAGATGTTCACTAAAACATGTTCCAGGTGAGAAAATAAAATAAGGGAGGTGAGGTGTATATTTCCAATCAATCTCTTTATAAATTACCTCATAGTATTACTTTCTACAAATTTTGAGAATAACCTTAGATGTTTAACATTTCTAAATAAGGATGAAGTGAAATAAAACATTTTCTAATATTTAATTATGAATTTAAAAACTTTATAACGTCACTTTTGATTTATTATGTAAATACCAGTTATACTATCTCATCACCATCATTCAGGTTTATTACAGCTGACACTGTTTCCTGATTCCTGTTTTCCATGGTTCATGATCCTGCCAGTCAGGGTCGGACCCCTCAGCTCATATTTATCATCATCATCATCATCCATGCAAGTATTAGGCCATGTGGCTTGTTACGGTCTCAAAGAGGAGTTTTCCATCCAGCGCTTTTTTTGGACGTCCCAGCGATCTTTTGCCTTGGGGGCAGTAATGAAGCATGGCTTTTGGAATTCTATGAGATGGCATTCGTTGAAGATGGTAGTTTTGTATATGGTGAAGAATGGATTCTACATCTAACTCTTCCGTAATTTCCTCATTTCTTTTATGGTCCCACTTTGTATATCCTGCTGTATGGCGCATATATCACATCTCATTTGCTGTTACTCAGCTTTCATCTCTTCTTCGTATTATCCATGCTTCACTACCATATCTTAATACTGTTCTTGTGAGAACCTTATAAAGCCGTAATCTTGTGTTCTTTTGTACTAAAAATGGTTTCATTATACTGTTAATTATCCCCGTTGTTTTTGTGATTTTCTTTGATATATCAGTTTCATCTTGAAATGTTAAATTATAACCCAAATAATTAAATTAATTTACTCATTCTAAAATTTTATCATCCAAAATAATTTTGCTAGGTATAGGGTATTTCCCACAAAAGGCTTTCACTTTAGTTTTCTTTGTAGTGATTTCCATATTGTACCTTTTTGCAATTATATTAAAATTGTGAATACTGTAAATCTGTTTCTGTTGGAGTTTATAATTTATTCATTTACTGATATTATTTGAAATGTTCTTGCAGGTTTTTATCTAATGTATATAATCTATAATAAATAAGGTGAATCTGGAGTCATCTTACATCATAACTTTTGTGTTCTATTTGAAATAGTTTCAATACATCATGTATACCATTGTCAGCTTTTATAGACGGTTGAATTTTAGATTGTCGGCTCCCACTCCACCTTATGGCTGACCGAAAAACTAGGGAGCTGACATCCAGAGCCAACTACATAAAATTCAACAGTCTGGAAAAGCTGACGAAGAACTTCATAATGTAACTTTCTAATGTAATGTATTAATATACGTATAATCTATATTTATCACTTTAGATGAAGGTAAACATAGGGACATGTTCCTAGGAACATGAAATGTTAGGACTTTATACAATAGTGGGGCGCTAGAGGTATCAATCTGCGAATTAGATAAATTGCCCTTGGATATAGTCGCTTTACAGGAAGTTAGATGGCCAGGAGAAGGTAGTCAGGAATCAGGAAGCTTTGCATTATACTACGGGAGTGTAGAAAGACCTGAATTTGGAACGGGTTTTTTAGTCTGAAGGAGGATCCTATCCGCTACCCAAGATATTAAGTTTGTCAGTGATAGGATATCATACATAATTCTAAAGGGTAAACGGCATGATTTTGTAATTGTAAATGTACATGCTCCCACAGAAGATAAAGATGACAAGATCAAGGATGAGTTCTATGAAGAATTAGAATGCTTATTTGATAGCCTTTCACGATATCATATGAAAATTTACTTAGGAGATAACTGCAATGGGCAGGACATGTGGCACGAATGGGGAATGAAAGGCGTGTATGGAAGCTTCTTGTAGGAAAACAAGAGGGAAAACGCCTAGTTAGTAGACCAAGAATGAGGTGGGAGGAAAACATTGACTATGATTTGAAGGAGGTAGATTATACAGGAAATGATTGGAAAGCATTGGCTCAGGATAGGGATATATGGAGAGCTTATGTCCGCATGGTCATGAACCTATGGGTTCGATAGTACCAGTTAGTTAGTTAGTTAGATGAAGGTAATTTAATTTTATACAATATTAAGGACAAAAAGAAATAAATCCTTGTAACCAGAATCTCTCATACAAGGACAGTGTTCTTGGCAGATTGCCATTGGCAGTTTTCACAAGACAGAATGTTTCAACTTTAAGTAGTGTTTGGGGTACATTCATAGTGTGACTTCAGTGACAAAAGCAATGCAGGTAAAAAAATGCATGAGTTCATTCATCCTATTCACTCCTTCAGGTTTCAAGACATCCCACTATGTAGAATCTGTACTAAGTTATTCATCATTGTGTGTACACATCCCTGGTACAGTATACTAATAAGAAACAACTTACACTCAATTTGTGTTATCAAAGACTGTTCCTAAAACTTCTGAACCCAGTCGCTTCACCCATACATTCAGTACCAATTTTGTTATCTGTGATGTTAACTTCTTATTGTAAGTTTTTTCGGTGTGAAAGTACTCATGATGAATTAAATTAAATAATTATAAAGTACACCATTATGTTACGAAGATAGATTTAGGATTAAGCCATTAGGAGAACTGAGATCAGATATGTGTATAAAACAAGTGACTAGTGATAAAAATAGATTTTATACATGACTCTTCGACAGGTTACTATACAAAAATGTGAGAGGATTTGTGCTTATCGTGTAAATAATTATTTTAATTCTTTCCCTTTCTGCTTGGGAGTGATGATTAATTTTGGACAAAGACTGGTGTGACAGATTTGAAACATCTATCCATAAAAGTTAATAAACACAGATTTTCAAAAAAAAAATCATTTGGGCAACGAAATGGCAGAGAATAGATCTGATATACAAACATTAATTTAGCAGGAAAGTATATACAGTGAATATATTTGATATTTGTTGTTTTGATTTTGATTCTTTGATTCTTTGACAATAACTGTGACCCACCCACTACTCATTTTACAAATGCCTGTCATTATCTTGTAGATTTCTGTCTTGCATGACTGAGTAAACTCCAGTGTTTCTTGAGTCATTCTTTCTTCTTGCCCTCTTAGTTTCAGTTTTCTGCTATCTTTGATCGCAAATCTGTCACCATGAGTAAAAGTGCTTCTAATTAATGACTTTACAAAACACATGTCACAAGCTAATTTTTTTACATCATTTTATTTTGAAGACATAAAAGGTAATAGTCAGCATGATGTATTATTTCTTGAAAATTATATATTTTTTACATCATTTTATTTTGGAGACAGAAAGGTAATAGTCAGCATGATGTATTATTTTTCTTGAATGTTTAAAATTTTTTTTACATCATTTTATTTTGGAGACAGATAATAGTCAGAATGATGTATTATTTCTTGAAAATGAATTACAATACTTGTACGTAGGTACATAGATAAGAAACATAAATATACTGATATGTCAACAGGTATTTTAAATTATCTTAGTGAGGATTATAAGCACACTGTTAAAGAACATGACTATTATAAACTTTTTTCTCATTATAAAAATTGTGCAAACTTCTACATAATGTGATTTTATATTTTTCTTGTTTGTGTTTTACTTAAAGTAAGTATGTTTATATATTAAATTAATATTAAGAAGCTAAAGCTATCACTATATATATATATATATATATATATATATATATATATATATATATATATAGCTTTAGATTCTTAATATTAATTTAATAAATAATGTTATAGAGCTGTGTGGAGTACCTTCATGTCTTCTTAATGTAGAAGTCATTCAATGTGTATTTGTGAATGATGATTGATTGCATTGAATGTGGGGCCAAAAGAGAGGAAGGTAAAAGAAGGATTTATGCTTGGATGGGAATACAGCTTGAATTAGTTCAGTGGTCAGAGTGTCATCACAGAAAGCTGAAAGTTTAGGGTTCGTTTCCTGGTTCAGGCAAAAATTTTTCTCTTTACCATATGAAATGAGAGTGTTGTATTATCATACAAGTAAGAAATTTTTAATTAAATAAAAGAAATTAATATTTGAAGAGATTTTTTTCTTCCTAAATTGGAATTTGAACCCAAGATTTCTAGTTCTACATACCAGCACATTAATCAACTTGACTATCTGGGCACTGATTTTAGATGGAAATTTTTCTTTTTCTTATATAATCCCATGTGCTCATGGCAGTGGACCTTTGTCCACAAAATCGCCAAGCTGCTTATTTTTACAACATAACTGTCTTAAATTCTTTTATTTTTGGTGATGGTACAAATTCTACATTCTAGGTTGATGATGGTACTAGAATTTATAGGTACTTAGTTGTTAAGTTTTCAAGCTTTTAGCCGCATAAAAATATTATCATATATAAATATCAAATATAAATTTTATCATATATCTTCATTTATAACCTAATGGGCACATGGCGTTTTGCCTGTACGCAGTTGGGTTTGCCACAGCCAGCTTTGCTCCTACATAAACTCCACGCATAAAGCATGTATAAAAATCTTATCTTACAGAAGAGAAGTACCAAAATTACATTATGACCCCATTTTTTCATGAACTGACAGAAGAAGAGAAATCATATGGGTGGTTTCAACATGATTCTGCTATTGCTCATACAGCAGAGGTGTCCATGAATAAAATTAGGGAAGTATTTCAAGATAGAGTGATTAGTGCAGGCAAAACACCATGTGACCATTAGGTTATAAATGAACTCTGTATATCAGGTTATTTTGAGTCTGCAATGTCTTACCTTAATATTGAGGTAAGATATTACAGACTCAAAATAACTTGATTAAAAGAACCTCAAAATATTACTTCCTAAAATAAAAATTGACCCTGTATATATATACACCATGTTCCAAAATGATGGACGGGGTTTAAGTAGTTGGTATATCTTTACAAACAAAATTGGATGCATGATTATTTGCTATAACGAAAGAAAAACTGTGGAAATTTAATATTCTGTATGCAGTAATTTATTTCTTGTCATTATTACGTTGTCAGCATTACATTTGTGAAAATGGTGATTCCTGTACAGAAGTCATTCTATGTGTTGCAATTTGTGAGGTCTGGTTCCATTGTTGCAGTGCACCGAACTTTCCGATAGCAATTTGGAATTGATCCTCCGACAGATAGAATTATCCGTCAATGGTATAGACAGTTAGAAACAACAAGATGTATCTGTAAAAGGAAAAGTCCAGGACGTCCATGAACACCAAATGACACATCGGTCTGGATGACATGATTCATTCCCATACCCTCCACGGTCTCCCGATCTCACACCTTGTGATTTCTTCCTGTGGGGGTATGTGAAGGACCATGTGCATGTACCACCGCTTCCGGTCGACCTTCCAGACATGAGAAGAAGGATTGTTGCTGCTGTTGAATCCATTACTCCAAATATGCTGACCAAGGTTTGGGGGAGGAATTTGACTATCGGTTAAATGTGTGCCTTGTGACAAAAGATGCTCACATCGAACACTTATAAAGTATGTCATGAAAACTCGAAGAGTTTCTCTTTAATCCCATGTAACTTTTGTTCTTATATTTATCATATAAGGGAAATTAAATAACTTTGAAACCCTGTCAATCATTTTGGAACACTCTGTATATATTATAATATAAAACATTTGAAATCAACTTTAAGATAAAAGTTGTTTCATGGTTAATAATTTATTTCAGATAAGTCAAGATGTCACCTGAACAGAATAAAATTAATGTTGAATTGAAGAAAGAAGACTTGGAAAAATTATTAAGTCAAGAACTACATTCTGACATCAAAGTAGAAAAATTCTCATTTACACCTCTAACCAAACCTGGAGATAATTATGGAAGCACCATCCTTGCTGTTGAAGTTTTTTATTACACTCATGAAAATAGCCATCTCCAAAAATTACCAATTGTAGCAAAATTAGTTCCAGAATCACCTTTCCTGCGTAAAGCATTCAACATTGAAATCACATTTAATAAAGAAGTGAGAGCTTATACTTTGGTTGCACCTGAATTTTATAAACTGCAGAAAGAGAAAGGTATTCCTGAAAATGAAATGTTAGATGTTTTTCCTAAATATTATGGTTCACGGTCCAATAAGCAAGATGATATAAACATGGAAGCAGATGATTCAGCTGTACTTTTAATGGAAAACTTAAAATCATCTGGCTATGAAATTGGAGATCGCAGGAAGGGATTTAATTTAGAACACATGGAATTGGTATTAAGTAAATTAGCTCAGTTTCATGCTCTTGGAATTGCTATGAAGATTTTAAAACCTGAAATATTTGAAGAAAAAATTTTGAAAACATGTGAGAAGTTTAATTTAAGCATATCAGATGATAATGAAGTACAAGAAAAATGGATTATTTCTATTGTTAATTCTATAAAACACATGCCAGAAGCTGTGCCTTATCTTGATAAAATAGAAAAATGTTTGCGTGCTGATACTCTTGTGAATGAAAAGGGTGAATACCCAGTAAGTGAACCATTTGCTACAATAGTGCATAATGACTTTTGGGTAAATAATATGATGTTTAAATATGGTAAACCTAGTAACAAAACTGGTATGAAACAAAAGTGTCCAATAAAAATTAAATTTGTTGATTTTCAAGTGACAATCTATTCCTCGCCAGTTAAAGATTTGATATTTTTATTGTTCTCTAGTTCAGAAGATGGTCTCCTTGAGAAACACTATCATCATTTAATACAACATTATCACAAAGAATTTGTAGGACTTCTAACAAAGCTTGGTTGTAGTACTGAAATGTTCTCATATGAACACTTTCTGCAGGAAATAAATACCTTTGCTCCACAGGAATTGGCCCATATTTTATATATGCTTGATCCTATTTGTGCCGATCCATCAGACATTGAAGAAACATCAAGCATGGCTGAAGAAAGAAAGTGTATTAGTAAGTAAAGGTGGTCAAGTGTTTGAAAGCAAAGCAAAATATTTAATCAAAGAATTTGTATCTCAGGGATGGCTGTGAACCAATTTCACAATATGGTTGGTTGGTTGGTATCTAAAGTCGAGTACTTGACAATCATATCATTCGCTCACTTGCACTCCAATATTTATCAGGAAGACGTCTCTTCTACAAAAGCTGGACAACAGAGATGGTTTTGTTCCATATCTTCATTTAAATTGCAAAAAGAATATGTTCTCGAGGTAGCATGCTGCCTTGTCATGCAGCAGGCCTGGGTTCGATCCCCAGTCGGGACAGTTTTTCTGGGTGAGGTTTTTATCCAAGTTTTTCCTCACCTGTAAGACAAATGTCAGGAAAACTTTAAGGCCCAAACAGTCCCCGAAATCATATGGCCATTGTAATCATCATCAATTCATATTCATCTTAGATTAAGCTTAGGATTAGGGACTCTCCTGGCACACCACTATCATCACCATCACTCATCAGGGCAACATAACCTCACATTCCAGGTGCCCCAATCTCAGAAGTGGGCTACAAGTACGCCATGCCAGGAGAGAACACCAGGAATGTCGAAAGACAACCTAGGGCATTTGCAAAAAAAAAAATATTTTGGTGAATTTGCTATATCAAATCTGTGTAGGTGTTTTATTTAGACAGTAGTGTCCTGTTCAAAGTCTGAATGTTGCCACTGCGGATTTTCTTTGTAATGTAGTAATGTTTTAAGTTTGTAAAATCTCCCATTCCTTCCCAGATGTTTTGATGGTGTATTCTTCTCTAAGTTCTTCTTCTTCTTCACTTCCTGGTTTAGGCATTAGTTGCCTGTTCTGTCTTCACTAATAGATCTAAGACCATTTTTTCTGAGGACGTCCGACATCTCTTCTTCCTCTCGGAAAATAATGTAAGATTTTATTTGGAAATCTACTTCCTTCCATTCTTTCTACATGTTCTTTCCACTGGATCTAGTTGTTAAATATCTTTTCTTTTATGGAGAAGATCTGCAGTTCCTCACGGATATCCTCATTTCTTATCTGGTCCATTCTAGTGTATCCTTTTACTCTTCTTAAAAAGTTAATCTCGGCTGCTTGGATTTTACTTTCTTGTTTAGTAGTGATAATCCAAAATTCACTCCCATACAAAAGGACAGGGACTGCTATTGTTTTATAAAGTTTTAATTCTGTTTTTCTTCTCTAAATTTATGGATGTATTTATTTGATGTGATTCTTGTGATAGAGTAAAAGGAAACTGAAGTAGAAGTTATGTTGAAGACAATTTTGCTACCCTTCTTGGCTAGAAAATCAGTACTTCATTGCCTGCCACTCCACAATGGGGTGGAATCCATTGAAGTACAACTTTTTTTATGTAAGCAGGATAACTGTTTTATTATTTTATGACATTTGAAAATGCTGATGCTTTTGGATCTTATATCCCATGTTATAGCAGGGATGGCCACTTTGGAGTCACATAGAATTACAACCTTCATAAACTTTTGGATTTGATATAAAAGATTTTGTAAACTTAAAAAATAGTTACAATTTCGCCATAGAGGTTTGTTAAATTTGTATTTAATTTATGATAAAAGGAGAAAAGTGGGCATACCAGCACCAGTGCACCATCATTTGGTAGACTGGAACCATTTATAAAAATGTGCATCCATTCAGTAGCAGGATATCTTAAATGTATTATTTCAAGTGATTTTTTTTTTTAGGATCAATGGGGAAGTTTCAGTTTTCTTGATGTCTTCTGTTAAATGAAGATTCCAAAAATTGTAAAGGGTTGTTTCTTATCTGTATATTTTCTTTCACATGTGGAAGTTGTAGTTTCTGTTTGATTTCTTATACTGTACTTAAGAAGCTTTGTTGAGATTTCAAACATACTTCTGGTTTTCTTTGAATCTAGTTGTCATGGTGTAACCATAAAAATTGTTCATACTGTATGATTGCTATTTTCTCAACTTCAAATGCTCTACTTGGGTTATTTGTTTAAGATTTGCATGGCAGTGATTGGTGTTATTTTAACAGCTCCTGTTATCATGCAGAGGATATGATTTTGTAATTTATTAAGTTTTTCCACATTTGTAGTTAATAGGATTTCTTCACAATAATGAAGGATAGGATTTTATGTACATTTGATAGAAGGTGTTTAGAGTTTACGTGCTGCAACCCCACTTTTTCCCTGCTAATTAGTTTTAATAATGGAAACCTTCCTTCTATCTTTGTAAATATGTTCTCTATATATTTCTTCCATGTTAATTTTGTGTCAAACAATTTCATAATATAACTGCTGTGTTAATTTCTTCAAGAATATTATAGTCTCACAAGGGAACTGCTCTGTTACCCATAAGAAAATGGAATCACTTTTAAACTTTCAAAGTACATTATTTGCATGAAGAAACAAACACCCATACAATGTAGCATTTCATAGTCTTTTGGAAATGAATTACAGGGATTTCAAATTTACAGAATTTTGTTCCTAATACCTAACATATATGCAACTCTCCAACCTTACATATCCTTCTATACCTCTTCCGAGCTAAGTTCCAGTTGTAATGTAAACAAAGCAGGTGTAATACTACATTTTCATGGTAGAATAATGATTTTACCTTTAAGTGTTATGAATACGTATGGGTATTTTATTTAAGTATTTTATAAATTATTTAATTATTCAAACAAAAGTTTGTTGAAATAAAGTTTTAGACATGATATATTTCAGAACTGGGTTTTCAAGGAAGTTAACTGTAAAATCTCTATTTTAGAGTGGAATGTTACTACTGTTAGGGCTATGTATGTTAGTGAGTACAGTTAGGGTAACTATAGGTCAAAGCTTAGTATATAACCCTGGGGAAGTTAGGGCCTCAGTCTGTCTGTGAAACCACGATCAGCTGATGGGTGAGTAAGCTACCATTTTTCTTAATATGTGTCCTGGACCAAATGGAAAGGGAATCAATTACCTTAACTATTTTAATACTATATTTTCAAAAGGGATATTAGAATTTTAACAATGTAGATTTGGGTAGATTTATAAAACCCCCGTCCCTCTCTCTCAAACCCCAGGAAGTACTGTAGTTTTTAATATAAGCTTAGATTAGTATTTAGGGCTAGCATACTTAGGGATTGTAATAATTATGCTCTAGAAATAAAATAGTTGGAATTAAGAATCCATTTGTTTATTTCAAAACACGTATGCATATATAACTGTACATCCTCATACTAACGCTCGGCTAGAAACTCATGCTACCAGATTTTCCAAGTCCCGAAGGTCCTTTAAGCCTAAGAAAACGAGCGGTTTATAATATTAAGCATTTAAGAAAATGCAATTCCCACTTTAAAACTCAAAATAGAGAAAATAATAAATAAATAAAATAAAATATGTATTAAATAATCTTTTGAGTTGGTGTTTACTTGATGAAAATCCATGTTTATTAATTAAATAAAAATAAAACGTAGTTTTATTTTTATTTAATTAATAGAAAATATGTATTATCTAGCACATGTCTATACAAGTTACATAGGAGAATTTAAAAATATATAATTACAGTTTTAATAGATTAATTGAGCATTGTTATGTTCTTATGCATGCACAATGTAGAGTACATTGGAATTTCAGTTGTTTATAATTGACTCTGTATAATAATAAAACATTGAAAAGTGAAGCATTTGAAAATCAGAGAGAAAAATTATTTTTTAATGTTTTCAAACAGTTTAGTGAAAAATATCTTACATTAGTCATTGAGGATGTGGTGAAAATAACAGCAGAATTTACAGGTGAGTCAGAATGGAGCAGAAATTCTGCTCATAATGTTTATAATGACCTCTTCTGTATAATAATAAAACATTGGGTAATTGTCCTGTAATGATATAGGGGTCTTCAACAGGGCGTGCGCCAATTCATGTTAATAGGATTAAAAGTGAAGCATTTGAAAATCAGAGAGAAACAAATTATTTTTAATGTTTTCAAACAGTTTAGTGAAAAATATTTAATTTTAGGAAGTTATATTTTGAGGTTATTTTAATTATATTATTTTTAGTCTGATCATCTTACCTCAATATTAATGTTGATTTTTCCTTGAACATTAATATTGAGGTAAGATGATCAGACTAAAAATAATATAATTAGTGAAAAATATCTTACATTAGACATTGAGGATGTGGTGAAAATAACAGCAAAATTTACAGGTGAGTCAGAATGGAGCAGAAATTCTGCTCATAATGTTTATAATGACCTCTTCTGTATAATAATAAAACATTGGAAAGTGAAGCATTTGAAAATCAGAGAGAAACAAATTATTTTTAATGTTTTCAAGCAGTTTAGTGAAAAATATTTAATTTTAGGAAGTTATATTTTGAGGTTATTTTAATTATATTATTTTTAGTCTGATCATCTTACCTCAATATTAATGTTGATTTTTCCTTGAACATTAATATTGAGGTAAGATGATCAGACTAAAAATAATATAATTAGTGAAAAATATCTTACATTAGACATTGAGGATGTGGTGAAAATAACAGCAAAATTTACAGGTGAGTCAGAATGGAGCAGAAATTCTGCTCGTAATGAGTTTGTAAATAAAGGATATATATCAACATCACAGAAAAATCATAATCGTCTGATTAGGTAGGCCCATAAATATTTTTCTGTTATAAATAAATAAGAAATGGAAGAATTTCCTAATTATTGGTACCATCTTATCTTGTATTCAGCCTTATTTCCCATAAAATATGATGTTACCTAAGAACAATGTTTCTATCAATGACATTTCCATACATAATTCAGTCATATGGCAATTAAAAGTAGCACCACAGATCCCCTAACAGACAGTGATGGCAAAGTAATACCTTATGCAAGTTTGTTTACGGTACAGCTGGAACTTGGCTCGGAATTGGTATAGTGCTGCACTCTCATAGTATATTATTAGAGTTCATTGTGATTGTTATATTCTGATGTAATATATGTTTGTCCTAGTGAGTGGAAGAGAAGGCCACATGGCCTTAACTCCACCAGGCTAAATAAATAAATTTAAAATCTAAATCTAATACATTCTTTATTTATAACCTTTCAGATTATTCTTCCTTTTAAATCCTCATACCTGATAACAACTCAAGTAACCTTAAGCCATAATAGTTTCCCAATATTCTTAGGGAAAAATAAGCTAGGAATTTACTGCTGTTTGCAATATTTTTCTTTCATTTTTTTTAAATATTCCTCTGTATATTGAATATATTTCAGTATCATTAAGTAGAATTTGATAATAAAACAAACTACTTTTATTGTTTAAATGCATTAATTTATTACAAAAATCCTTTTTCCTACATATTGTATGTTATACAAAGACAAAGGGGATCATAAATGAAATTATGATTTCATGAAGGAACTACGTTTAGAACCGTCATTAAATACATACATAAATATCAGAACAGGATGAACAATTTGTGACGAATGAGTTCAGATAGAGTTCCCAAAGCCATGCTTCATAATTGTCCAACAGGAAACAGATCTCTGGACCGTCCAAGGAAACGCTTGATACAAAATTCATCAGTGAGATTGTAACAGACCTATAGGCCTAAGAGTTGGTTGGATGAAGAAGAAGACATAAGACATTATTTGATTAATTACAATTTTTATACATATACTATATTTATAATTACTTTAGTATTTATTTTTAATTGTATTTTCAAGTTATTAGTATTTAGTATTATTTTGAAAGTTAATTTTACAGTAGGCCTATATAAACATATGAGGGTTGAATTTATTAGTAGTAATAACTATGCAAAGGAACTAGACAATATAGTTTGCACTGCAGGTTAATTACACATTTACCATCCCTCAGATCAAATGATCTCACCCTCCCCCTCTATGCAAGTGTGCAATGAAAACAAAAATGGAGGTAGTTGTGAATGAATGGTTGCAGAATACAGATTTAATGTTTTCAAACATGAGCTGGTTAAAAATTGAATGTGCTAGAAGTGGCACAGAATCAGTGTCACCAAGGACTGTAAGAGGCTTGTAGTGCATCTGCATTACCTTATCAAACAGTAGAAAGATGGACAAGACCCTTCAAAGGAAGATGTAAAAATGTGTCAGGCATGCCTTGGTCTGCTCATTAACCAGTAATGGATAAAGTTGTGCTGACTGTATCTGCTTTAGTGAGACATATCAAAATTCCATGATTTGTTAGGCAGTCTAACAAGGGATCTGTCAACCATTGCATGGTGAAATCTACCTTGAAATTTTTCCCAGAAAAGTGTTGTGATGTACCAAGGGCATATAAAAAATCAAGCTAATGCTGTCTCATTTAGACTACAGGGAAGTAATACAACTTGTGACTTGGTAAGTTGGATAACCCTGCGCTGTGTCCTGCCTCACTCTACTCTTACTCAAGCAGGGAGTCCACCTGCTACTTAAAGTGGATTGCTATTGCAGGATTCTGGCTTCAATTTCTGGCCTTGCAGTTTAAAAGGCAGATAATTTTTTGGACTCCACCTTTGTAGAACATAATGCTTCTCTGGAAGAAATTTCAAGGTATGTTTTGGCATGCAATGGTTGACAGTTCCCTTGTGAGATACAGAACTGATGCCTTCAACTGTGTTTCACATCCTGTGAATGCAAAAAATTTACTGAACGTGATTAAATGGACATGCAAAAATGTTTGTAATATGATGTTTTTCATTCTCACTTCAGTACTATAAGTACAAAGGAGAGATGTTCTTATGCCATATCATTACAATTGATGAGACCTGAGTCAGATCTTAAGAATCGAAGTTGAAATACCAATCAAATAAGTGGCATCATCATGGGTCACTGTGAAACACAACAGTTCTGCAGAACTCTTCCAATGTAAAAGTTACAATTGAGTGGTTTTATTTTAAAACATTTCGTCAGGTCTCCTGGTCAGTCAGCATCCATTTATATCACAAGACTTTCAATACTAGGGGCTTCATCTCAAATCATCCCTCAACCTGTCATTATGTCAGACATGAGTATAGGGTTTACTACTTCACTATCTTAATACAAACAGTTCCTCTAAATTGGAATGTTAATGCAGAGAACTACTTTGCTTTTGCAAAACAGTCTGCAAGCAGCTCTGGAAAGAAAAGGCAACATAACACAGCTCTACAAAAAAAAATGTTTGTTGCCCTGGATATCTCAGCAAATTTCTATGTTTTCAAGTGCACAGTTTATGAATATATTCATGAAAGTGCTGAATGTGCTCTAGTTTTTATGATTTTTGTGTATCTTATATCTTAAACAGTTCACGGCTTGTTACTAATAAAATGTATGTTTCCAGTCATGATTTGATTTCTGCGCATTTTTTTCACATATACAAACATCACGTGATCCACACTCTCACACCCCTCACTCCGCACATTGGCCATGATCTCAGTTATTTGACAAAATTAAAGTACTCACGACGTGCATCTGGATATGATAAAACAATTTGTCAAAGCGTTGGACAAGGAAGGAAAATGTTTCAAATACATTTGTAGAACATTTCCTAAGCTCAGTATGTAAAAGTTAAAAGGTGGAATATTTGATGGTCCTCAAATTCGGCAATTGATGAAAGATGCAAATTTTATCAAAGTTATGACTGTTCCTGAAAGTGAAGCTTGGAAGCTTGGAAGTTTTGTATTGGTAGTAGAAAATTTCCTAGGTAACTATAAAGCACCAAATTATAAAGAAATTGTGCAAAACATGTTGACAAGCTTCAAGATTCTGGGAGCAAATATGAGTATAAAGTTACACTTTCTCCACAGTCACCTGGATAGATTTCCAGATAATTTAGGAAATTATAGCGATGAACAGGGAGTGCGCTTTCACTAGGATCTAAAAGTAATGGAGTAAAGGTATCAGGGTAGATGGGACCGTCACATGATGGCAGATTACTGCTGGTCTTTAAAAAGAGATTGTCCCCTAAAAATTATTGAAGAAAATCTTATAAAATGCATTTCACTGAAGTATAACATGGGTTTTCGATATTTTTCTTTCTATTTACGTCAGTGCATACTAATTTTTCAAAAAACAATTGACATTATAAATATATCTGTTATATTTTTTCATATTTTCCGATTTTTGTAGTGTAAAATGAAAATAAAGGTTTAAAAAAACCCAGAGCAAATCTTCCAAAATCATTGATAGTTTCATGAATTGTGAGCATAAATATATCCGAAATTAATCTTATATCAAGGGCAACAAACCACTGTTGACCAGTGTAATCTATCCTTCACTCTGCATGGCAATGCTAAGATACATGCAGCAGAAACTGTGTTTCTTTTTTCTTTCTTCTTCCTTCTAAGTATTAGGCCAAGGCCTGTTACGATCCTATAGAAAATTTTCCCTCCAGCGTTTCATAGGACGGCACAGTGATCTTCGTCCTCTAGGTATATAATTATAAACAGCTTTGGGGATCTGATTTGAACTCATTCTTTCTAGATGGTGATTCCAATTTAGTTGGTACTGTTTAATATATTCCAAAATTGGCGTAGTCTTCAATTCTTTTAAGATATTGGTGTTCCCTTTCCGATCCCATCTGGTGTAAACCGCTGTTCTGCACATGAATCTCATTTCACAAGCCGTTATTCTGCTTTTATGTTGTCTTTTTAGTGTCCATGCTTCACTACCTTAGGTCAACACTGGTCTAGCCAAAGTGTTATATAAACATAATCTGGTGTTTTTTTTCTTATATGAGAAGCTGTGTTTGACTTGTTTAATTGTGGGGCTGCCCCATACTCTGCAGATTTAAGTCCCTGCAACTTTGATCTAATCCCTAAGATGAATGAGATTCACTTTAGAACAGTTGCAGAAGTTCTTCATGCTCACTTTGCAATTTTAACAAATTAGTCAGTCCCAACAGATCTTGAATCACTGGGAACATATTGTACACAATGTAGATGGCTACATTGAAGGCCTGTAAAACTTATAACCAAGTGTTTGTTAGGTATCAAGTGGCAGAACTATACGTTATGGGCTTCCTGTAAGGAAACATCTAAGGCTCTCTTAACATGTGTTTTCTGGGTAACTTGTCTTGTCTTGTAAGCCCATGTTTCCCTTAACAGAGATTTTAGATGCTCTTCCCCTACAGGGAAGAATTTGAACCATCTAATTTAGTTACACTTGCTTTCGTATAGATGTCATTGGAGTTGTCCGTGGTCAGCGTTCTGCCTCATACTGACATCTAGAAAACCAAGGTAGTACTAGGACAGGAAAATTTGGTAAATTTTGCTTAGAGGCCTTTCATTCAGGCTTAAGGATCTTTTACGAGCCTGAAAATCTTCAGACTCGGGACCCATGGCTTAAAGTCCCTCCCGGAGGACTTGCTCCTTGGATTTTTCCATCCTAGAAAAAACCATCAACCCCAGCGACCCTCAGGACCAGAGGCAAGGAGCCTAACCACTAGTCCACCGCAACCGGTAACATAATCATAAATAGATTTCACAACAGCTGATCTATTAATGAAGTTTAAAAATGCATGCAAGCACAAAAAAATAGACAAGTTTATTAATAAATTACATTATGAAGTAACATTAAAAAAATCCAAGTGCAACAGGCCTACTGCTGGCCTCACATCCACATGTGTTAATCACAAAGGTAGATTATCATCTAGCCAGTGTAGGGGTGACATATAGTCTGCATGTCGGATTCCCCAGTCGTTATAGCTGGTCTTCTCAACCTGGAGTTGCTACTTATTGTAGCTACCCAAATGCCTCACGATGGTGGATGGGCACCGGTCCCATATTGGCCAAAATTCCATGAGAAAATTTCTTCCCCCATGGGGACTCGAACCAGCATAAGTCCTGTAGTTCTGTGCCAAGACTTCTTGCCTTAACCACTCGGCTGTGGCGGGGGACGAACATTACGAGATTATCTTCTATATAAAAATCAATATTTGTTTGTTTGTTTGTATTTTATGCGCAGCCATACCGTTGATCTGATTTTGATGGTTTTTTTTTTTAATGTTCAGATGATTCCCGGGATGAACATAGGCTATAAGAGAGTTGTGATATTCAACCCCTTCACCCCTAAAAATCACCCTTTAAAGTGAAAAACGTGATTGAAGTTCCTATTTTGACGCTTAAATGGCTTACGCTGCCTAAACCATTACAAATACACTAAATTAATGTACATAGAATTGAATATCTCAAAAAACTCTTCAAAAAAGTCCGTGATAGCATATGTTTATCTCTTACAGATAACTCACAATAACCATTTTTGTTTTTCATCGATGCCAAGAAGATCGGAATAAGTCGATTCCCGGACAAGCTTGCTCTGCCATACTATTCATCCAATTGAGATGGGGCTTTTTGAAAAATGTTCAGGAGATTCCGGGGATGAACATAGGCTATAAGGGAGTTGTAATACTCAACCCCTTCACCCCTAAAAATCACCCTTTTTAGTAAAAAACGTGAAATAAAGTCCCTATTTTGACACTTAAATGGCTTACGCTGCCTAAACCATAACAAATACACCAAATTAATGTACACAGAATTGAACATCTCAAAAACCTCTACAAAAAAGTCCAGGACAGCATATGTTTATCTTCTATGGATAACTCACAATAACCATTTTTGTCTTTCATATACCAAGAATATCGGGATAAGCAGATTCCTGAACAGTGCACGGCTGGTGATAAAAACATATTAGGATTTATTTATGAGTAGCAGCGCAGGCCGGGTATTAGCTAATTCTTAATAAAAAAAAGTGAATCTGGAGACATTTTTCCTCATAACTTGTTGTGTTATACACAAGTTTGTTATATAATAATTCACACAATAAGAATGTAATAGTTATTTATGTAACTAATATTTATAATCTTGGTAATTATGAAATGAGTAAATGTGAGCAAAGTGACCGCATTCATTTTCACGAGACTTCATAATGAAAATTGTACACATGTTACATACGATATTTTGTGCAATTCTAGTCTCTACACCATTATCATCTTCATGGATTAGGCCTGTTACAACATCATGAAGTTTTAAAGCAATCTTAGCATCTTCTTTTAGGTCTTTCTGCAGTTCTATTTTCTTCTGGCTTGTATTGTAAAAATAACTTACGAAGTCTACTGCCTTCCATTCTGTTAATATTGTTATTCATTCTCTTTTGTGGTGTTTAATTTTTTTCTCTAAAGATCTCGCGGTTTTGGAAGAAATCCACATTAAAAAAGAGAAAAAGGAGAAATTAACGAATTTTAAAATTCCTGGGAATGTGATTTGATTTGGAAGTTCATCTGTCTACCAACAGATGGAAGAAGAAGCAGTGCATCGCCATGACAGAACAATAGTTGTGAAAATACTGAATATGAAATAATTCCGAAATTAGACTAAAAAAAAAGTCTAAATATGAGGTGAGGTAATACATTTTAATATGTAAATACATTCTACTATTGCAATCAATTCATTTATGTCATATGCTGTTTCTTACATCATTTTACTTTGAATTAGGAAAGATAAAAGTCAGAATGATATAACATTTTTTCTAATATGTATTACAAAATGAGATATATATATATATATATATATATATATATATAGATATCAATAAATTAATGCGTTGTGAGATATTTAAGATTATCATAGTAAAGATTACTAGCAGAGCATTTCAAAGTTTCTTCATACTACAAATTGTTTATGGTAGTAAAGAGTGATTTTCATAATCTTCTTGTTCAATATTTGGATTTCCTATTTTAAGTAAGTACTCCTTGGATAATTATGTACTCTAATGCAAGTGATATTTTACAATACATATAAGGAATTTTGTGTTATTAAGAAAATTATAAGCAAAGCACTTCTGTTATTTTCATTTATATTTTTTTCATTATTATGTCTTATGTTATATTAATTATCAATTATAAAATAATTAATAATACAATGAATTTTGGAGGAACAGACAAACAAGAATAAAGATAAGTATATCTGTAACACAACAAATCCAAAGATCAAGATCAAATGAATTAGTTGCTCTCACTATCAGATGACAGGATATATAGTCATATATAGGGTGTCTCTAAAGTCACTATCCATTTCCATGAAAACGCTACTATTTTTTTTTTGCATGCACTGTTGACTTAGTGTTTATAAATATAAACAAACAAAATTTTAACAGAAAAGAGGAATGTTTGAGAATCAATAAAACATAGTATCCTGCCCTAGAAAAGTGTCAGATAAAACCTTACAACAAATATAGTATACCATGACAACAACAAATGGGCGAGCTGCTTTACATCTAACATTAATCAATTAGAAATGATTTACTCAGATACATAGTTACAATAAAATCACACAAGTTTACAGCTAGTTAGCAGTTTCCTACAAGAATTTAAACAAGCAAAAGCTCCTGAACAAGTCACCCATAGTAGGTAATGAAACATTAAGAAGACAACACTGCAAGACATGGCCAAGAATCCCGAAACGTATTTTAAAATACATAACAATAGCCATGAAAGTCTTAATCAGTATATTAATGTAACATGTTTAATACGGAAGAACGGGTTGCCATTGTTTGTGCACGGATACACAGATTGTCATATGAAGACACCAGAGCTGAATTTACCCATAAATTTTGTAAACCAGCCCCAAAAAAGGCACACATTCATCTGCTTGTAAACAAATTTAAGCATATTTGAAGAGAAAATGTTTTGCCTAGACCGAGACTCGAACCCGGGACCTTTGGCTTTCCGGGCAAATGCTCTACCAACTAAGCTATCGAGGCGAGTTGCGATCTAGACGCAATTTTTTCTCTTTATACGTTGTAATTCCCTCGTGCCAAATGCTTTGAAACCGTTGCTTCTATCTTTGCATATGGCGGCCTCTTAATTAAGAAGACATTAATTGACACTATTTTATAAAGCCAGTAGTGCTTCTATTGATGTTGTTATTATTAATATAACAACTTCTCACTGAAGGATAAATTATATTTGAAGAGAAAATTTTTGCCTAGACCAAGACTCGAACCCGGAACCTTTGGCTTTCCGGGCCAAATGCTCTACCAACTGAGCTATCGAGGCAAGTTGCGATCTAGACACAAATTTTTCTTTTTATACGTAGTAATTCCCTCGTGCCAAATGCTTTGAAACCGTTGTTTCTATCTTTGCATATGGCGGCCTCTTAATTAAGAAGACATTAGTTGACACTACTTTATAAAGCCAGTAGTGCTTCTATTGATGTTTTTATTATTAATATAACAACTTCTCACTGAAGGATAAATTATATTTGAAGAGAAAATTTTTGCCTAGACCAAGACTTGAACCCGGAATCTTTGGCTTTCCGGGCCAAATGCTCTACCAACTGAGCTACCGAGGCGAGTTGCGATCTAGACGCAAATTTTTCTCTTTATACGTTGTAATTCCCTCGCGACAAATGCTTTGAAACCGTTGCTTCTATCTTTGGATATGGTGGTATAAGCATACTTACAGTGTGTGTGATGAGCCACATCATGGACAACCATGCATATCAACAGAAACATTTGTAGCAGGTTCAGATTGCCAGTGATAGTTTGAACGCATCAACTTGATGCCTCAGTAGGGAATTTAATGATGCTCAAAACACAGTGTGCAAAATTCTACGATTAATTCTATGAACTTCATTTCACAGCTGAAAGTTGGAATATGTGTTTTCACCGAGATAGCAGGCACATAGAAAGACAGTAGAACATGTGTAAAACTTCACAATAGCATTGATTTTTCAATCATTGCCTTCCTTCGTTGAAATGGATATTGACTTTAGAGACATCGTTTAGTTAAGATTACACAGTTTTTCAATCTTAGATTCAGATTTCTTTAAGAGATTTTGTACTCCTCATATCAAATATTTCCCCACATCAGAACCTAAATTCAAAGAAAATTTTATTTGATATAACAGGAATTAAATCCAGATCCGTGGGATGTAAGACAGACATACTAGCATTAAACAATCACTAAATGAATCTGATTTTACACCTCACCTCATATTTTGTATCATTTCCAGGTCCAGTTTCAAGGAACTTTCCTCTTTATCAACTGCATCTGTCTCATTCTAGAAAGATGAGGTGTAACATTTGATTAATTTACTGAATGTTAAGTAAAATTTTATGATATTATTTCCTATAAATATCTAAATACTATAATTTCTTTACAGATGCAGCAATGAGAGAAATTAAAAATATTATTATAAGAGAAGAATAATAAATCATGCAAATCATTTGCTTTTATTACTGTTGTAAATTATTTTAGTAGACTACAAAATTGAAATCTGATGGAGTAAATACCATATCATTACATTTTTCTGGAGTAATTTCATCAAATTAAAGCATTAAAAGCAACTTAGTGTGTCACGTTAAATTAAATTATACGTAATTCAAAGAGATTGTTGATAGGGTAAGATTGTTATTGTTGAGTCAGCTCCTTGAATTAGTCATTTTGAGATTAACAACCAACATTCTCTGATGACTTTTTGTTTACTTTGTGGTGCTGGTGAATCTCCATCTTAGTTGAGAGCTGACCTATATAACTACAAGGCAACATTATAGAAAGGTAACATTTTCACAATTTCTTGTTATTTTCTAAGGTTATGATCATAACAGTAAAATATTAAGTGATTACATTTCTAATAATGGTATTTTAAACAACATTATACATTTATTGTCCACCGCTGTGGTCTCGAGGTAGCGTGCTGCCTTGCACACAGTGGGCCCAGGTTCGATACCAGTCGGGGCAGTTTTTCTGGGTGAGGTTTTTATTGGGGTTTTCCCTCACCTGTAAGACAAATGTCAGGAAGACTTTAAGGTCCAAACGGTCTCCAAAATCATATGGCCATCATTATCTTCATCATCATCATCATCATCATCTTTCACCGGTGTGGAAAGCAATGTGAAGCTACCACACCTACAATTCCCTAGTAAAGCTGCAAGCATAGCATGAAAATGCTATGATTGCAGTGAAGGACCTGCCTTCGGGCATAATTACTATGGATGGATGGATACATTTATTATTTAGCCACATTTACATAAGAAGTTAACTTTTTTATGAAAGAAGATATCCATCCATAGTAATTCTGCCCGAAGGGAGGTCCTTCACTGCAATCATAGCATTTTCATGCTATGCTTGCAGCTTTACTAGGGAATTGTGTAGGTGTGGTAGCTTCCCGTTGCTTTCCACACCGGTGAAGGATGATGATAATGATAATGGTAAGGATGATAATGATAAGGATGATGGCCATATGATTTCGGGGACCGTTTGAGCCTTAAAGTTTTCCTGACATTTGTCTTACAGGTGAGAAAAAAACCCGATAAAAACCTCACCCAGAAAAACTGCCCCGACCGGGGATCGAACCCGGGCCCGCTGTGTGGCAAGGCAGCACGCTACCTCGAGACCACAGATAATAAATATAAATATAATAGAAAACTATGTGAAACACAGTGTGCCATGTTGCCTTCAATGAGCCACGTTGAGTCTCCATGATTAGGCCATTGTATACTTAAAAAATAATTTCAGGAGATTTAATATTATGTTATCAATAGTCCAAAGAAAGCTCAAAACATTCTTACTCTTAAAGGTAGAAGGTGAGTAGTTTCCATAGCCTCCAGGAGAAAGAGGTTCTGCTACTACTGCAGTTTGATATTAAAGCGCATTGGGCAATATCCCATCACTTTTGATTTATAAACATGCATGTTCTGTAGGTTTAGGATTAGAAGATTGAGCATCTCCAGAAACAGTTATTTTATAACTTGGAAAATCTCCTCAGGGATCCCCATCTAGGGTATGTGGATGGCGACCACAAGGTGCCCAAGCTGAGCAAAACATTGCTTCTAGTTACTTGTGTTTTGCTCCTTACTTTTAACTTTTCTATATATATATATATATATATATATATATATATAGCCTCTCTCTTGGCTAATTGTTTTTTCGACTCTGATGGTATTAGAGCATTCGAGGCCTAGGAGATATTTTCCTCTCTATTGATCTATTTAATTCTTACAACCTCGTGGGCACTCACCTTGATGGGTGAGAAGGGTTAACCTTGTTATTGACATCAGGTAAACAAGGAACTAAAAAATGCCCACATAAGCTGCATGTACATCAATGCAGCCCCATTGCAACTTATACACAATGTGGATTCCTCTAAAGAGAAATAAGCATAAGTATGCATTGGATTCATGTCATCAGCTGCAGCTGGGTACACATAATGAAGAATGAATAACTTGCAAAATGGATTTATGAACAAAAATATATTTATAAAGTGGTTAAAGTTTTTCTTCAATTCAATGAATTTATTGAAGGAAAGGACATTCCATACATAGGTGTTAAGATTCAGTTATGACCATTATGACAAATTATATTTTTAGCAATGGAAGAGCCCCTGATGCCAACAAATTCCTATTGTATGAAATGCTTTTTACACGCTTTATATTAGCTTGACCTGTATCTATCTATCTATCTATGTAACGGAATCTTTCAACGCGATTTTCACCCACTTAAAATCATTGGATCGACTTGAAACATTGTATACTTGTAGAGGACCCGTGACAATACAATAAGTTCATATTTATTTTCCAAAATCCTGGCCAGAATCATCAGAAAATAAAAAAAAAGTGTTTTTGTATCAATGTAACGGAATCTTTCAATGTGATTTTCACCCACTTAGAAACATTGGATCGACTTGAAACGTTGTGTACTTGTAGAGGACCCGTGACAATACAATAATTTCATATTTATTTTCTAAAATCCTGGCCATAATCATCAGATTATAAAAAAAAAGTGTTTTTGTATCAATGTAACGGAACTCTTTCAACGCGATTTTCACCCACTTAGAAACATTGGATCGACTTGAAACTTTGTATACGTGTAGAGGACCCATGCCAATACAATAATTTCATATTTTGTTTCTAAAATCCTGGCCAGAATCATCCGAAAATAAAAAAAAATGAAAACTGGTATAATAGGTTGCGGACTTGTCGACTTTTAGCCAATCGTTGTAAGAGCTCAGTTGGTAGAGCAGTGAACTCTTAGTGGTATATAATTTCAGTAATCCATACGTCGCTGGTTCAAATCCGGCTGGGAGGGTTTTTTTTTTATAGAAGAGTATTACTTTTAGCTCATACTACAATAGTATCGAATTTAAAGATATTTACATTTTTATCTTATTCTGTAAAATATTAAAGCTAAAAAATAAATAATAGTTTTAAAAAACTAAAAGAACACGCTTTATTAGAAAACTAAAAAATGAAAAATAATTTTAATTTCCAATACACTTGGGATAAAATTAAAGTGGTCAACAAAAAAATCATCTCCAACACATATAGAATAAAACTAGAGTTATCAACAAAAAGAAAATAATTTTACCATCAAAAGCGTGGGGTGCTTTTTATGATGTTTACATTTTCTTCTTAGAGACTTTACTTTTACCAATATCTGTCTATTATCAAATATATTAATTGATATAGAGCACCCCACGCTTTTGATGGTAAAATTATTTTCTTTTTGTTGATAACTCTAGTTTTATTCTATATGTGTTGGAGATGATTTTTTTGTTGACCACTTTAATTTATCCCAAGTGTATTGGAAATTAAAATTATTTCTTAGAATTAATAAATAAACAACAATGTTCAACGATTTTAAATGCTGTTTTATTCTGTAGAGACCCATAACAATGCATTTCCAACCCAAGGTGCATTGTGTTAAAATACCTATATGGATGTTCCCTACTACCACATGAAAAATCTGCACTCATTTCGGTAACACGCTGTATATGTTTGGAAAACATTAGCTTAGATTAAGGATGTATGAAGAGCTAATTCCAGCATGACCAAAAACCTACAGGCTCGATATTGCAAGTTAATTATCATTTACGTCGATTGTAGTTCCTAAATGGAATCTTTCTATATGGCATAATGTAGAAACTAAGATGCATATTCCATGAACAGTACATACAAAGTTCTTCTCTCTTATTTTTTAAAGGTAAAGAAAATTAGTTTCTTGTTCCACATGATATCAACCTGAAATATAATTAAACATATTAAACATTTTGTAACATGTTTGACTAAACTGTAAATTTATCGACAAGAATTTTTAAGTTAATAACAGAAATAAAAATAGAAGTGGTCCAGCAATACTTGATGATTCCGATACTTATCCCCCTCTCGGGAATTAGGATGACTCAGTCACTAGCTTCATTTAGGCCTACTTGACAAAGGAAGCAACATGATTTGCTGTTCTGACCACAAATAACAAGAGTTTTTCATTTGCTGTCTTGTCACCACACCAAATTTCAGCCAACTTCATTGTGTCATTGGATAAATTTACATTTTATGTACATATTTAACAAAATAATTATATTCTGTAAAACAAAGAATACATTTCTTTTTTCAAAAAATCCAAAGAAAGGTGTTATGAATTAGAAATAAGAAAATAGAGTACCCTGTATAAAATTCACTTCGAAAAATTACTTTTCCAAAATATTATGTAAACTAAATACAAACTTAATATTATAACAATCGTTTGAAATCAACACTAACATTGCAAATTATGTGTATACTGTATCTAACCATGCTCAAGAAAACACAACTTGAAACAAAATGACAAACAGCTTCTTTTTTTTTTATTCAATTGTATATTTCTTGAAGGAAGAAAATTATTACACGGGAACTAATTTATCAGTACAGCTATCATCTAATATATAAAAATCAATGTTTGTTTGTTTGTTCATATTCTATGCGCGGCCACACCGTTCATCCGATTTAGATTTTTTTTTTATGTTCAGGAGATTTTCGGGATGAACATAGGCTATAAAAGGCTATAAAAAATGTGATATTCAACCCCTTTACCCCTAAAAATCACCCTTTGTAATGAAAAACGTGAAATAAAGTCCCTATTTTGGCGCTTAAATGGCTTACGCTGCCTAAACCTTAACGTCAAATTAATGTACACAGAATTGAAAATCTCAAAGAACTCTACAAAAAAAGTCCGCGACAGCATATGTTTATCTTTTACGGATAACTCACAATAACCATTTTTGTCTTTCATTGATGTCAAGAAGATCGGGATAAGTAGATTCCCGATCAAGCGTGGCTCTGCCATACCGTTCATCAGATTGAGATGGGGCTTTTTGCAAAATGTTCAGGAGATTCCGGGGATGAATACAGGTTATAAGAGAGTTGTAATACTCAACCCCTTCACCCCTAAAAATCACCCTTTGTAGTGAAAAACGTGAAATAAAGCCCCTATTTTGGCGCTTAAATGGCTTACGCTGCCTAAACCATAACAAATACACCAAATTAATATACACAGAATTGAACATCTCAAAAAACTCTATAAAAAAGTCCGCGACAGCATATATGTATCTTCTACGGATAACTCACAATAACCATTTTTGTCTTTCATTGATGCCAAGAAGATCGGGATAAGCAGATTCTCGGGCAAGCATAACAGCGAACGGCTGGTGGTAAAAACACATTAACATTTATTTAGGAATAGCAGCGCACGCCGGGTATTAGCTACTATTATATTATTTTTGTCAATCGGTATCAATTTACATGTAATAGAATTCATAGATTTTTTATACAAAAGTAGCACACCATATTCATCTTCACGTTGGTAATTAACACGTGACACATCTGCTGTAATTGTGATTGTACAAAATTTGAGGTTTTCTAAAAATGTAATATAGAGATGTAAATAAAAAAAACCATCGCCCCACGTAAGTACGAGTATATATTGTTTGGCGTAAATGGTTCAAAATGGGAGGTTTTGTCGAAATGCAGTTTAGAAATGTAAATAAAAAATCATCACCCATATAAGTAGATATTGTTTGACACAAAATTGGACGAAGTTGTAGTTAAGGTACATCCCCAATCTTGTAATTACAAACATTTTACAATGGTTCGTTCAAAAGTGTCTGGTGCCTGAGGTAAAAAATGTGGAGCATTATTGTCTGTGAATCTTTAATTAAAATAATGCACCTAATCAATGCCAAATTCTAGGGAATATAAAATGACATAACTTACACAAGATATTCAAAGACATTATAAAGTAAGTTCGTAAGTGAAATATTACCTGCATGTTTCATGGCTCCTGCCGGTAACCTCGCCTGAAATATAATACAGCATTTAATGATATTTGAATAATAATAATAATAATAATAATAATAATAATAATAATGATAATAAAAGCGTCTGTGAATCTTTAATTAAAATAATGCACCTAATCAATGCCAAATTCTAGGGAATATAAAATGACATAACTTACACAACATATTCAAAGACATTATAAAGTAAGTTCTTAAGTGAAATATTACCTGCATGTTTCATGGCTCCTGCCGGTAACCTCGCCTGAAATATAATACAGCATTTAATGATATTTGAATAATAATAATAATGATAATAAAAGCGTCTGTGAATCTTTAATTGAAATAATGCCTGAAATATAATACAGCATTTAATGATATTTGAATAATAATAATAATGATAATAAAAGCGTCTGTGAATCTTTAATTGAAATAATGCACCTAATCAATGCCAAATTCTAGGGAATACAAAATGACATAACTTACACAAGATATTCAAAGACATTATAAAGTAAGTTCTTAAGTGAAATATTACCTGCATGTTTCATGGGTCCTGCCGGTAACCTCGCCTGAAATATAATACAGCATTTAATGATATTTGAATAATAATAATGATAATAAAAGCGTTTGTGAATCTTTAATTGAAATGATGCACCTAATCAATGCCAAATTCTAGGGAATATAAAATGACATAACTTACACAAGATATTCAAAGACATTATAAAGTAAGTTCTTAAGTGAAATATTACCTGCATGTTTCATGGGACCTGCCGGTAACCTCGCCTGAAATATAATACAGCATTTAATGATATTTGAATAATAATAATAATAATAATAATAATAATGATAATAAAAGCGTCTGTGAATCTTTAATTAAAATAATGCACCTAATCAATGCCAAATTCTAGGGAATATAAAATGACATAACTTACACAACATATTCAAAGACATTATAAAGTAAGTTCTTAAGTGAAATATTACCTGCATGTTTCATGGCTCCTGCCGGTAACCTCGCCTGAAATATAATACAGCATTTAATATTTGAATAATAATAATAATGATAATAAAAGCGTCTGTGAATCTTTAATTGAAATAATGCACCTAATCAATGCCAAATTCTAGGGAATACAAAATGACATAACTTACACAAGATATTCAAAGACATTATAAAGTAAGTTCTTAAGTGAAATATTACCTGCATGTTTCATGGGTCCTGCCGGTAACCTCGCCTGAAATATAATACAGCATTTAATGATATTTGAATAATAATAATGATAATAAAAGCGTTTGTGAATCTTTAATTAAAATAATGCACCTAATCAATGCCAAATTCTAGGGAATATAAAATGACATAACTTACACAAGATATTCAAAGACATTATAAAGTAAGTTCTTAAGTGAAATATTACCTGCATGTTTCATGGGACCTGCCGGTAACCTCGCCTGAAATATAATACAGCATTTAATGATATTTGAATAATAATAATGATGATAAAAGCGTTTGTGAATCTTTAATTAAAATAATGCACCTAATCAATGCCAAATTCTAGGGAATATAAAATGACATAACTTACACAAGATATTCAAAGACATTATAAAGTAAGTTCTTAAGTGAAATATTACCTGCATGTTTCATGGGACCTGCCGGTAACCTCGCCTGAAATATAATACAGCATTTAATGATATTTGAATAATAATAATGATAATAAAAGCGTTTGTGAATCTTTAATTAAAATAATGCACCTAATCAATGCCAAATTCTAGGGAATATAAAATGACATAACTTACACAAGATATTCAAAGACATTATAAAGTAAGTTCTTAAGTGAAATATTACCTGCATGTTTCATGGGACCTGCCGGTAACCTCGCCTGAAATATAATACAGCATTTAATGATATTTGAATAATAATAATGATAATAAAAGCGTCTGTGAATCTTTAATTAAAATAATGCACCTAATCAATGCCAAATTCTAGGGAATATAAAATGACATAACTTACACAAGATATTCAAAGACATTATAAAATAAGTTCTTAAGTGAAATATTACCTGGATGTTTCCATGGGTCCTGCCGGTAACCTCGCCTGAAATATAATACAGCATTTAATGATATTTGAATAATAATAATAATGATAATAAAAGCGTCTGTGAATCTTTAATTGAAATGATGCACCTACCAATGCCAAATTCTAGGGAATATAAAATGACATTAACTTACACAAGATATTCAAAGACATTATAAAATAAGTTCTTAAGTGAAATATTACCTGGATGTTTCCATGGGTCCTGCCGGTAACCTCGCCTGAAATATAATACAGCATTTAATATTTGAATAATAATAATAATAATAATAATAATAATAATAATAATAATAATAATAATAATAAAAGCGTCTGTGAATCTTTAATTGAAATGATGCACCTACCAATGCCAAATTCTAGGGAATATAAAAATAAGACATTAACTTACACAAGATATTTCAAAGACATTATTAAATAAGTTCTTAAGTGAAATATTACCTGGATGTTTCCATGGGTCCTGCCGGTAACCTCGCCTTGAAATATAATACAGCATTTAATATGATAATAAAATAATAATAATAATAATAATAATAATAATAATAATAATAATAATAATAAAAGCGTCTGTGAATCTTTAATTGAAATGATGCACCTACCAATGCCAAATTCTAGGGAATATAAAATGACATTAACTTACACAAGATATTCAAAGACATTATAAAATAAGTTCTTAAGTGAAATATTACCTGGATGTTTCCATGGGTCCTGCCGGTAACCTCGCCTGAAATATAATACAGCATTTAATGATATTTGAATAATAATAATGAGAATAATAAAAGCAACAACAATAATCATAAAAATAATATAAAATATATTACAAATCAATGATGTAAAATTAACACTTACCTCGAATGGGTTGCACAGTTATCCAGTCATTCTTGAAATATCTACTATAAAGCAATAGTAATTATAATAAAAAACAATATAAAATATATTACAAATCAATTATTTAAAATTACATTTGTCTCGGATGGGTTGGCTCGGTTATCCTGCCATTCTTTAAATCTCTACTTCAAAGCAATAGTAATAATAATAAAAAAAACAATATAAAATATATTACAAATCAATGATCTAAAATTAACATTTGTTTCGGATGGGTTGGCTTGGTTATCCTGCCATTCTTTAAATCTCTACTTCAAAGCAATAGTAATAATAATAAAAAACAATATAAAATATATTACAAATCAATGATCTAAAATTAACATTTGTTTCGGATGGGTTGGCTCGGTTATCCTGCCATTCTTTAAATCTCTACTTCAAAGCAATATTAATAATAATAAAAAACAATATAAAATATATTACAAATCAATGATCTAAAATTAACATTTGTTTCGGATGGGTTGCTCGGTTATTCCGCCATTCTTGAAATATTGAATTCGTCACTTTAACAGTCTGAAAAGCAAGAAAGGCACCAAGTGAGCACAACACAAGACTCTATTGTACAAAATGTGGAACTTTTGTGAGCCAAGATTTGGCATATACCTTAAATACAACTTCATCCAATTTTACTCGAAATAATATCTGCTCATGTGGTGTAATGATTTTTTATTTACGTCTCTATAATTGCATGTAGCCTAATATATATTTTTCCTTATTCAAGAAATTTTCAATTAAATATAGGAACAATCTGTGCGTGATTTTGTTTTAAGTTGAGTTTCTTGAGCAATGGTTCTGCATGTAAATAAATATATGTATATTAAATCATTTTATATTTAAATTGATATAAAATGGCCTGTTTTTACCATAAAGTTCATACAATCAATCCATGTATTTCGTAATGAAATAATCCATTTTGTTGCATCCATCCAGGCTGCAATATCTTACCAAACTGTTCCTGTACAGTTTTTCCTCCTCATATAATTTATTTTACACTCTCATAATGGTGGGATTATTTGAATGACTTCATGTAAATTTGTTCCTCAATCTCACCACGTTCAATTTCGCCTTGTGTTTCTTCATAGCATCAAACTCATTTTGAAATCTAGTTTCCTAGAAAGATAAAAGTTATAACTGATTAGTACATATTCACAGTTATTGTGGTAATTGTATAAACTCTCCTTCCTATATGTACAAAATATCAACAGCAAATTATGGACATTTTGATGAAGTGTTCGGAATTCAAATGACTTGCAACAGCAATAAACAGAAATGAATTATGCATATGACCAACTCTGGAAACGCATGACATAGGCTGTAATACACATGACGGAGATTCGTCTCAAATTCTCTCAAAATGTTAAATTAAACGAGGTTATTCGAAAATGGAAAAAATCAAGTCCAATAGGAATACAAATTAATAAGGAAATATATATGAATATTTTAATCTATGCAGACGATCTGGTAATTACACAGAAATCAGAGGATGATTTACAAAGAGCCATTTACATGTTGAATGAATTAGGACTCTATTATAATCTCAAAGTCTCAACTTTAAAAACTAAAATTATGGCTTTTCAGGGCAAATTGCCAGTCAGAGCAAAAATAGTAATCAATAATGAAATAATACTTTAACTATCTTGGTTCAGATATAACACAGCTATGATTGGGATATACATAATAGTTTAAACCGATATCAAATGATGTGTGGCACCATAAGAAGAACCCTCCGAAAGACTCCAAGAGAAACTCAGCTCAGGTTTTATAAAATTATGGCTGTTCCTGTTCTTTTATATGGATCTGAATCTTGGGTACTTACAAAAAAATATATCTCACACATTCAAGTCACTGAAATTCAATTTTTAAGATCCGTAAAAGGATGTACACACATGGATAGATTACACAATGAATCAATAAGAAATAAAGTAAAGTAAAGTGATCCCACAACAGACCGGGAGGCCCTTGGGGTAGTAGGAGGTTAAGGCTCCCACTTTTTCTAGACAATCTGCACTTTTATGTCAGCCGGGTTGTCAGACCCGCGTGACGGCCGCCTTTACCCCAGAACAAGCGTCTGGTACTCATTTCCGTTAGAGGCTGAGTCGACCCCAGGGCCATAGTGCCGCCAGAGGGTTTGGGTCAGTTTAAAAATCCTGACCCCAACGGGACTTGAACCCTCGACCCTCCGGCTTGTAGCTCAGTGCCTTAACCACTACGCTACGGCGTGCCCCACCAATAAGAAATAAACTGGAGATATTTTCAATAGTTGATAAACTAGAAGAGCACAAATACCAATGGAAATAACATTTAGACAGAAGGGACAATACAAGATTACCCAAAAAGATCAACACCTACAAACCACATAGAAAAATATCTTTGGGACGGCCAAGGAAACGATGGACTTGAGACCGGAACAGGTCGTATTGACCTAATCCTGGAAAGGAAGAAGTAGAAGAAGAAGAAATGTTAAATTAATAATACAGTAAAACTTGTTCAAGGCGGAATCACACGGGACCATTTTTTCCACATTAGACAAAATTCCGCATTATAAAAAACAATAAATTATTAACCCTTCTTGGATTATAGAGTACCATATATGTCTTTTTAGATCTAATCAATTTAAATATCTTGGATATTATTTCTCTATCTGGGATGAAAAGGGATATCCCTGAAAAAGTTACTAGTTATAATAAAAGTTTAGGAATTATTAATCAAGTTATGAAACCACCCCTTGTACAAAAAAAAACACCAGATTACGTTTATATAACACATTTGGCTAGACCAGTGTTGACCTATGGTAGTGAAGCATGGACACTAAAAAAAACAACATGAAAGCAGAATAACGGCTTGTGAAATGAGATTCGTGCGCAGAACAGCGGGTTACACCAGATGGGATCGGAAAAGGAACACCGATATCTTAAAAGAATTGAAGACTACGCCAATTTTGGAATATATTAAACAGTACCAACTAAATTGGAAACACCATCTTGAAAGAATGAGTTCAAATCGGATCCCCAAAGCTGTTTATAATTATATATCAGGAGGACGAAGATCACTGGGCCGTCCTATGAAACGCTGGAGGGAAAATTTTCTATAGGATCGTAACAGGCCTTGGCCTAATACTTGGAAGGAAGGAAGAAGAAGAAGATATATGTCTTTTTACGTACTTTGGATTAATCGTAGTTCCGCTACCGTTGAAAAGTGAAATATAATATGTACGACAAAAAAAAACAGTCCGTTTCATCAGCGTTAAAAATCTCTCTTACACCCGTATCCTGAAATTAAACTATGCAGTTTCGGTTTCCACTCACTAACTATGCTTTCGTCCACATCCTTTGATTCCCCGCAAATTTCAATCCACACTACATTGTGTCGTCTCTTAACACTGTACAGCCAACCTAAACATGCCTTGAAATCGTTATTCTCTACGGATTGTGCAACAGTTAGAGCTTGACTTTGGAGCATCGGTCCGGAAATTTTGAGATTTTTCAATCGTACACTTTTAATAAAACACTCCCACACTACTTCCTTGATTTCCTCATTTATTTTATTTACTTTGCATTCCTCTTAGTTCGATCATTTCCTTATATCCATTAATTAATTATTTGTTCTTTGTGTTTTAAAATCTCATAAACTTGGGGGTTTCTACAATTAAATTCAGCCATTATTTCTCGTACTGAGAATTTTTCTTTATCTTCAATCACTTTCACTTTTTCGTTTAATGACAATGATACATACGATTTACTTTATTCCGTAAATTCAGAACGCTACCTGTGAAAGATACGGACACAATCGGCCTCAGATCCTAAAGTAATTTAAGATTTTACAGTGCACTGGTTAATTGTAAGACAGATGTCACACGCCAAATATTTGTTAAATTAACCTGTATTTCGCATAACGGGTTGCAGTGAGGCCGAAATAAAATTTCAGATACGGGTAGAAAATCTACTTCACCCGGCGGCAGAAATCATCCCTTATTGTTATTTCGGCTAACGGGAATTCAATGAAATGGAAACTAATTTATTTCCCTCTCAGTATGTCCGCCTTATAAACACTTTTTTCATGAATTGTGTAGAAAATATATTTCCGTTTCCGCGTTGGACAGATTCCGTTTTATACAAAATAAATACATGTAATATTACTATAATTCGCCGGGACCAATACATTTGTTCACATCGGACAGATTTCCGTATTATTCATGTTCCGGACTAAACAAGTTTTTCTGTATATAAAATGGTGATTCTTCAAGTTTTAGGGCCTATATTAAAAGGAAGTGAAACAGATCTCTTACTTTTAAACATAAGAAAATGTGGGTAATTGAAAATGAAGTGCATAAGAAGATCTAATGATCTAACAGAGGCATATAGACTGGTGAATGGAGGAAACTAGATAACAGGAACTCCATTATCTTAATAGAAAACCAGATATAATATGAGGAGTTAAGTTTCGTAAACTCCGAAGGGCAGGACATTTGGGACGTTCTAAAAATGGACGAGAGGAATGAAAACTTATTGTAGGAAAAACAAAGTGGAAATCATTGAGTAGAAAGACCAAGAATGTGATGGGATAGTAACATCTGAAGGAAGTAAATTGCAGTGGGATTGATTGGAAAAATATCTCAGGATATAGATGTATGGAGAGCTTAAGTCTGCGCTGCAACGGAACATAGGATTTGATAGTGTTAGTGGTAAATAAAACTTTTAAATTAATTATTTTCCTTTTCTGTTTTTATTGTAGAAATCTTCCAAGTAGATGTAGATAGCTAAATTTCTGTAAATTAGTTTTGTGGAATTTGCATTGGGTTTGGCCAAACGATGGAGGATATAGTTCTCTCCTGTTATACACAGAGTCATCATCATTTGTAAAATAGAAATTGAAACATCAGGTTAATGAATGAACTGAAGGCCAAACATGTTGGAATATAGCCAACAATTTAGCAAAAACAAAATCCGGTGGCGCACTAACAAAATTGCATGCCGAAATCTACCTTGTAATTTCTTCCAGAGAAGGGTTGTGTTATACCAAAACCGTGTCTAAAAAATATCTGCCGTTTTTAACTGCAAGGCATTAAAATCCAGCGCAAAATCTCTCATATAAACTCTAGGAAAGTAATACAACTCATGAATTGATACATTTGATAACACTCATTACCAGCCGTCCGCACCGCGTCCCGCCTCGATTCACTACACTCTTTACTCATGCAGGGAGTCCATCTGCGCCATACAGTGGGTTGCCGTTGCTTGATTATAGCTTCGATTCCTGTGCCTTGCAGTTAAAAATATACGATTTTTTAGGACACAGCCTTGGTATATCACAACGTTTTTCTGTGAGAAATTTGAAGATGGATACCAGCTTGCAATGGTTGACAGTTCCCTTGTTAATTGAATGAATGTAGGACTTCATTGTTGTAGAAAGTATCAAGTATACGTGAATGCTCCAGGGATACTGATGTTTCTGCTATAGCTAAAAAAAAATGACTGCTCTGATATCATTTAAGTAGAAGGTATTTTGTTGCTTTCAAAATGATTCCTACTGACTTCTTCTTCTTCTTCTCTACGCATGATAGCTGGCAGCTTGTTGCGTGTTCAATCACTACAGGTCCGGAGTATGGTGACGTCTTCCATGGTAGTTGTGGTCTTCCTAAAGGCCTTTTCTGCTGAGGTGTCCAGTCACGTACTTTCTTCACTAGTCTACTGTTCTCCATTCTATCTATGTGATCGTTCCAATTTAGTCTTCTATCATTTATCCAAAAGTTTATAGGTTCAATTTCACATTCTTCTCTAAAAACAGAGCTGCGAATTTTCTCTCTGAGCGATTTCCATACGATTTTCCTTAAAACTTTCATTTCAGCTGTTTCATTGATTTGTTTTGTTTTTTGAATTTCTGTTCGGCATTCGCAACCATATGTTAGAACTGGTCTTATGACAGATTTGTAAATTCTTACTTTTGTATCTATTCTTAAGTTTGTATTTTTCCAAACAGTATTGTTTAAACATACCGATATTTTGTTTGTAATATTTGCTTGATGGAGGATTTAATCTGTTATTATGTTGCTGCTATTAATTTCTATTCCTAAATATTTGAATTTCATGACCTGTTCTATACTTTTCCCTTCTATTTCTAATTTAACACGTCGTGGGTCCTTGGATATTACCATTGATTTGGTTTTATTTGTTGAGAATTTCATGTTATATTTTGCTGCAATGATTCTAAATTTGTGCAATGGCATTTTAAAATCATTTTGACTTTGTGCAATTAGAACTGACAAAAGTGATTTACTGTGGAGAATAAGAAACGTGCAGATTATATTATGAACATTTGCTGGATTCAAAACTTAAAAGTATATTTAATTTTTTTCAATATTTTCAATTTGGTTATATAATACAGCCTCCATTTCTCAAATGCACTTTTTGTGTGTTTTGTTTATGTCACATAACAATTCCAACGAAATGAATAGTTTTGAAACATGGTTATAATGACTAAAATGGCAATGTTTACTAAATGTACCCTAGTTTATTATATTTTTACCCTATTTTAGGCACATAAAATTATAATTTTCAATTTGTTTATATAATACAGCCTCCATTTCTCAAATGCACTTTTTGTGTGTTTTGTTTATGTCAGATCACAATTCCAGTGAAATGAATAGGTTTGAAACATGGTTATAATGACTAAAATGACAACTTTTACTAAATGTACCCTAGTTTATTATATTTTGACCCTATTTTAGGCACATAAAATTATAATTTTCAATTTGTTTATATAATACAGCCTCCATTTCTCAAATGCACTTTTTGTGTGTTTTGTTTATGTCAGATCACAATTCCAGTGAAATGAATAGGTTTTAAACATGGTTATAATGACTAAAATGACAACTTTTACTAAATGTACCCTAGTTTATTATATTTTGACCCTATTTTAGGCACATAAAATTATAATTTTCAATTTGTTTATATAATACAGCCTCTATTTCTCAAATGCACTTTTTGTGTGTTTTGTTTTGTCAGATCACAATTCCAGTGAAATGAATAGGTTTGAAACATGGTTATAATGACTAAAATGACAACTTTTACTAAATGTACCCTAGTTTATTATATTTTGACCCTATTTTAGGCACATAAAATTATAATTTTCAATTTGTTTATATAATACAGCCTCTATTTCTCAAATGCACTTTTTGTGTGTTTTGTTTATGTCAGAGCACAATTCCAGTGAAATGAATAGGTTTGAAACATGGTTATAATGACTAAAATGACAACTTTTACTAAATGTACCCTAGTTTATTATATTTTGACCCTATTTTAGGCACATAAAATTATAATTTTCAATTTGTTTATATAATACAGCCTCCATTTCTCAAATGCACTTTTTGTGTGTTTTGTTTATGTCAGATCACAATTCCAGTGAAATGAATAGGTTTGAAACATGGTTATAATGACTAAAATGACAACTTTTACTAAATGTACCCTAGTTTATTATATTTTTACCCTATTTTAGGCACATAAAATTATAATTTTCAATTTGTTTATATAATACAGCCTCTATTTCTCAAATGCACTTTTTGTGTGTTTTGTTTATGTCAGATCACAATTCCAGTGAAATGAATAGGTTTTAAACATGGTTATAATGACTAAAATGACAACTTTTACTAAATGTACCCCAGTTTATTATATTTTGACCCTATTTTAGGCACATAAAATTATAATTTTCAATTTGTTTATATAATACAGCCTCCATTTCTCAAATGCACTTTTTGTGTGTTTTGTTTATGTCAGATCACAATTCCAGTGAAATTAATAGGTTTGAAACATGGTTATAATGACTAAAATGACAACTTTTACTAAATGTACCCTAGTTTATTATATTTTGACCCTATTTTAGGCACATAAAATTATAATTTTCAATTTGTTTATATAATACAGCCTCTATTTCTCAAATGCACTTTTTGTGTGTTTTGTTTATGTCAGATCACAATTCCAGTGAAATGAATAGGTTTGAAACATGGTTATAATGACTAAAATGACAACTTTTACTAAATGTACCCTAGTTTATTATATTTTGACCCTATTTTAGGCACATAAAATTATAATTTTCAATTTGTTTATATAATACAGCCTCTATTTCTCAAATGCACTTTTTGTGTGTTTTGTTTATGTCAGAGCACAATTCCAGTGAAATGAATAGGTTTGAAACTGATTATAATGCCTAAAATGGTCATTTTTACTAAATGTACCCTAGTTTATTATATTTTGACCTTATTTTAGGCACATAAAATTACAATTTTCAGTGCTTCAAGTCCGATTCCTAAGTAAATGAATATATATATATAAATTTAATTACCGGTGCATCATGTGTTGCTTATTTATTTGTCAACCGACGATATTTCATAATATAGATTTTTCTTTTTTATTATTAAGGCTGTAAGGATGTGTCTACTTTTTATGTTCGGTATTTTCAAACACATATTCCAGTAAGTTATTATTATTACTATTATTGACAAACTGTTTTATTTTTATTGTATTTATTTATATAATTTCATACATAAATATCAAATGAACCGTTTAAAATGTCTCTTTTCCTTTCCTCTTTATCTTTTTTTTATTTATATACTCAGTTCTCTACTGCGTTTCTATATCTACATTATAATTCTACACACTAACTTATTTTTGTAATTTAAATGAAATTAGTTCTGTACTCAAACAATTACTGTCCTGAGCATAATAAAACTACATCAACAGCACATAGTAACAGCTTATTAATACCATTGAGTTGTACGCCTTCTTTATCCTCTAAAGATTTGATGGCATGCTCTAGTGTACGAAATTGAATAGTGAATTTCAAAAGTATCTGAAAACTGTTTACCTACCCTTCTTAGCGCCATTTAGACACGTTCGAATTGCGTACAAGATAATGTTGACATAATTTCTAATGCCATTTAAATTAGTCTATATCTAACTTTTAAAAGAAGAAACTTGGGAAATTCATACCTTAATATATTGTAATTAAGGAAATGAAAAATGGTAAAGCAATAGGGGTAGATGGAATCCCCATTGAATTAGTTAAATGCTTGGGTGAAGGAAAGAAGGAAATTTTGCGTTTATGCAACAAAATATATAAAGAAGGTGAATGGCCCGAAGAATTGACTGAGACAGTGTTAATATCAATACCGAAGAAAAACAATGCAAAGAAATATAAGGAGTTCAGAACTATCAGCTTGATATCACACTCTGCAAAGATTCTCCTGATTCCGATTGAGGGTCTTTCCACTTTTCAGCGGTTGCCCTTTTACCAGCTGGCTGCTGGCCCTTCACATCCACATGTGTCAATCACAGAGTGTAGGTCAATCATCAGCCAGTGTAGGGGTGACATGTGGTTAGCATGTCGAGTCCCCCAGCCGTTATAGCTGGTTCCTCAACCTGGAGCCGCTACTTATTGTAGCTACCCAATTGCCTCACGATGCTGGGTGGGCACCGGTCCCATACTGGCCGAAATACCATGAGAAAATTTCTTCCCCCATAGAGACTCGAACCAGCGCAAGTCCCGTAGCTCTGCGCCAAGGCGTCCTACCTTAACCGCTCGGCTACGGCGCGGGACAAAAAGATTCTCCTGCGAACACTAAATCGACAATGGAAAGCGAATTGGAAGAAGAACAGTTTGGCTTCAGGAAGGGAAAGGGTACAAGAGATGCAATTGGATTGATACGAACAATAGGAGAAAGATATATAGAAAAAGGTAAAGATGTTTATGCAGTATTTGTCGACCTGGAAAAGGCCTTTGACAGAGTAAATTGGAATAACTCTTGAAGATCTTGAAGAAAATGGCGTGTAACTGAAAGGAGAGGAGGCTTATAAGTAGTCTTTATATGAAACAGCAAATAAAAGTGAAGATAGGAGAAGAAATGTCAGAGGGAAGAGAAATTGGAAGAGGGGTGAGGCAAGGATGTCCTCTATCACCTACCCTTTTCAACATCTACCTGGAAGACCTAATGAAGAACTGCTTCAGTAATACGGGAGGCGTAAACATGGGAGGAAGAAGAATAAAGTGCATAAGATTTGCTGATGATATGGCCTTTGCTAGCAGAAGATGCAACGACATTGAGAAACATGCTGATTGAGCTGAATGATAAGTGCTAAGATTATGGGATGAAGATAAATATAAATAAGACAAAGGCCATGATTATAGGAAAGAAACAAAGGAAGATAAACATGAAGATTAAAGATGAGGCCATTGAGCAAGTGGAGAGCTTCAAATACTTGGGTTGTACTATCAGTAGTAACATGAACTGCGGTCAAGAACTAAAGCAGAGGATAGCAATGGCAAAAGAAGCTTTCAACAAGAAGAGAAGCATTTTCTGCGGACCTATGGCAAGAGAAATAAGAAAGAGGCTAGTGAAGTGCTTTGTGTGGAGTGTAGCATTATATGGTGCAGAGACGTGGACATTATGACGGAATGAGGAAAAGCGACTGGAAGCTTTTGAGATGTGGATATGGAGAAGAATGGAACGTATAAAATGGACAGACAAAGTAAGAAATGAAGATGTGCTAGGCAGAGTGGGTGAAAGAAGAACAATGTTGGAACTCATAAAGGAGAGGAAAAGAAATTGGATTGGCCACTGGCTAAGAATAAACTGCCTGATGAAGGATGCTTAAAGAATGGTCAACGGAAAGAAAGTTGAAGGAAAGAAAGTTAGAAGCAGAAAAAGACATCAGATGATAGACATATTAAAATAAATGGTTTGTATGCAGATACAAAAAGGAAAGCTGAGTCAAGGAAAGAGTGGAGAATGCTGAGTTTTGGCAGTGAAAGACCTGCTCTTGAGCAGAATACTAAGAATGAATGAATGAATATATTGTAATATGTTCCTAATGAAAAGAGAGAGACGTGCGAGAGCACAAACAATAAATCCAACTTCATAATCACATGAACATGCGTTGCCATGGTAACACATTATTGCAGTTATTTTTAAAACTGAATAACAGGTGGTTACCCTGTTAAAAATAAAATAACATGAAAAAAGTTTTAAAAAATAGGAATCGAGTTAACGTGAGCAATGTACAAAATATATAATTTTATGAAAATATTTGAGAAATAAATGCATGAACATTGATAGGTCTCGTGGTCTTGTAGTCAGCGGTCCAGATGCCCCGGGATTAGATTCCTGAACTTGAACATCAGGTTTGTTCTCTAAGAGAATTAAGCGCTTTCCATCAGGCTCTGTGTGTGAATATGTACTCATATATTAAAAAAATACAATGAGTATGGATTACTTAATCAGTATCAAATCAACTGGCATGAATATGTGGGCCGTATGCCCAGATCCAGGATACCTAAGGCAATTTTGTAAAGTACTGATCAAATGGTAAAATATGTTTGGGACGGCCTAGGTAGAGATGATTGGAAAACAAATGTTGTTCGTAACAGTACTTTCAGAACTACGACAAAAAAAGAAGAAGAAGAAGATGTTGATATAAAGAAAATGTTCAAGAAAGGAAGAAGAAAAGTAAAAGGGGGAAAAAACTGAAGAAAATCAGAAGTAAACGTAAAGAGTCTCCATGCATTCCACCGGCACGGGTTGTGAGCTGGTAGTCACTCTTACATGATCGATGTCTTTTCCTCACAACATGTTGATGAATTAAAATACCTTGGAACAAACAGAAATAATTTATACTATGCAAATGCATACTACACACCATGCATGACGGAGAATGTTGTCATCCCAAATTCCCTCAAAACATATTATCTTAATAAGGTATAAACCGACCGTTCTTCAATTTACATTAAATTGGTGCGTGATGTGCTTCTTATTTTAAAATAGAAGAAACGATTGTGTTTTATTTGAGAATAAAGATGTTTGGAACAAAGATGTATTTACGTACAGGTGAATGGAAGAAAGTATAGGGCCTACATAACAGTGAATTTCATGGTATTGATAGGAAACCAAATTTAATAAGAATAGTTAAGTCTCGTAGACCTGACGGGCAGGACATGACACATTTAAAAAATGAAAGAAAGGCTTGTAAACTTATTGTAAGAAAAACAAAGACAGCCAGTAGGTAGGCCAAGAATGGGATGATAGAATAAACATTAGACATGGAGACTGCAACACTTATAGCAAGACCTAATAGAGGACTCCTTAGAACTATTAAGGGAGACCTACATCTTTAGCCATTAAAATATGGCATATTTCAATTTTTTCTCAGCAACAATGCTGGTTACAGAAATGAAATTTGGTATGTGATTATCTATATTACAATGTAAGCACAATCTAACCTCAATCGTTATGGTTAATTAAATATTCAAAATGTCAGCTGAAAATTTTGCATTGTCTTGCCGTTGCCCTGATAATTTTCCTAAATATCAATATATTTTAATGATTCTTATTTTATTTTACTCATTAATGTTGTTACTACAAAATATACTACAATTGTTTAATTATATAGAGTGTAAATATTTCATTTTTCATTTTAAATTGATGCATACTCATTTTTGTTAAAATTTGATTTAAAAATATTTTTAATAAAATATAATAGGTACATTACTAATTGTAGTATATTTTGTTCATCTCTGTAAACTACATATACATGCAAAATGTCATCTTAATATCTTGAAAACTTTGGGAGTTATCAGGGAAACCGTATTGAAAAAAAAAAGCTATGGAAAACAAGCGACAAACTTACAAAAGATGTAGGTACCTTCTAAAATTAAAGGGCACAAACGTAACAAGATTACCAAAAGCAGCATTTAATTACATGCTAAGATGTTCAAGGAATGTAGGAAGGCCAGTGAAAGATGGACAGAACAACTGTGAGGCGAAACAGGAATTTTGCTTAGCCAATCAAGTGAAGAACAAGAAGATATTTTGTTCTAAATCTGTTCTACTTTACTATTAGTGGACTCGGTTTTATTATTAGTATCCTGGACATTTTTATTAAGTCTCCCATTTTTTTTAATGTTAGCTTGTACATACTCTGTGTGGCAAGAAACATCAATAGGGGCACTACATTACATCCCTGTGCATTTTCATATCTGATGTTATTAAGACTGATCTCTATTGCTGATTGTTTACCATAAGTAATGCCACGAGTGATTTCCAAATTATCGATAAATTCACGACTCACGAAGTGAGGAGTGATAATTTATTTAGAGAATTGGAAATCAAGAGTGGCATTTGTTAGGACTATTTAACGAATAAAATTAAGCTGTTTACTCACAAATCATTATTTAAATATAGTTATTTTAAAATATTTATATATTTAATGTAAACGGCGATGTTTGAAAACAAATGAGAAACGATTGGTACGCTTCGTTTGCTTCTTTTGTTCGTCACCGCAACCAGATCATATTATTTATTGCCAAAGGAACGCAATATTGTAAGAATGCACTCTAGTGGAAAAAAAATGAAACACATCAAACTGTATATTAATTCATTTCTTATGTCCTATGATGTAAATATGACAATTATATTTTTCTGAGAAAAAATACATTTAAGAAAGTGCAAACAGTGGTTTCTTTTTTTGGTGGTATAATCAATTGCTACAAATGTTTTATATTAACTCCCGCATGCGGTATGTGTTGACATTCATGCACTATATATACAATCTGGTAGCTGTATTTCTTAGTAAGTCAGTCACTGCAAAATAATGCTATGACCTATTCATAATGTTAAAAAGGGGGTGCTTTCTTTATTATGATAAACTTTAGTTGATAAATTCCAGGCAAAACACGACTGTGATTGATTGTAAATAAAAAATCATTATAACGTGATTGGTCATTGAGTCCCGTTTGGGGCATGAGTTAAATAGTCCATTTAATTGATTAGTTTTGTGATAATTTACTTTTTTATTATTACTAGGCGCATTGGTCTGTGGGGTCCCCAACTACACTTATATTCCACTACACATCACATGCAATTTACATTTAAAAAGAACAAATAAAAAACATACTACACATAATATAAACAATTTACAACAATTTTTTTTAACTTACGGCCCGTTGGGTTCTACTTTGGTTGTTTGGCTGCCGTCTGCTATTGCCGTCTTCGTCTATTGCCGCTACGGTGTTTGTTCTGTTAGTCTGGTTCTTGGCCTGCCTACCTTCCTTCTGTTTCCATCCGATCTGCTGCTGTTTAAGCACTGGCGATTCGCATTACCTTTGGAAATTCTACTCTTCCAGGCCACTACGTGATAGTTAATGGTATATTGTGGTTTTGGTAAGTTTGTCTAATCTAGGGATTTTCTTTGGTACGTACTATTGGAAAATTCAAAATGTACATATATGTTCTTGGCTAGACAAGAAAATCAGATTATGTTAGATACTTGAGAATGATAATGTTATTTTCTTTATTTTAATCGCGATTATGTGCGGCCCTGCTCGAGTGTGATAGATATTTTATAACACTCAGAATTTCAAATAATTTATAAGTAAAATATTTACTGTTATTAATTGATCCTCTCGAGCGTCATTTTGAATTTAAGTTGCTGATCGGTCGAAACATTTTAGTTATTGAGAGAGAACAATAGAATTATATTTATTTTATAGTATTTGTGGTCACATGATCATCTGAACTACGTTTCCCCACTACATATAAATATATAGTAAAGTAAAGTGATCCCACAACAGGCCTCAGGAGGCCCTTGGGGTAGTAGGAGGTTAAGGCTCCCACTTTTTCTAGACAAGCGGCACTTTATGTCAGCCGGATTGTCAGCCCTGCGTGACGGCCGCCTTTACCCCAGAACAAGCGTCTGGTACTCATTTCCGTTAGGGGCTGAGTCGACCCCAGGGTCATAGTGCCGCCAGAGGGTTTGGGTCAGTTTAAAAATCCAACGGGACTTGAACCCTCGACCCTCCGGCCTGTAGCTCAGTGCCTTAACCACTACGCTACGGCGTGCCCCCATATAAATATATTTTACATGTTATTTCATTGGTTAGGGCCTAACGCTAATACGCGCTTCTTTAATTGTTTTCAAAGTTGTGAGAGTTGACTTACAAGGTTACCATATTTGTGTTACCCCGTATGTATTTCTCAAGGTCATTTTTTTATGAATAGGGGTAGTCATTTTTAAATTGTCTTTTTCAATTGTCACTCCTTTTTACATCCATATTCTAATTCTACATTCTAGCTTTGTTTTATGTTTTTAAATGCAACTAGCTTACCGTGTATTTTTGCGAAAATTTAAACATACTCTTTTAAAATCACAGCCCTATTTAACGTTTTCACTTATTAATTTACGTCTAAAACAAAATATTTTGATCGTGTTTATGGTGATCTCGATGTTCCTGGATTTTAAAGAATACAAAATTGCAATTATTTTTATATCAGAACAAATTTTGAAATATTATTCATGCCGTAACCACGTAACCATGATGGTATTGTTGAACCGTGACGTTCAAATGTAGCTGCTTGTTTTATTGAGTTATCTTTCAATCAAAGTAGGCTAATAAGAGTTCTATATGTAGTGCAACAGGTCTATAGTAATGTAGGTAGTAGGGAGCGGATTTTCATGTACTAAAAGTTAACATTGCAACATAGTATAATGAGAAGTTAGACTTATGATTGTCTTTTGTTTAGGTTCCACACACAAACAGTTGAATAGTATAATGAGAAGTAAGACTTTTGACTGTCTTTTATCTTGTTTCACACACAAACAGCTGAATAATAGATACTATCTGCATTGTAATCTTAACTTTTATTATATAAAAATCCGCTCCCTAGTAGGTAGCAAGAAAATTATTTATTTATTATGAATTTTACAAGTAATTTAATAAGATTTTACAATTTACGCGAAACAAGACAAAAATATTACTGATTTTTGTCAGTTCATATCAAAGAAATTTAAGGCGAACAAGAAAAATTGTTATGGAAGAGGAATATAATATAACCTACTCGGAGATAAACGTCCCTAGCGTTAAACAAACTTAATGAGTATTTTATCTTTAGAATTTGCTGGATACATGATTTTTTTTCTATTAGCCCAATCAATTTGAGGAAGGGTACCGACTATCTCGGACGAAAAATATGTCATTATCAGTTGTCAAATTTCTTCGATTTAATTAATTTACACTTATTTCCATTGAAACTCTTGTTTTTGCTATATATCCGACGGTTCTTAGTTCAAAATTGGATTATTTTCGTGTTTAGAAAACTGCAATGAAGACCACAGGCCCCGTTTAACATACGCCATAACATGAGCTATCTTGAAAATGGATGTATTTGTAAAACAATAGACGTGGAAATCGTTTAGTTTAGAATTCAGCGAACAAATTGTTCAAAATAACCTTTCTGTGCATATAATCACCAGATTTCTTCTTTATTTTTTATCCTTAATTTGGCACTAACGGTCCCCGAAATCATATGGCCATCATCATCATCCTTCACCGGGTGGAAAGCAACGGGAAGCTACCACACCTACAATTCCCTAGTAAAGCTGCAAAGCATAACATGAAAATGCTATGATTGCAGTGAAAGACCTGCCCTCGGGCAGAATTAGTATGGATGGAATTTGGCACTGTATCCTATAAGTGGTTTAATGTATTAAATATTCTTAATAAATAGCAGAAAAATGAATCAGTAAAAAATATTTAAATTTGTACAAATTTATACAACAATATACACAAAATAAATTATGGTTATGCATGATTTGTTTTCACTCCAGTCCGACACATTTAAATAAGCTGACATGAGCAATTTATTTTCACCAATTAAATGATTAATCTCTCCCTTTTTAGGCAGTACTTTTAGGTCTGGACCCTCCACCACCCCTTGGGATACCTCGAGCAAAACACCATACTCCTAAGTCTCAGCTTCTTTTGTCTCCGTAATCAACTTCGCGACCACTCCAAGTTCTCGGCTTAAAACCAACACTCAGGGAGAAGGTGTTGGAGTTATCATTCGGGTTGAATGACTGAGGTACATAGTACGTCAGGTCGCTCACCCCTGACGACCCTGCAGTTGGTCCACGGGCTCCTCGAGTCTGGCCGGGAGGGCTGCTTCGCAGATCCACCGACCATCCCCCTGTTCTATCTCCAGGGACGCATCCTGCAGCCGTTTTAAGACCGGCGAGGCTTGACCCACCAAGCCCCGCAAGTGTGAGACTTTAGTACATCCTGGTGCTCATCTCCTGGCGACCCCACAGTTGGTCCACGAGCTCGTAGGCTGAGCCGGGAGTCAGCGCAGTCGCTCCCTTACTGCGCTGATCCGAGCCGTGCCCTGGTGTGCCCCCAGGGACGTGTCCTGCAGCCGTTGTGGCCAGCACGAAGCTCGCAAGCTTCAACAGGAAAGCAAATAGTACGACAGGGCGCTCGTCTTCTGCCGACCCCACTTATGGTTCACGAATCCATCGGACTTGCCGGGAGACTGTCTAGCAGATCCACCAACATTTCCCCCTGTTCTTTTATGTCTGCTATGCCACATGGACACGACCTGTCGATAGAGTGTGTTTAAACATCGGAACAAATGCATACTCTACAAGGACACTGAGGGCTTCGCCGAATGAGGAATCAGCTCAATCCGGAGCTACCTCCGAGACACCACTAGACACACCTTTCTATCACACATTTATACTGATCAAGGAGATGGCAATGAATTATGATGGCCAGATAGCGTTTTGGTACTATTTGAGCGTTAAAGTTGATGGACATTTGTCTTACAGAGAAGAAAATATCTCGTGGGCGAATTCCATGTAAAATTGGACAAGAGACATGAGAATTAAAGTTTCTTCCCTGCTTCACAAAGTGGTGTATGAACTATTACAATGCTTACATCCCAAATTATTATAGAATAAGTAACAAACAATTGTTAATTAAAAACCCTACACCACGCAGAAGCGTTAGTTGTTACGTAAATTAACTTTATTTTGTATAATATTAGTGACCAAAGTGTATTAAAACATAAAAAAACAATACATTTGTATTTTGTAACTCCTCCTATATACAGGGTGTAACAGGACTTCACCGACAAAATGATAGGGATGATTGGCCATGCAGAGAGGAACATCTTTTTGTGAAGGAACATACAGTCGCAAACACGTCGTTTATGAGTTATGCGCAGATGAAGGTGTTCACCTGTTAGGGTCGGAATTGAATACAAACTATTGTACACGTGGGGGCACGCCGTAGCGTAGTGGTTAAGGCACTGAGCTACAAGCCGGAGGGTCGAGGGTTCAAGTCCCGTTGGGGTCAGGATTTTTTAAACTGACCCAAACCCTCTGGCGGCACTATGGCCCTGAGGTCGACTCAGCCTCTAACTGAAATGAGTACCAGACGCTTGTTCTGGGGTAAAGGCGGCCGTCACGCAGGGCTGACAACCCGGCTGACATAAAGTGCCGATTGTCTAGAAAAAGTGGGAGCCTTAACCTCCTACTACCCCAAGGGCCTCCTGAGGGCCTGTTGTGGGATCACTTTACCTTTACTATTGTACACGTATCAATTTAATGAAAAATTACATGTTTTTACAATAAGTGTTCAAACAATAAGTGTTTTGACGGCGTGAAAAAGAATCCTGTCATGATCGGCCGTGTTGATCGATCGTTGCTGTGACGATATCAAACATGCTATGAGGCACAGGGTCGACTGTTTGAACAATTATTGTAAAAACATATCTAGTTGACAAAAGTGAGTGCGAGTGAACGAACTACTTCTCGAAATGAACTGGTTGGGCACAAAGCTACTCCGTAAACTGAAAGAAATCCCGATAGAACACAGCACAATTAATTAATGTAATGAGAAACCGCGCCGATAAAGTATGATGCAACAATAGTAAAGTGTTTACACACTTTATATTACCTTGACCTGTATCTATATCTATCTATCTATCGGAATCTTTCAACGCGATTTTCACCCACTTAAAATCATTGGATCGACTTGAAACTTTGTGTACTTGTAAAGGACCCGTGACAATACAATAATTTCATATTTATTTTCTAAAATCCTGGCCAGAATCATCAGAAAATAAATAAATAATAAATAAATAATAGTTTTTAAAAAAACACGCTTTATTAGAAAACCGAACTCAAAAATGAAAAAAGAAAAAAAATTCGAACACGCTTGGGATAAATTTAAAGTGGTCAACAAAAAAATCATCTCCAACACATATAGAATAAAACTAGAATTATCAACAAAAAGAAAATAATTTTACCATCAAAAGCGTGGGGTGCTCTATATGAATTTATATATTTGATAGTAAACAGATATTGGTAAAAGTAAAGTATCTAAGAAGAACATGTAAAAATCATAAAAAGCACCCCACATCTTTGATGGTAAAATTATTTTCTTTTTGTTGACAATTCTAGTTTTATTCTATATGTGTTGGAGATGATTTTTTTGTTGACCACTTTAAATTTATCCCAAGCGTGTTGGAAATTATTTTTTTTTTCATTTTTGAGTTCGGTTTTCTAATAAAGCGTGTTGTTTTAGTTTTTTTAAACTATTATTTATTTTACAGCTTTATATTAGCTTGACCTGTATCTATCTATCTATGTAACAGAATTTTTAACGTGATTTTCACCCACTTAAAATCATTGGATCGACTTGGAACTTTGTATACTTGTAAAGGACCCGTGACAATACAATAATTTCATACTTTTTTCTAAAATCCTGGCCAGAATCATCAGAAAATCAAAAAAAGTGTCTTTGTATCTATGTAACGGAATCTTTGAACACGATTTTCACCCACTTAGAAACATTGGATCGACTTGAAACTTTGTATACTTGTAAAGGACCCATGACAATACAATAATTTTATATTTTGTTTCTAAAATCCGGGCCAGAATCATCAGAAAATCAAAAAAATGAAAACTTATATAATAGGTTGCGGACTTGTCGACTTTTTAGTTAATCGTTGTAAGAGCTCAGTTGGTAGAGCGGTGAACTCTAGTGGTATATAATTTCAGTAATCCATAGGTCGCTGGTTCAAATCCGGCTGGGAGGATTTTTTTTAGAAGAGTATTACTTTTAGCTCATACTACAATAGTACCGAATTTAAAGATATTTACATTTTTATCTTATTCTGTAAAATATTAAAACTAAAAAATAAAAAATAAATAATAATTTCAAAAAACTAAAACAACACGCCTTATTAGAAAACCGAACTAAAAAAATGAAAAATAATTTTAATTTCCAACACGCTTGGGATAAAATTAAAGTGGCCAACAAAAAAATCATCTCCAACACATATAGAATAAAACTAGAGTTATCAACAAAAAGAAAATAATTTTACCATCAAAAGCATGGGGTGCTTTTTATGATTTTTACATTTTCTTCTTAGAGACTTTACTTTTACCAATATCAAATATGGGACAATCCATATCAAATTGGACAGCAAAAAATCTTGCAATTTATTTTTTTAATTTTATGTATCCCTAAATATAGTGAATACATTTATAAACGTATTAATACAGAAATTTAATTTTTATTATTTATAGGTTCATAGTTATGTTGATCTAAAATTATCGTAAATATGATAAACTAAAACGTTTACGAAATAATATTTCCGAAACAGTAAACAGCAAAAATTTGTTTCAAACATATTTATATAGGTGATATCATGTAGTTTAAGGGTGTTATTTTTATAATTAGAATATTTTTATTTCCGGTGTCAATTTTCTGTTTTATGGCAGTTTACTGCAATACATATCAAAAAATGAAAATGGAAAAAATACAGGATACTACTCACGTAATAAGGATTACTTTCCAGCAATTACCTTTTTGGAGAGTTGAATAGTTCAGACAATATAAATGTTTTTATTCTATTTTCGTAAAAAAAACTGGCGGGTCCACAGCGCAGCAGATTCATTTCACGACCAAGGTTGCACGCATACTTTATTGAAAGAGCTTCATCAGTGACTTTTTCAACTGCCATTAAATCAAATAGATTATTATATGTTCTGCTTAATGGAACAGTACCGTAAATTTATAAAAGTGGTGATATTTTAATTCTTACACAGTAGATATTTATTTATCAAATTTTATTGCTGAAGTGAGAAGTAAAGAGCTCTGTTACTTATGTTTACTGTGAATTATTAAACAAATTATTTATAACTAACTCACTCACTGGCTCTGTGGAACCTGTAGGTTCATGGCAGCACGGACATAAGCTCTCCATACATCTCATCCCAAGCTAACGTTTTCCAATTATCCCCTGTATAATCTACTTCCCTCAAATCATGTATAATGTTATTCTCCCACCTCATTCTTAGTCTTCCAACTGGGTGTTTTCCCTCCGGTTTTCCTACCAGAAATTTCCAAGCACCTCTTTCATCCTCCATACTTGCCACATTTTCTGCCCATCAAAGCCTACAATACTTAACTGTTCTTATTATATCTGGCTTCCTATACATATCATGTAGCTCACTATTATATAGTTTTCTCCATTCACCTGTCTGTTCATCTCTTTTTGATCCAAACATTTTCCTAAGAACTTTATTCTCAAATACTCGTGATCTTCTGTCCTTTTTTAAAACAAATTATTTATTTTGTTACAAATTTTTATTACAGTTTAAATGTAATATTATATAATAAAAACTCTTTCATCATTAATTGAATAAACTGGTATACATTTTTACTATGCTATAATTACTAATTTCAGTCTTAAAATAACTTTTTATTCAGTGTAATGTATTGTAACCTGAAAACTTTGACGAAATAGTATTGTTATAAGATATCACTTCCAAATAAAACCGAATGTTTTAATACTCTTACCACTTCCTACCAAACGATAATAATGCAGTGTCAGCAAGTCTTTCTTAAACATCTGTTTTACATTAACAATTCTCAAGTTCAGACAGTTGATTTACATCAGTGTGTATGTTTAGTGCATCTCGTCATTTTAAGTGTCACAGTCAAATTAAAAATAATATCTTATTGTTTTTAACTCACAAGTTTGCAGATCTACAAAGACTGAATGGTGAGTTAGAAGTTAAATATAATTTTAATTATGCATATATTAGTATACAATAGTTATTAACAATATTATGTGTTAATATATAATTTTACAATTTCTTAAATGTTTCTGGAATGAGAGAATAATCGTAAAGGTATACATTTTGTGTTATAAAAGGAGAATAATGGGAAGTTTAGACATTAAATTAAATACTATAATAATTTAGCTTATAATAAAAGCTAATATTATCGTGCATTTTAATATCATCTTAGATATGTCATGAGTAGGGGATGCAAGATCAGTAAGTGATACCAAGCCAATAAAATATATTTATACCTCTTAAATATTACTTGTAACAGCATGAAAATTGTTATAAATTATTATCGATAGCTTAACATTACTTACAATATTCAACATCAGACATTGGTGTAGGGTACAAGTACAAAATATTACAACACATTACAAAACTACTCTCTAGAAAATATTTTTAATAGGCCTACCAGCTTGAATTCGTAGGTGCTTAGTAATTTAAAATAAACTATACATTAGCCAAAATCAGCACAAAATTAACCGCCTACTGAATATATCAATAAAGATTGTTATATTTAATGACGTTTATTATGTAGCAATTTATTTCAAGCGCGAGGTTCTCCTACGTACCATAAATTTACGACACGGGACTCACGGATTTCCTTCCTTCTGGAGAAAGCTACATTCAGAATTGTTACGCCTATAAAATGCCATTGATTCCTATCGAGTTTGAACCCGCGAACCTCGGAATCGGAGGCGTGCAGAGTAACCACTTGTCCACGATGATGATGATGATGATGTAATAATTGTAATAATGATAATAAAAATAATGTAATGATGATAATAACAATAAAAATATTTGTAAGTGCGCAAAGGACTATTACCAAGTAGCTCCGTCATTGTTTGTACGAGCGAGCGATCTCCACTCACGCGAAAGGTATTGCGGGCAGTCTACACATAGGAGATTTTAGGAAAAATAATTATTTTGGGTAGTTTCCTTTCAAGACTCCATTTTAATACTAATTACAAAAAATTAACTGGTGTTCAGGTAATAATGTGACACTTTTTGATTTTATAAAATTTTTGGTGAGGAAGGTCAATTGCATATTAATTGAATTTATGCCCTTCAGAAAAACGTAAATATTAACATAATAATTTTCAAGCGATAGAGCATAAAATCATCTATAAAGTGACTATCTTTTCAAGCTGAGGGAATAGCCATACTTCGAGAAATCTATTTTATAAAAGAGACTATTTAAAACAATACGATAAATTGACAGCTCTATTACTCTTTAATTACACCAAGCGAAGACCTGAAATTCGGTTCAGATGTTCAGTATATCATAAAGTTTCTCTGTAAAAAAAATTGTAAACTTTTAAAGATGTGAGTTCAATTTTCACATTTTTTTTGCCGATTTCGTATGGAATGTCCCATATAGTAATTGATATAGAGCACACCATGCTTTTGATGGTAAAATTTAAATTATTTCCTTTTGGTGATAACTCTAGTTTTATTTCTATATGTGTTGGAAGATGATTTTTTTGGTTGACCACTTTAATTTTATCCCAAGTGTGTTAGAAATTAAAATTATTTCGGTTTTCTAATAAAGCGTGTTGTTCTAGTTTTTTAAAACTATTACTCATTTTCTTTATTCTATGTTAAAAATCAAAAGATGGATTTAGTTTTTAACTTATGTTGCCCAAATTTAGGTCTACAGTATTTTTCTATATCTTGTTATAATATATTGAAAGATGAAAATTAGTTTCTTTCAAACTGTCAAGAATTCGACAGAGAGAAAGCTCTTTAAAATTTAGCTTGGAAAATGTCACATTAGAGGGAAGAATTGCATGCCCTTTGAGGTTGTTAATTTATAAAGTGGGAAACAGAAGATAAAAGAGGGGAGGACTGCTTAGTAGAGTGGGGTCATTTTCAATTTAGTTGTCAGAAACAATCAACTCTACTTGACTTCCCAAGATCTGGACATGCTTATTAACTTCTATCTACGTAAGTAAAGCTAATTTATAATTGAGTTAATTATTAAGTAAACCTCTTAATGTCACTTCCTATTGTATTTAAGAAAAAGTTAGAATATTTTTCGATTCTTAAGGTGGTTATAATTGTATTATTCAAAATAAGAATAGTCTAATTTTTGGGGTTTTATAAGTGATGAAAATAATTATTAACTTCATGGAAATAATGATAACTATTTTAATTAAATATAATTATACAGTCAAACTTCTGAATAATGGACACCTATGGGGAAAATAAAAGTGTCTGCTATTAAAAAGTGTCTGTTTTACAGAAAAAGTAATAAAAATACAGTACAGTACAATATGCCATAGTATGGTGCAAAGAAAAGTACAGTATATGTGTAAATCAGTGAACATTTTTCTTTATTTGAGTACAATAGTACTATAAAATCTGAAATGTACAGTATTAATTTGTAGGCGTAAGATGGTTTAAAGTCCTGCACCATAGCCGAGCAGTTAAGGCAGGAAGCCTTGTTGCAGAGCTATGGGACTTGTGCTGGTTCGAGTCTCCATGGGGGAAGAAATTTTCTCATAGTATTTCGGCCAGTATGGGACACCCAGTGTCCACCCAGCATCATGAGGCATTTGGGTAGCTACAATAAGTAGTGGCTCCAGGTTGAGAAAACCAGTTATAATGGCTGGGGGACTCGACATGCTGACCACATGTCACCCCCTACACTGGCTGATGATCATCTACCTCTGTGATTGATACATGTGGATGTGAGGTCAGCAGCCGGCTGGTAGGCTAAGGGCCTTCTAGGCCTGTCATTCCAGGAGTTTTTTAAGATGGTTTAAATTCATTAAGTTCTAATACCTTGGTAAATTTATAGTACTTTTTCACGGATCTGAGATCCACTCACTGGCAAGTTGTTGCTTGAGCATGGCAGAACGTTTCAAAAATCAAACTGTCAATTTTTAATCCACCCATGTTGGGAAAAGATTGTTTAGTACAAAGGTTTTTAATACCAGTCCACAATTTCAAATTTTTCTTTTCTTTTTTTATGTTACTGATCTGTGTTTTTCCAACAGCAAACTGCGTAGCCAAATCTCAAACACTAAGCTTTTCCTTTTCGTAGATATTGATGATCTCTATCATTTCATTCATTGTTGATCGTTTGCGCTCTTGTGACATTTCAACAAGATGTAGCTTTATCTTTTAAAGACACAAACATAGTCACATTAACATGCTGTTCCCGAAACTCAAGTTAAAAATGTGCTATAATAACATTCAAAATATGCAATAATGTTCATTGTTGCAAAGAATTCCATATACAGTATAAGCATTTCCCTTACCACGCTGTCCGTTATTCAGAAGTTTTAATAATCATTCGGAGATATGATTTAGTGTCTATATCTTTATTATTAAGAATGTCCATTATTGGGAAGAGATTTCTCCATAAGAGTCAATGTTTCTTTTGCAGGGGAATTTTGAAATGTCTGTTATTAAGAAGCGTCCACTATTGAGAAGTGTCCATTAAGAGAAATTTGACTGTATTTGCAAAAAGGCATTCAAAAATTAGAAAAGTAATTTATTTTAAAGAATATAAAAATCCATCCATAGTAATTCTGCCCAAGGGCAGGTCTTTTACTGCAGTCATAGCATTTTCATTCTATGCTTTGCAGCTTTATAGGGAATTACAGCTGTGGTAGCTTCCTGTTGTTTTTCACACTGGTGAAGGATGGTGATGATATGATAAGGATGATGATGATGGCTGGATGATTTTAGGGGACCGTTGGGTCCTAAGCTTCCTGACATTTGTCTTACAGATGAGGAAAAACCCAGAAAAAACCTCACCCAGGAGCCTGTCCCGACCGGGAATCAAACCCAGGCCCGCAGCGTGACAAGGCAGCACGCTACCTCGAGACCAAAGCTGTGGACAATGTAAAAATAGTATTTTTAATTTAACATGAAACTAGTAAACTATTCCCAAATTTGGATCAAGAATGCAATTAAAATAGATCAATATTAATGTTTTGGGTTTATACAGTTGGTAAACCTTGTCTCTTGTTTGAAACAAGATCAAATAATTAAATTAAATTAATATTAAGAATACCAATCTAAATTTTGCATCACACAGCTAAGTGCCAAATGTTTTCACCTTTTTTGTTTATGCATAAGTGTCAAAGACAGGGGCACGCCGTAGCATAGTGGTTAAGGTACTGCGCTACAAGCCAGAAGGTCGCGGGTTCAAGTCCCGGTGGGGTCAGGATTTTTAAACTGACCCAAACTTTCTGGCGGCACTATGGCCCTGGGGTCGACTCAGCCTCTAACGGAAATGAGTACCAGACGCTTGTTCTGGGGGTAAAGGCGGCCGTCACGTAGGGCTGACTATCCGGCTGACATCAAGTACCGATTGTCTAGAAAAAAGTGGGAGCCCTAACCTCCTACTACCCGAAGGGCCTCCTGAGGCCTGTCGTGGGATCACTTTACTTTAAGTGTCAAAGAAGGAAAATAACTTGTAATATCTAGTACTGTTAGTTTGGCACTATAATAAATAGTGAAGATCTACTTAAACTTTAAACATATTTTTTTTCAAATCTTACATAATGGCACATAGCGGTTGATGCATAATGCAATCCAATTATCAATGGGTAGTGTATGTATGTGTAGGCACAAGGTTACCATATAGTTTGATCCTCGTATATATCTGGTAAGATTCCAATAGGCCTACAAGCGTTAGTCCAAACAATGTGATTAGCCTTGAAGTGGAATGAGAGTTTAAAATGATGTGAAATGCTTGCATCAAGTAAGCACACATCTCAATGGTGATAAAATGAATCTACTCCATAAAATTCATCTTTAAGATAAAATATGTTTCAATATTAATAATTTATTTCAGATAAATCAACATGTCATCTGACAACAATAAAATTAATATTGAATTGAAGAAAGAAGACTTGGAAAAATTATTAAGTCAAGAACTACATTCTGACATCAAAGTAGAAAAATTCTCATTTACACCTCTAACCAAACCAGGAGATAATTATGGAAGCACCATCCTTGCTGTTGAAGTTTTTTATTACACTCATGAAAATAGCCATCTCCAAAAATTACCAATTGTAGCAAAATTAGTTCCAGAATCACCTTTCCTGCGTAAAGTATTCAACATTGAAATCACATTTAATAAAGAAGTGAGAGCTTATACTTTGGTTGCACCTGAATTTCATAAACTGCAGAAAGAGAAAGGTATTCCTGAAAATGAAATGTTAGATGTTTTCCCTAAGTACTATGGTTCACGGTCCAATAAGCAAGATGATATAAACAAGGAAGCAGATGATTCAGCTGTACTTTTAATGGAAAACTTAAAATCATCTGGCTATGAAATTGGAGATCGTAGGAAGGGATTTAATTTAGAACACATGGAATTGGTATTAAGTAAATTAGCTCAGTTTCATGCCCTTGGAGTTGCTTTAAAACTTTTGAAACCTCAAGTTTTCAAAGATAACATTTTAAAAACATGTGAGAATTTCGAAATAGGTACCCCTGATGATGATGAGGCTAATGACAAATTTATTAATGCTACTATAAACCATATAAAACATATACCAGAGGTTATACCATACCTTGATACAATAGAAAAAGTTGTTCATGCTGGTACACAAATGAGGAAAGAAAGAAGGCAGTATCCAATAAGAGAGCCTTTTTCTACAATAGTTCACAATGATTTCTGGGTTAACAATATGATGTTTAAATATGACATAGCTAGCAGCAACACTGTTGAAAAGAAAAGCTGCCCGACAGGAATTAAATTTGTTGATTTCCAAGTAACAGTTCACGCATCACCAATTAAGGACTTGATATTTTTACTGTTCTCTAGTTCAGAACTTGGCCTTCTTCAGGAGCATTATGACCGTTTAATACAACATTATCACAAGGAATTTACGGGACTTCTAACAAAACTTGATTGTGGTACAGAAATGTTCTCATATGAATATTTTATAGAAGAACTAAATGTCTGTGCTCCACAAGAATTTTTTCACATTTTATTCATGCTCAATCCTATTTCTGCTGATCCACTGGACATAGAAGAAACATCAAGTATGAATCAAGACAGTATGTTAAAAAACAGAGGGGATAAAAATTATGAAAAAAAAGTAAAATATTTAGTCAAAAAATTTGCATCTCAAGGATGGCTATGAACTACAAATTATATTTGAAGAGAAAAATATACCATTTTGAAGAGAAAATTTATATGCTCACTGGGGCTTCAACCCAGGACCATTGGTTTTTTAGGCCAATACTCTGCTGACTGAGCTACCTGAGCAAGTTCCAATATATGCTGTTAATTCCTGTGCACCAAATGCTATGAAATCTTTGCTTCTAACTTACACATCAAAACCTACTTTAAAATTTCTCACACAGAAGCATTGTGATGTACAAAAGCCATGTCCAAAAAGGCACCTGTCTTTTTAACTGAATTTGACACCAGAATCCTGCAATAGCAACTCACTTTACGTAGCAGATGAACTCCCTGCTTGAGTAATAGTGGAGAGAGGCAGCGGCAGGTATTGAGGGTTATCCAAAGTACCGAGTCACAAGTTGTATTACTTCCCAATAGTCTAAATGAGAGATTTGGTACTGGATTTTAGTATCTCACTGTTAAAAAGACATATTTATTAAGAAGACATTTATTTGGGAATTTTACATTACATTATAAAGCCAGTAGTCCACCGCTGTGGTCTCAAGGTAGCGTGCTGCCTTGTCACACAGCGGGCCCGGGTTCTTTTCGGGGTTTTCTTCACCTGTAAGACAAATATCAGGAAGCTTAGGGCCCAATGGTCCCCAAAAATCATCCGGTCATCATCATCATCCTTATCATTATTATCAGAATCCTTCACTGGTGTGGAAAACAACGAGAAGCTACTACACCTATAATTCTCTAGTAAAGCTGCAAAGCATAGAATGAAAATGCTATGATTGCAATGAAAGACCTGCCCTCGGGCAGAATTACTATGGATGAATAAAGCCAGTATGGCTTTTTTTAATGTTTGTTGTTTTGGTGCACGGGAATTAACTGTGTATATTGGAACTTGCTCAGGTAGCTCAGTCGGTAGAGTATTGACCTAGAAAGTCAAAGGTCCTGGTTTCAAGCCCTAGTCTGAGTGTATAATGTTTCTCTTCAAATATGATTTATCCATCGTTGAGATGTATGAAATGAATAATAAAAACATAGAAAAATATATGTCCTGACTGGGGTTTGAAACCAGGACCCTTAGCTTTATATGCTAATGCTCTGCCACAGATCTATCCAAGGTTTCCAATCTAAATTCAAATGTTTCTCTTATGCATTTCAATTCTTGAGAGCTCCAAAGGCTTGCAAACTGTTGCTTGACACATGAATGGTGGATTCTTATTTAAGGAGACTTTTGATATTTCAAGGAAGTAACACTATGAGGTTAATTTTAGATAATATGAGTTAGATATGTACTACTCACTTCATATCCATCCATCCATAGTAATTCTGCCTGAGGGCATGTCTTTCACTGCAATCGTAGCATTTCCATGCTATGCTTTGTGCTTTACTAGGGAATTGTAGGTGTGATAGCTTCCCGTTTCTTTCCACACCGGTGAAGAATGATGATGATAATGATAAGGATGATGTTGATGGCCAGATGATTTTCAGGGACTGTTCGGCCCTAAGCTTCCTGACATTTGTCTTACAGGTGAGGAAAAACCCCAAAAAAACCTCACCCAGGAGCCTGTCCCAACCGGGAATCGAACCTGGGCCTGCTGCGTGACAAGACAGCACACTACCTTGAGTCCACAGTGGACTCACTTCATATCTGTACTTTTTTTACTCTGGATTTTGATACCTTAGGCATCATTGTCAGTTAGAAAGAATTGACAATGATGCCTAACGAAACCAAGGGTCCTCGAAAAAAACTACAAATATGAGGTGAGTGGTACATATCTAACTCATATTATCCAAGACTTATTTAACAATTAAATGTTAAATTTATAATAAAAACTTTGAAAGAAGCTCTACTGGCTTTGTAAACAACATTGAAAATTCCCATTAGAAGTCTTCTTAAATAAGAAGCTGCCATTCATGTTCGAGCAATGGTTCGCAAGCCTTTGGTGCTCTCAGGAATTGAAATGTATAAGAGAAAAATTTGCATTTAGATTGTGGAGGATTTGGATAGCTCAGTGGCAGAGCATTAGCATATGAAGTTAAAGATCCGGTTCAAATCCCAGTCTAGGTGTATATTTTTCTCTTTAAATATAATTTGTCCTTCAGTGAGAAATGCTAAATTTATAATAAAAACATGCCTATGAACATTTAAACAGATTTCACAATATTACAGCTGTGTAACATCTGAAGAAATTGTAGTCAAGATAAGGTTATCAAATATCATTTATATTCATTTCCTGTATCAAGAATCATAAATATTAATTTCATAAATTTAAATATTTTTGGCTCAAATCATGTCCATCCCTGAATTGTCAAAGTATTTTATAATTTTCTCAGAATTACACATTTTCATATTAATTTTAAAATATCAGATAACTTTAGTAAACTTCGACAGTGAAACACAATCCAGTCTTCTTTTAAAAAAAAATTAATCTAATTTTCTGGATTATTTCAGTTTCAATTCCGATTATATAAATTTATACGCTGCATATAAACAACAAATTAATTTTTGAAGAGAAGAATTTTCATTGTAACTGGGATTTGAACCCAAGATCTCTAGTACTATGTAATAGCGCATTGACCACTATGCTATCTGGGCACCAAACTTTGGATAAAAACTTTTCTCTCTCTCATATATATAATCCCATGCATATGCAGTAATGAACCTTTGTCATACAACAACACCTGGCCACTAACTAACTAACTACTATCAAACCTATAGGTTCATGGCCACACAGACATCATAATAATAATAATAATAATAATAATAATAATAATAATAATAATAATAATAATAATAATAATAGCTTTATTTTACCTGGCAGAGTTAAGGCCTTAAGGCCTTGTCTACCACTCAACCAGGTTTTAAAAAAAATACAAAAGAAAAGTCTTAAAATCTAAATTACAATATATATATATATATATATATATATATATATATATATATATATATAAACGATTACAAGTTATGAATACAATACAATTAATATTTATAATGTATTTTGATTTACTCTAAATTTAACGAATTAAATATATAATATGTACAAGATATATAAAAAAACGAGGAAAAGATTAATGACATAGTATAAAATTAAATAAATAGAGAAAAATTAATTATTAGACAACAGGTAACTGTATAAGCGTGACTTAAAGGTGCCAAGTGTGCGGCAACCCCTGATATCTTGAGGAAGGAGATTCCAGGAGCGGGCGGAGGCTACTGTGAAGGAAGTAGACATAAGCTCTCCATACATCCCTATCCCGAGCTAATCTTTTCCAATCATCCCTTCTCTCAAATCATAGTTAATGTTATTCTCCCACCTCATTCTTGGTCTACCAATTGGGCATTTTCCCTCTGGTTTTTCTACAAGAAGTTTCCATGCATGTCATTCAGTCCCTATTCATGCCACATGTCCTGCCCTTTGCAGTCGACGAGACTTAACTGTTCTTATTATATCTGGCTTGCTATAAAGACTGTGTAGTTCACTGTTATGTAGTCTTCTCCATTCACCTGTCATCTTATTTAAAAAGGTTTTAGTAGGGTTTAACACTACTGTTATAGCTGTAATACTAACAGTGAAATGTTTTTATATAAATTTATACATTTAATGACAAATTAATTTTTGAACAGAAGTATAGAGATCTAGAGATTTTGGATTCAAATCCCAGTTTGGGCAAAAATGTTTCCTCTTAATTTTTCGTTCAGTGTGAATGTGTAAATTTATATAAAATATAGCGATATTAGCATTAATGCTATAATAGTAGTACTAAATCTATTAAAATCTTTTTGAGTAATAAGTAGGCAGGTGGCATTTTGGGTTGGAAAAAATTCACTGCTGTGTGCACATTGTATTTTATATAATCTGTATACATATATGATTAAGAAGGTTTTCTTGGGGTTTCCCACATCATGATAATGGTATGTGGAATCATGCCAAAAAGTCGGAATCAGTGGCCAGAGGCCAACCTTGAATCCTCCATGATGTGGAAAACCCAAGAAAACTTTTTTTATCCACAAAATCTACAATACAACACATGAATATATATATATATATATATATATATATATATATATGCATTGCTCAATGTTAAACATTTAATTATAACATATATATATATATATATATATATATATATAAGAAAGAGAAACATTTCCTTGTAAAGTATGATGCCCAGATACCATACTAGTTAATGGGTTAGTAGTATAATTAGAGATCTTGGGTTGAAATCCCAGTTTGACCAGAAATATTTCTCTTCAAAAATTAACCTATTTCATTATTTTTACAATTTTTACTTCATATTTCATTGTGCAATGTAAATGTTTTAATTTTGTTAGAGAAATGTAAGAATAAAATTAAGATTTTTTATTATTCTGAGTAAATTGAAAATCTTTAATATGGTATTCCGAAGAAAATCCTTTATCCTTTTAAGTTAGATATGTATGGTAACTGCACCAACCACCTATATGTTAGTGCTTCAGTCCTAAATTCCAAAAAAAGGTGTTACCATAGTTCTTTTTTAATGTCACTAGCAATTGAAGATGCAATGAATACAGATAATGCAGTATCATGAATAATCCGAAAACTTAAAATGGTATCATTATAAAAAAACAACTGCACATATAAATACAGAAAATATAAATTGACTAATTCAGTTAAGAGATCAAGAAGATATATAGTGCATGTAGTGTCAATAATCTAAATATTCTCTCAAATTATGTGAGGAGAAGGTAAGTTGAACTGGCTAACTTTAAGTTTGATCGAGATAACTTTGAAAAGTTTTGTTATTCATTTTTAGAAAAGCTTTTTTTTCAGACCAGTTACAAACAAGTGAAGAAATTAATTTAATGTTGGAATGCATCGAAAATGTCGCAAAAAGCGATGAAACCAGTATACATAAAAATCAGAAATATTAGATGAGTCTAAATATCCAAGTCATTAATAATTAATATTATTATCTGCATCTTGCTGCTGTCTGGATGTGAACCTGAGTCTTCTAATCTAGATTTTAATATGAATACCAAATTATATTGTTTTTAATTTATATTTATTTATACTGAAAATGACTAGTGGAATTTCAATAACTAGGAATAAAATAATTCAAACAATATTACATGCTGATGATCAAATAATATTTTCAGATTCCGAAGATAGCTTACAAATAGCAGCGTATCAATTATTCAAAATTGCCAGCAAATATAATATGAAAATTTCCACTTCAAAATCCAAAACAATGGCAATGTGTGGAAAAAACATACAACGGGTGAAAATTGAGATTCATGGAAAAATTATAGAACAAGTGTCAGATTTCTCTTACTTAGGAAGTGTATTTGCAGAGTATAAGAGTGACATTGATTCAAAATTACAAAAATATAATAAAATGAATGGGTATGGTATATACGAAGACATTTTGGTAAACAGATGAGGACAGAGACAAAACTAAGATTACATAACATCACATCGAAAGCTGCTCTAAAATACGGAAGTGAAATTTGGATTTTAAATAAAAGAAACTCTCATAAACTTCAAGTAAGCCAAATGTGCTTCTTACGATAATTGTTAGGAGTTAATAGACTGGATCACCAAAGGAACACTATTAACAGAGGAAAACTTGGAGTAACAAGTTTAAATGAAGATATACAAAGATACCAACAAGAATGGAAAAATCATGTGAGGAGAATGGCAAGAAATAGACTTCCAAAATTGGCATTCCAATATACCCCAATTGGACAAAGGGACCAAGGAAGACCAAAACATCGGTGGAAAGATCAAGTCCCTCTTCGCTAGGTTTACCGTACAGGCCACATGGCCTAAAACAAATTTGTTCATGATGATGATGATGAAAATGACATTGATTTTCTTCACTACACTTTTGAATAATTTCATTTTCACCTTCTTGTTGTCAGAGAGATACTACTTCATCCTAACAAACATGGTACCAGCGTTTGTTCAAAACTTAAATCACAAGAGGGAATGTTTCTTTTTAAATTCCAACGTTATGAATTTTAAATATCTAGACACATTAATAACTAGTAGTAATAATGTTGAATCAGAAATTAAAGCAAGGCTGGCAGCACAAAATAAATATTATTACGCAGTCAAACACATATTGAATAAGAGATATATATATTCATAGTTAAATATAGGAATTTGGACACTTACACAAAAGAACACTTCAGAAATATTAAAAATGCTGAAATATTGAAAAATCAATTATTGCAGCACATAGTTTGTTGGAAAGTCATAAAACTGAAAAAGAGGCCAAATTTCTAAAACAAAAACCTTTAGAACTGACAGTTTGGGAGAAGATGTATATTCAAAAGAACAAATTTAGATCCATGAATTTTGAAATTCCTGATGAACAGGACCTGATCTCAAAGTTCATGAAATTAACACCAGATGGCAATGTTATAGATGAAGATTCCAATGAAAATCCGGTAGTCATAATATCAGTTGAAAATGAGAGGGATGTCCTCTTGAAAACTGCAGTTCTCGTGTTTATAAAAATATGAAATATGAGGTAAGATAAGAATATGACTCATTCATTTTTTTTATATTTAGGATTGTTTCTGTTATTTACATAGATATCTTTAATCAAAATATACAAATGCATTAATTAAAGAGATATATATCACTAAAAACCAAAATATGTCTGTAAAAAAAAAAAGAACATAGCCTTGCATGGATCTGAATCTTGGACCCTGACAACTAAAATGGAAAATTTGATAAGGACATGGGAAAGAAAGGTTTTACTTAAAATATATGGATCCGTATGCGAGAATGGAACATGGAGAATTAGAATAAATGAGTTATAAAAATAAATATAATGCACCATATATTTTAACAGTTATTAAAACTCGCAGATTGGAATGGCTCGGCATGTGAAGAAGATGCCAGATAACAAAACAGTTAGAAAGATTTTAGAAACAAAACCAGAAGGAAGGAGACAAAGGGGAAGACCTATATTAATATGGATGGATGATGTTGAGGATGACTTCAGAAAATTAGGATTGAAGATATGGATGCAAAAGCCATTGAAAGAGCTGTGTGAGCATCGATCATTAAGGAGGTATGTTTAAACTTTAAGGGCCATTACGCCAAATGAAGAAGAATAAAAAGTTATGACCTGGAATTATAAGGTTAAGAAGGTCATTAATATTATTTATTTAGTTGTTCTGTCCTTACTTTCTACCATTAAAAAAGTTAGTATAATATATTCAGTAAAATAATCTAATGGCCTGCTGATAATCCGAGATATATCTGACACTACTTGTCTGAATTGGGCACGCCTTAGCGTAGTGGTTAAGGCACTGAGCTACAAGCCAGAGGGTCGAGGGTTCAAGTCCCGTTGGGGTCAGGATTTTTAAACTGACCCAAACCCTCTGGCGGCACTATGGCCCTGGGGTCGACTCAGCCTCTAATGGAAATGAGTACCAGACGCTTGTTCTGGGGGTAAAGCCGGCCGTCACGCAGGGCTGACAACCTGGATGACATAAAGTGACGATTGTCTAGAAAAAGTGGGAGCCCTAACCTCCTACTACCCCAAGGGCCTCTGGGTCTGTTGTGGAATCACTTTACTTTTTACTTTTACTTGTTTGAATATTTCAAAAGATTATGAAAGGAAAAGTTTGGGAAAAGCCCATATACAAGTTCTGAGACTTTCCTATATAAACATGAAAATGACCATGAAAATTCATTCTATTTTTAGCTTCAGTTATGCTAGCCCACTTCGTAGGACAACACTGTATTCAATCTCCATTTGGATGTCACCTATATCAGTTTTGTACAAGTTTTACTATTTTATTACCTATAATACTCAACATAGAAATTAATTCTGACAGCTTAGTAAAATAAACTAGTTTATTGCATAGTTAGCCCAAGTGACCTAATGTCATTACAAACAAAACTGAGAGTCATAGGTTGCATTTGTTCATTATAAAAACTTGTAAATCTAGTAAAAGTGTTAACATTTGCTTTTATATAGAAACAATATTGTAGTTTTGTGGACTTTTATTCAATTTAACTTCTAAATGCATTTTACTTTCAAGTTATCAATTGATTTGGCATATTTATGAACATTGTATAAAACTTTGATGGTTTTATTTATTAAATATATAATTTACTTTTTTATTTTTTAAAGATCTAATAACAATTCTCATAATTTCAGAGTCTATAATAATTTTTAATTCTTAGGCTTTTTAGCATTGCATATTTTTTTCAAATGATCAGGGAGCTAGCCTGATGTGTCAACCCCCAACCTGGAGGACCAGAAGATTTTTAATAAAGATTTTCTTCCTTTAGCCCTTGACGAACCAATGCCTAACTACAAGATAGCAGTAACAAAATTAAATGTTGTTTTATGGGATCAGAATATAAGCTCTAAAAAATTAGTACTGTAATAAAGAGTACCATGACATATGGCAGAGAAACATGAGAATTAAAATCTAAAACAATAAGTAAATTAAATTCTGCAGAAATGGATTTTAGAAGTGTTCAGCTGGAATTTCTAGACACAAAATAAGAATCAGTGTAAATAAATAAAAGATTAATATTCAAACTTCAATTGTGGATTTCATAAAAAAACAAACAATTAAAATGTTATGGTCATGTAAAAAGAATGACAAGAAGACAGACTCCAAAGAAAAATACTAGAATGGGTGCCACTTGATAGAAGAAGAAGACAGCCAAAAATAGCATGGATTGATGGTGTTTTGAGCAACATGAGGTGAAAATATTGGATGATGGAGATAGGAATGACAGAGAAATGTGGAGGAAAATAATAGTAGATTAATTGGGTGCAGGAAGATGTTGTGAAACCTGCTAAATAAATAAACATTTTACTTTTGTTAATTTATAAGTAATTGTAGTCTGTCAGTGTGTTATTATGACCTGGATTTTGTTATTTCATCACAAAATATCCTATATACTAAATACACATCCTGGAATAAGTCAATCCCATCTCCCTATTAAACCTCGACTGCTACATATAGTATGCTACGACTGAATAAGGAGAGGGTATATGACAAATATACTATAAAAATGAGCAAGAATGATATTTAAGAAAACTTTCTGCGAAATTTGGAAACAGAAACATAACTATCATAGTGTTGCAATTGTATTTTCAATATTTTAAATCCTTCTTAAACCTACGCAAGATTACAGTTTTTTATTACAAAATTTCCTTAGATACTTATTAATTCTACTGCAGTTATCTTGTTTATTCTGGGTTACCATTTTTATTATCTTCAGTGGGTTTTAAGGATAAGCACTACGGATTTCTTTTGTTGAACTTTAGTCTCTTTTAATTTGATCTCTCTGCCATCATGTGGCTGATTTTAATGGGCAGTTTTCAAATTACAGAATATAATAAAGAATTATAATATCAAGTTCACCACTGTGGTCTCAAGGTAGCGTGCTGCCTTGTCATGCAGCGGGCCCGGGTTCGATCCCCGGTCCGGATAGTTTTTCTGGGTGAGGTTTTTATCGGGGTTTTTCCTCACCTGTAAGACAAATGTCAGGAAAACTTTAAGGCCCAAACGGTCCCCGAAATCATATGGCCATCATCATCATCCTTCTCATTATCATCATCATCATCCTCCTTCATCGGTGTGGAAAGCAACGGGAAGCTACCACACCTACAATTCCCTAGTAAAGCTGCAAGCATAGCATGAAAATGATTCTGTAAAACACTTCACAAATGTGCATTGTATATTATTTTTTGTGTGATGGTGTTTTCAAAATAATAAATAATAGTAAAATAATAACATCATTGTTGGAAATATTTGCATTCATTATAAACAACTGACTAACATTAACAGTGTGGGCAATGTTTATTAGTTGAAACTACAGCAGGCAATGACACCAATCAGTGATAAAATGGCAGCATGTATGTAGTTGTTGTTTTATATTGTTTCAAATAAAGTTCAGTTCATTTAAGATGCAGTGATTTGTTTCGTATAATGTATATTAACACTACCTTCATAGTATACATAGAGAGTAATGGTTTTACTTCTCACACGTGGTTTGTAATATGCAATATTACAGTATAGTTATTTAGGTTGGCAACCCCGAAATGTACGAAGTTGAACTTTGAATCATGGTCACCATTGCTGTAAGTAAGACAAAATGCACTATCACACAAAAACAACTATTTACGGGTAAAAATATTGGTTGAAAATAAAATAATAGAACAAGTGACAAAATTTATATATTTAAGAAACACATTTCATTATATAATTACCAAAAATATATATATATAAAAAATTAATAAAATACAAGTGCTTAAATGGGGTTTTGAGAAGAAATTTTGGAAAATCAATGCGAAAAGATATTCAACTCAGATTTCATAATGTAATATCTCAACCATCTCTTTTATATGGTAAGGATGAATGTTGGGCACTACGACAACTGATAAAAGCAGAATCAACACATCACAAATGAAATATATTTGGTCAATAACAGATGTTACCTTGAGAGACCAGATGAGGAGTGATGACATTAGAACTCAATGGGGCATTGAAGAAATGACTGCAAAAGTCCATCTTCGTTAACATAAATGGAGGCAGCATGTTCTTAGGATGCCAGAACATCATTTACCAAAAAAATGATTAAAATATCATCCTGCAGATACAGAGACTTAGGTTGACCTCATCGCCGTTGGACAGATCAGTTCCAGTTCTAGTTCACAAATGGGAATAAACCCAAACCTGCATTTTTGGCAGAAGAAGAAAATATTCTTTTTTATTTGTGTGAAGTTGGAAAGATGTAAGTCAGCATGACGTAGTATTTCTTGAAATGTGAATAGATAAGGGATTTAGATAAAAAAAATAAACATATCAAATGATGTTTGAATTTGCCATAAAGTTATAAACATGTTATATATTGTAATATTACAAATTTCCATCTTATTATAGACTTGCAAACCTGTGATTTTCATATTCTTTTTTCTTCATGATTCTGGCTACAAGTTTCACGTAAGTTTGATTCTTTATCATAGTAAATTAATAAGATAAAAAATTATACTTTACCACGTGAGTATGAAAAAATTTACGTTGGTAAAGGTAAGTATGACCAGGATATTTTGGCTTAAACTGACATTTTCAATTTGTTTATGCTACATAGTTCATGTATGGCATATGGGTAGTTTCAGAAAACAAACATGCTGACATAGGTCCTAATTCCTTTTGCACTGTCTCATATTATTTGCAATAACTGATAAAATAGATACATATAGACAAAAATGGAAGCAACACATAGACAGAATGAATGAAGATAGATATCCAAAACAAATAACAAAATACAAACCTAAAGGCACCCGAGATGTGGGCAGACCTAGAAAGAGATGGGCTGAAGTCGGAACGGGTCAACAGACCTAATCCATGAATGCAGATGATGATGATGATGACTGTCTCATGTTACTGTTTCAGATGGTATCATTATGATTTTTTTATATTTGAAGAGAAAAATTATACACTCAGACTGGGACTTGAACCCAGGACCTTCTGCACTCAAGGCAAATGCTCTACCAAGTGAGCTATCTGAACAAGCCCCAACCTAAAAACAAATTTTTCTCTTATATATTCCCTCACACCAAATGCTATGAAACATTTGCTTCTATCTGACAAATGGTGGCTTCTTTATTAAGAAAACATTTAATTATAAAGTTTACATTACATTATAAAGCCAGTATGGCTTCTTTCAATGTTTTTAGTATTCATTTCATACATCTCAATGATGGATAAATTAATATTTGAAGAGAAAAATTATAAAAATGTTTAATTTGTTTAAAGAGTGTAATTTATTTTTTTAAAAAGTGATGGCATCACTTGTATAGAAGAATTCAGTTACAAGAACCAAATCTCCATATTTACAGGATGATTTAAAAAGGATGGTCGAAAATGTTGGCATGAGAATTAGAAATAAAGAGGAACAAAAATGGTTTCTTAAACTTGGTTCAGAATGTTGTTAAATGTAAATTTATACACTCACATTGTTCAATAAATCATTTTTTGAAGGAAAAAAATCTGCCTGATCTGAGATTTGAACTAAAGGCCTCTAGTTTCACACACTAGCAATTTAACCATTATGCTGTCCAGGCAAGAGAGAAATATGTATGTTAGGACAGGGATGTCTGGATAGTAGAGTGATGCATAAAATCAGTAGTCTTGGGTCCAAATCCTGGTTCAGGCAAAAATTTTTCTCTTAAAAAATAATGGGTTCAGAAATTAACAGGTTACAAGATAAATGCCATTTTTTTACTGGTTGGGGCTCAATGAATACTAAAAACTAATCTCAACTAAATCAGTGACAATTTTGTTTAATTATCAATCACAACACAAGCACAATATTCTAATGCAAACACAAACAACTACAAAGCTCTTATAAAAATTGGTCAGTTCCTGACAGCTAGATTGGCATCTCAACAGTAAAGTTTTGGGATCGTGTCCTGGTTTGGTTTTATATGTGTAGTACCATAACTTTTCCCTCCCTTTTGTCACTGCTTTTTTTGAAAATCTGAACCAGCCAGATATAATAAGAACAGTTAAGTCTCGTAGAGTGTGATGGGCAGGACATATGGCATGAATGAGTAATGAAGACATGCACGGAAGCTTCTTGTAGGAAAACCAGAGGGAAGGTGGCCAAGTTGGTACACCAAGAGTGAGGTGGGATAATAACATTAACTATGATTTGAGGGAAGTAGATTATATAGGAAATGGTTGGAAAACATTAGCTCAGGATAGAGATGATTATGTCTGTGCAGCCATGAATCTATGGGTTCGATAGTGCCAGTGAGTTAGTTATATAATCTGAACTTCATTTTTGAGATATCTTACATGTTAGCTCCTTGTTTTAAAACAATGTCAATCAGTACACAAAATAATTTGTGGTGCACAATATAATAGAACATTCTTTATACATACTCCACCTGGTAAAATTTCTAGGCATAGTAGTTCATCCTCTGACATAGCATTTAGCATTATAAATAGTCTGTTAATAAAAAACTGAACTGTACAATATATATATTTAAATTAATATTGGGAAGTAAACATTATGAGGTTATATCATTAATAGTGAGTGGAGAACATATTTTTATTGACTCACCTCATATATTTTCAAATGTCTTTGATACCGATGGTTTCAGACAATATCATGTCCCTCTTCAGTCATGGCTTCCACTGATGAAATTCTGTGATTGTTGATTTCTTTAATGACATCACCTCTTGTACTGCCATCTTTCATTGGGATTATAAACTTTGTAATTAAATTTTTATCCACCGGAATATCGAAATTCATAGATCGATATTTATTCTTCTGAATGAATATCATTTCCCAAATTGTCAATTCCAATGGTTTATCCAGTTGTTTCAAAAGTTTTGCCTCTTTTTCAATTTTATGATGTTCTAGCAAACTATGTGCAGCAATTGCTGATTTTTCAATTTCACAATTTTTAATATTTTCAAACACGCACTAAAGAACATTTTAGAAATATTAAAAATTGTGAAATTAAAAAGTCAGCAATTGCTGCACATAGTTTGCTAGAGAACATCATAAAATTGAAAAAGAGGCGAAACTTTTGAAATCATTGGAATTGACAATTTGGGAAATGATATTCATTCAGAAGAATAAATATCGATCTATGAATTTCGATATTCCGGTGGATAAAAAATTTAATTACAAAGTTTATAATCCCAACGAAAGATGGCAGCACAAGAGGTGATGTCATTAAAGAAATCAACCATCACAGAATTTCATCAGTGGAAGCCATGACTGAAGAGGAACATGATATTGTCTGAAACCATCGGTATCAAATAAATTTGAAAATGTATGAGGTGAGTCGATAAAAATATGTTCTCCACTCACTATTAAGTACAATATATATTAAGATATGACTAATGAACAATTTAACAATAAATTAAACTATTTAATATAATTTTTTTATATTAACCACACTTTTTTAACTAAAAAGATATTAAATTGGTTTTGCAGATAATTCAAGATCTCTATAATGGATTCTACTAATGATGATAAAGTGAATATTGAACTGAAGAAAGAAGATTTGGAAAAATTATTGCAAAGTGAACTACATTCAGATCTCAAAGTAAAATACTTTATATCTAAACCTTTAACAAATCCAGGAGATAATTATGGGAGCACCATACTTGATGTTGAAGTTTTTTATCACAAAGGTGAATCTAATGATCTTTACAAACTACCAATTGTAGCAAAACTAGTACCAGAATCTCCTTTCTTACGTAAAGTGTTTAACATTGAAATTACATTTAATAAAGAAGTGAGAGCTTATACTTTGGTCGCACCTGAATTTCGTAAAATACAGGAAGAGAAAGGTATTCCCGAACAACAAATATTGGATGTTTTCCCTAAATACTATGGTTCACGGTCCAACAGGCAAGATGATATAAATATGGAAGCAGATGATTCAGCTGTACTTCTAATTGAAAATTTAAAATTATCTGGTTATGAACTTAGAGATCGTAGGAAAGGATTTAATTTTGGACACATGAAATTGACTGTGAGTAAATTAGCCCAGTTTCATGCTCTTGGAATCGCTATAAAACTTTTGAAACCTGAAGTTTTTAATGATTCTATAATGAAAACTTGTCAAAAATTTGATGTTGCTAACCCTGACGATGATGATGCTAATGAAAATTGGATTACTTCTATCATTGACCATGTAAAGCACATACCTGAAATTATACCTTATCTTGACAAAATAGAAAAAAGACTTCGTACTAATACACAAATGAGAAAGGACAGAAGAGAATACCCAATAAGAGAACCTTTTGCTACAATAGTTCACAATGATTTCTGGGTAAATAATGTCATGTTTAAATATGATGAATCTACTGATGACACAGATAAAAATAAAAGTAGTCCGACTGGAATTAAATTTGTGGATTTTCAGGGAACAATCTATGCATCACCAGTAAGGGATCTGATATTTTTATTGTTCTCCAGTTCAGAAGATGGACTTCTTGAGAAACATTATGATAATTTTATACGTCGTTATCATGAGGAATTTATAGGACTTCTAACAAAGCTTGGTTGTGATACAAGACTGTTCACGTATGAACATTTCCTTGAGGAAATAAATGTCTGTGCTGTACAAGAATTTTCACACATTTTGTTTATGCTCAATCCTATTTCTGTTAATCCATCAGACACAGTAAAATTGGCAAATATAACTTCAGGTAATATTTTACAAAAGAAAATTGGAGAAATATATGATAGGAAAGCAAAAACTCTTGTCCAAAAATTTGTAGGTAATGGATGGTTGTAATTATTTGTAAGTTACAGCACAGAAGTTTATGAAAGATAACATTTTTAGCAATTCGCTCCAATGGATGATGATAATATGTAAATGGGTGTAAGAAATGGTAAATAGAAAAGAACAATAAAATGACATTTCTATTATTGCATTTTTTGTTTGTTTTTGAGTATTTCCTGGATGACAGTATTAAATACTAATTTACATTTCATTAAATTGTTATTATTTAAACAAATATTTAATTTTATACCCTCAGGGGTCCTCATCTAGGGGATATAATAATAATAATAATAATAATAATAATAATAATAGCTTTATTTTACCTGGCAGAGTTAAGGCCTTAAGGCCTTGTCTACCACTCAACCAGGTGGATATGTGGATGGCGACCACAAGGTGCCCAAGCTGTGCAAAACATTTCTTCCACTTACTTGTGTTTTGCACTCTTTTAACTTTACTATCTAACCTCTCTTGGTTAACTCTTGTTTTTTTCGACCCCGACGCTATTAGGGCATCCGATGGCTAGGGAGTCTTTCCTTTCTTCCATTTCTTCTTTCCTTTATTTTCTTTTCTTCTCCAGAAAAGCTTGACCAGAGGCTATAAGATGGCAGCTCCATCACTGGTCTTGCCTTCCTTTGGCCAGCAACCAATCGAAGGGACTATTATTATGCTTTCAAGTCTTATACGAGAATTTCCCTCGAACGTTGGAGGGAAAATTTTCTATAGGATCGTAACAGGCCTTGGCCTAATACTTGGAAGGAAGAAGAAGAAGAAGAAGATATAAAATATTTTCTATGTATTTGTTATTTGAAATATTTATAAAAGTACAGGGAAATAATAAAATATTACTCATGTCACTGTTTATTCCAAAACATTTGTATCTTAGATATAGAGCATACTAAATTAATATTCCTATATTTGACTATAGCAAATTACAGTGATACTTATAGTTCAATGTAGGCCAGACTGCTAGATTTTGATGTAATTATTTCAGAAATGTCCTATGCTCCTGATGGAATGGGAGGAAATACTACTGCTACTTATTGGTTTTATGGCCCTTTGAGTTTAGCCATGACCTCTCCTTTGTTAGGAGTTTCTAGACCAAGCAAATTTAGTTATGCTTATTTCTGCACAGATGCCATGAATGGTATGTGGTCAACACACCGACCCAATGAGACATCTGGTAGGCAACTAAGGTATTATTGGGATCATGAAAATTGGTAAATTTTGCTTAGATATCTCTTTTTTCAGGCTTAGGGTTCTTTTACGAGCCTGAAAATGTTCAGACTCAGGACCCATGGCATAAAGTTTCTCCCAAAGTACTTCTTCCTTGGATTTTTTCATCCTAAAAAAATCCACTGACCCTGGCTGGGTTTGAACCCATGACCCTCTAAACAAGAGGCAAGGAACATAAAGATTAGACCACTGTGGATGACTACAATTACTATTATACTTTAATGATGGAAATGACGTATAGAGGACAGTAAAGAAGTATATAAATTGCTGAGGAAAAAAAGAGAATATTTTAATAAAAAATTAGAAAACATAACTAACTAACTCACTGGCACTATCGAACCCATAGGTTCATGGCCACACGGACATAAGCTCTCCATAAATCCCTATCCTGAGGATTGTGTTTTCAAATCATTCCCTGTATAATCTACTTCCCTCAAATCGTAGTTAATGTTATTCTCCCACTTCATTCTTGGCCTACCAACTGGGCATTTTTCCCCTGGTTTTCTTACAAGAAGCTTCCTTGCACATCTTTCATTCCCCATTTGTGCCACATGTCCTGCCCATCGCAGTCTACAAGACTTAATTGTTCTTATTATATCTGGCTTCCTATAAAGACCATGTAGTTCACTGTTATGTAGTCTTCTCCATTCATCTGTTCAATTCTCCAAAAATTTTCCTAAGAACTTTATTCTCAAATATTCATAATCTCCTTTCCTCCCTTAAAGTAAAAGTCCATGTTTCACATTCATATAATATAACTGGTAGGAAAATAGTTTTATATATTTTCACTTTTACGTTTTTTTGAAAGGAGTTGGGAAGAAAAATTTAGGTCCCACCGAGATTTTTCTTCCCAACTCCTTTCAAAAAATCTCGGAGGGACAAATATAATTTGACAATGACAGGTAAAGAGCTTCTATAGAGAAGTGAACCATATGAGAAAAGACATTGAACCTTGAACAACATTAATAAGAAACAAGGAGCAAGAGATTGTTAAAAACAAAGAACAAGTATTAGTAGTATGGTCAGAATATTATAGGTCTCTGAAGAACTATTTGAATGAGATGCTGATGAGGAGAAAGAAATGATACAGGCATTGTACATCAAACCTCCAGATAGCTTAGATGTGGAAATGGCAATAGCTAAACTAAAAATGACAAGGCACCACGATATGACCAGATACCAGCTGAGCTTATTAAATATGGGTAAACAGAATTAAAAAAAGATCTTCATAATTTAGTGCAGAAGATATGGGAGGAGTAGATTCTGAAACAATGGAAGCATGGTATAATCAATTCAATACATAAAAAAAAGGAATTTTCTGAGCTGTAAAAGCTATAGAGAAATTACATTACTGTGCACTGCATACAAAGTTCTTGCTATTATTGTATATCTGGCTTAACTTGGCAGAGAAAGAGATGGAGATACAAGGGTAGATCTTTGACTGCTTTAGTCCAATACAAAAGAAAGAACCCACCCTGTTGTCAGTTTTCCTCTCCCCCCTTACCTCTATTAACATCTGGTGAAGAAACACTGACAACACTGGTGCGAGTGAGAGAGGCGAGTACAGTTGTCTCATTCTACAAATTTCTTCTCATAAAGTTAAACCAGAGAGACTATAATACTATACATAAAAAAATAAGACCATATGCCAAAGATATACAATAATATGGGAATATCAAGGGGAAGTTAGAACTAAAAAATGTTGGGAATAATATATATATATATATGTACACAGTCTATGACAGTGTGTGTGGAGAGATAAAAATGAAGCATGGGAAGGTATACACCAACTAGGTTTTCCTAGGAAACTAGTCATTATGTGCAGAGAATTCAACCGTCGTGAGACAGGTTAGTTTTACTCTACTGATGACGCAGGTCATTGCGACAGAATCCTGCTCAGTATGAGAGGAACCGCAGTTTTGGACATTTGGTTCAAGGTCTCAGTCGAGGGGCCAGTGGTGCGATACTACCATCTGTGGGATTATGCTTGAACGCCTCTAAGGCTGTATCCAGTCTGTACAAGGCAACGATAACACCCTTTGAGTTCTATGGGTCAAAAGGCTCCAATCAAAGTGATTTGCTTACTTGGATGGGCGGCTTGTCCGTTCGTCCGACCTGAGCCCTCATTTGGCAAACAGGGAGCTACAGAACAGTGGCAGGACACTCACCTGGCTAATCGTCGCTCTGCCCCTAACGGTCGATCATGGGTAGTTCGGTCCAATGTCGGGACTCTGAATCGGCTGTAGACGACTTTGGTACAACAATAAAGATAGGTAGGAACCTATCAAAAGACTCTAAACTAGGTAAATGTCCGAGACAAGCACCATTGTTATTTAACATTGTACTCGAAAAATAAATTAGGAAGGCCTCCTTTCAAACAAAAGGAAAATATATAATAAATGTAGTGAGATGATCTTGTCATTTTGGGGAAGAAGACAAAAGGATGCTAAGGAAACATGTAGTGCATTAGTGAAACAGACTAGCAAACTTGGATTAGAAATTAATGAGCAAAAAACAAAATATATGGTTATGTCAAAAGGAATTCCTATTTATAGTAGTAGTAGTAGTCTAATGCCCATTTGCTTGGATGTGTTCCATTTACTTTCTTGCTTCCCAATAGAGTCCTGCCAGAGTTCTTGTAGGTGACATCTTCAGAGCTTCACAGCTAGCAAGATGATTCTTGTTCATGGTAGTGTTATTGTCTTGGCACAGGATATAATTTGGAGAGTTGAAGATTCCAATTTTATGGAGGTGTGCTGCCAGGTAGTCATGGCCTGTTACAATGTTGCTACTGCTTCATGTCTTGGTTGTTCAGGTATTAAGTTTTTATTCTGCAAGATAGCTGCCCATGGTTTCTCATTTATAAAATTAGATAATCAAAAAGATAAATATAGTTTTAAATACATTTAAATTAATATTGGGAAGTAAACATTATGAGGTTATATCATTAATAGTGAGTGGAGACATATTTTTAATGACTCACCTCATATAATTTCAAATTTCTTTGATACTGGTGGTTTCAGACAATATCTTGTCCCTCTTCAGTCATGGCTTCCACTGATGACAGCCATGACTGAAGAGGGACTAGATATTGTCTGAAACCGCCGGTATCAAAGAAATTTGAAATTATACAAGGTGAGTCGTTAAAAATATGTTCTCCACTCACTATTAATGGTTTTAAATATTAAGAATAAATTTACATTCATAAATTAATTATGGGAAATAACATTATGAGGTTTTCAATTAATAAAATCAAGTTGTATCTCACATAATTTGATTAATTTAATTAATTTTATAAATTTACATACTTACAAACATGTTTGAAAAGTAGAAATGAAATATATATTGAAGTAGAAACCAGGATTGATGCAGCAAATAGAGCACATTTTGCCCTGTTACTCTTATTGAGGAGCCAGATGGTGCATAGAAATACTAAATAAATTAGCAACTGATTAGATTTTGATGTTATACTAAATAAGTGTAATTACAGAAGAATATGGATTGAAGATATCTACAGAGAAAACAAAAATTATGGCATTTGAAGGTGTAGATCCTGTCAGAAGTAAAATTGCACTGGACAATAATATTTTGAAGCAGATGAATAATTTTACATATCTAGGATGCAATATCTCATATGAAGAAGAAAAGGATGTAAATGCAAAAATATCTAAATTTTTAAGAATTTTAGGGTTAATAAATTCTATCTTCAAGCCACAGTTAGTCCAAAAACATTCAAGATTAAAAGTGAATAAAACACTGGCTCTTTCAACTCTTTTGTATGGATGTTGAAACAAAAGGATATATAGAGACTTAGATCTGCTGAAATGAGATACCTTCGGAGGACTGCAGGATACACACTACTAGATCAAAAAAAAAAAAAATGAAGACATCTTAGAAGAATTACACATGGAACCTTTAGAAAACAACATTTCTGATTATAAGTCAAGATGGATGCAACATGTTCATCAAATGGAAGATCACAGGATACCCAAACAAATGTTAAGATATCAACCTGCAGAAGACCAGGACGTCCACTCAAAATACTTTTGGATGGTGTTTCTCTTGAGGCCGAAACAGGTCAACAAATGGCCTAAATTTGTGAATGTACTATGATGATGATGATGTTATACTAAATATATTTAAATATATTTTATATTTAAATATAAAACATATTCCAGTCCTGGACAAATTAATTTTTTGAAAAGAAAAATTAATGCTTAAACCGGGAATCAAACCCCAGATCTCTGACTCTTTATGTCAGCATGCAGTCCATTAGACCATTCAAGACCTGATACAAATGCCAAATTTTGTTTCCACTTATTCAATTCTCTTACGTATAAAGGAAGATATTAATAATGCCATGAGACAACTTCTATTCAAAGTATTTTAATAAGAATTTTACATTACTTTTAAGTGTTAAAGCTTAAGAAAACTTTTACATTATTTTTAAGCAGTAAATCTTAATAAAACTTAGTAAGTTTTGCTGCTTAAAAAACGTAGTGTAAAATTCTCATTAAAATACTTCTTGAATAGAAGATATCCATTGGCTATTGATAGTGCCATCTATCTGCCTTCGGACATTTAGAGAATTACATATGAGAAAAAAAATGTTGGCATTTGTATTGTGGCTTGAATGGTGTAACGGATTGCAAGCTGGTGCATAGAACCTGAGGTTTAAGCATTCATTTTTCTTTTGAAAATAATATTGACCAGTATTGGAAAGTATTAAAATTTAAACATAACATATGCCCTATTTTCACATTATATACCATAAATATAGGACTGCTATTCCAGGATTTGCAACGTAGTACTGATAACAGAAAAATTCAAGTGTAACATGATAAAGCAAGATATTGAATTTCATTTTAATTATATAACAGTGTAGATAACATGATAAGATATGGTATTATTTACCAGATTTCACAGTCAAGTTACAAGTTAATTATAATGATAAGAAGAATAAAGTACCATACTAATCTTATGTATACTACATTTAGTAATGTAAGTCAAAGCATTTCTAGAATTACTATGACTGATAATTTACAACAGTAACAGAAGTAGTGACACTTAAGCCAATTTCTATCAAGAACTCTATTTCCAGCAGTTAAAAACTGAATCTTGAGGCTTCCAACAATTTTTCATGTAAGTATATTTTAGTCATAATACAGTATTATAGAGTGTTAGTTAAGATTGTGACTTTAGAACAGAAAATTTTATTAGAGATTAGATAATGTAACATGCAGTAAAATCTTAAAATAATAAATTATCATATTCTATTCTATAGTGTTCTGCCCCAAGATAGGTCTTTCATTGCAATCATAGCATTTTCATGCTATGCTTTGCAGTTTTACTAGGGAAGTATAGATGTGGTAGCTTTCTGTTGATTTTCAAACCGGTGAAATGATAAGGATGATAATGTTGATGGCCAATGATTTTTGGGGACCATTGGGCCCTAGGCTTCCTGACATTTGTCTTACAGGTGAGGAAAAAACCCAAAATAAATCTCACCCAAGAGCCTGTCCCGACTGGGAATTGAACCCAAGCCTGCTGCGTGACAAGGCAGCACGCTACCTGCTTAGTAAGTGTGCAAAAAAGATTAAATATTTTGAGAAAAAAAAAGCTATGCATTTAACAGGAAACAAAAGTTTAACATTCATTAATCATAAAATTAATTTATATAGAGGCAATGCTCTATGTAAAGTTCAATCCATCTCTTTTATTAAAAATGAAATTAAAATGTTTTGAGAGAAGATAGCATAGAAAGCTTAAAAACTCTAATGATCACTAAATGACATATTGTTTCCATGGAAAAATTAGAGATGATAGACAATACTTACTGCTTATGTATATATATTTATCATATTCTCTGAAAGTAATAAACATTTTATGTAGGTAATAGAAACATGCAAAGAAATATTTATAACAAATAAATTCTACATTAAAAATAAATGATGGTAAACGGAGCTTACATCTTAAGGATATATTAATTTTATGGCCATGTTTATTAAACTTATATGGCTCAGTATATAAAACTATTCTTTAAAAACAGATTATGGAGGTTAACAGAGCACTGATTCAAAAATAGTTGGTACCCAGTGCTGAAATTTGGTAGGGGAGGCAAGTATCTATAGTTATAAAAGAATATGACTATAATTAAACACCATAATTCATGTGAGTTAAAAATTTTACTTTTAACCCATTCACTTCAGGTTTAAATGCTCAATGCATTTCCCCAGAAACCAGATTTAAGTCACCGTAAATTATATTGTCTAATTTGAGACATTCAAAACGAACGAAAGATAACAATACTTGAGATCACAATAAGGGTGAATGCCAAAACACATTCCTCTGCTATTCATAAATGTTAACAAAAGATTATCTTGTCAAGGGATGTACAAAATATTGCAAAATATGTTACAGGCAGAGCTAAGTGAGTGTACCTCATCTTCTGAGTAGAAGGCCATTTAACAGCCAGAAAACGTACCTCATCTTCTGAGGCGAATGGGTTAAATAAATTATTTTTCAGATGTAAATTTTCTGATAATACTATCTTTTGTTCTATAGAAATGTACAAAGAATAAGGAAAACAGCATTTTAAAAAGTTATAACTAAAATATTTTTACTTACGCTTTCATGGTCAGACTTCGTATGAAAATCTGGAAATTTTTAAGCCTCATGACAACGCCCAACAAGTCCAGAAGATATCTCTAGAATATAATTAAAAGTTAAAATAATTAATTACACTAGCCAACAAAATTTTACTTTTTTCTGTAACTGGCATGGAAACAGCTAATCTTCATGTTTTCAGGTATGCTGATAACAAAAATGTTAATGAAAATGCAATATTAGCTCTCGTTTTGAAGTTATGCTAACTTTGCATTATTGCCTATATAAGCTTATGCATGTATTTACCTTGTTTTTATCTCTTGGAGGAATGTCACTGAACGCGCAACCATTTTGCCTGGCATTTGTAATTTTCTGCTAGTTATTTCCTAATTAGTGTCTAGCAGTAATCGGCTAACATTGATGCACTACACTTTCCCTGGTATCTCATTTTCATGTTCGAAATTTGCTGGTGGAAACATTCCCTGTGCTCATTGCTTACAGTGACACAGTTGTCAGGAAAAAAGGCCAAGTGGGAATCTAAGAAATTTAACTTTAAGGATATGTTACACCTCAGTTTTTCAAAGCAGTGCAGAAGATTTGCCACAAGATCCTTGTAGTTTTCTGCCCTTTTATTTCCTAGAAAGTTTGTTGACACTTGAACAAAGTCATCCCAAGCTAACTTTTCATTACCTGTTAGAATGGGTGTTGAAATGCTCATCTTTGTACATTTTCCGTATCTGGGGATCCACGAAAATCCCCTCCTTTTTTGTCTCACTAAGCCATGGAAATTTCTGGTGCAAATAGATAAATGCCACCCCAGTTGTGTCCATGGCCTTAACAAAGTTTATTGTTAGGCCCAATTCTACATGAAGAATAGGGAGAATTACTTTCTTGAATTCTTCAAGTGCTTCTTGCATAACATTGTGAGGTCTGGTTCAAGTGATTAATTCTTAGGACAACCTTTATTTTTATAATGAAGTGATATGGCACGGCTATTCCAGAGGCACTGGAAGCAACAGAACTTGGTATAGCCCTGTTGTAGCCCAAGTAGTATGCCTATGATTTTCAGATCCCCGGAAATCTGCCATTGAAACTTGTCATAGTTCAATCGCAATAACAATTGTTTCATGTTAACATATGTTTCTTTCGTGTAAGGTGCATACCCAATCTGAATCGATGGTAACACATTGCCATTATGCAGTAGAACACACTTGAGACTTATTTTGGAGGAGTCAGTGAACTACCTCCACTTAACACTTTTATAGTTAATGCCCATAGCTGCCATTAGTCCCAAAAGAGAATAATGTAAGTATTAGCTTTAAAATTTTCTAGTAAAGATTTTTACTTTATTTTTAAGCATGGATGCATTGTAAAACACGTTACATATGGTTATATGCTCTTCTGCATCGAGACATAGGGGGTAATGACGTCATCACTTTGCCTTACTTTTGCACATAGAAGATTGAAATTTTGCACGCACATTGTATACACCTCTTCATATGTTTCAGTTGGTTTCGAGATCTGTGCATTAACACAGGGGGTGCAGGGGACCCGAACTTAGAAACAAGGGATTTTTCCTCAATTTTTCCCACCTTGGGTACATGATATGGGCATTTGAATGGTACCATTTAAAGATTGTTTTTTTCTGAAGACAATGAGGTTCAAAGCATGATCCTAGGATAAATAATGATGTTGCTGTAGCTGTTTGCCTGAAATTAACCTAAACAAAATCATAATTTAAAAGGGTTTAATGTAACTCCCTTAACTTGGAAATGAGAGCTAATTCAAGCTTTTCATTGTCGTTTTCATTATCAGTGTGGTCAATATACTTACGAAACATTTACTTCATTCCAGTTATATTTTCACTGTTGGCTAGTGTTATTGAAACTGGTAAACTTATACAAAATCATTTGAATATGGAAAGATACATATACCCAAACATCTTAAATGCAATATGACATATTCTATAAATAAGAATGATAAGAAGTGTTTGAGATTCACATTCAGAGCTCTTGGATTCATACACCAGTGGTCAACCTGACTGAGCTTTTCATCCTATGTTTCCTTAATTGTCAAGGCAAATGCTGGATTTGAATATCATTAATAGGAACTATTTCATCACAATCCTCATTTTATATTTAATATTCTCATAGGTGGATGCGTAAAAAAATATATCTCCATCGAAATTATATATCTTTACAAATGAAATATTCTATTGACACAAGATATACGCCTATAAAAATAGCCTTTCTTTCTAGCTAGGTAATTTTCACAATTTTAGAAATATTTATCTTCACACACCTATCCAAGATATCATTAAAACAAGATTACATCAGTATCTTTGATACAAAAAACATGACATATTTTACAATATAAATTCACTGACTGCTGGATACAACCAAAGATACCAGTTCTGACATATTCTTGTGTTTGAAAGAGTCTATAACCACTTTTAAATTAAAAGACGAAGAGTAAACAAAATATAATTATTAATTAAATAAAAATAAAACATAGTTTTATTTGATTTTCATATTTATTTTATAATTCAGTGACAGCTGTTTCGGTACACTGTACCTTCTTCAGACATGTTAACAAATTATGAATTGTGTTCCAACTGATCTAAGCAACAATACAATTAAATATAATTATCTTTTCATAAAAGGAAGCAGAATGATAGAATATACAAGGCAGAGATGAGGTTCCTCAGAAAAGTTAAAGGATGTACAAAACTTGATAGAATTAGAAATAAGGATATAAGAGATGAATTAAAAGTGCAGTCTTTATTTGGTAAAGTCATGAATTGTAGACAAAAGTGAATTGATCACATGAATGAAATGAGTAAGGAGAGATATTCATTCTTAGGAAGAAATTATCAAGCAAAGGAAGACGTGATGTCGGAAGACCTAGAAAATGTTGGGCTGATGCATTATGAAGTTGGAACAGCAATTGCCTAATCCTTGGAGTGACGATGATGATAATAATGATGATAAAATTTAAAACATATAATATTAACTTTATAGGCCTACTGATGTCATTAATAAAAATAGCTAAATAAATTCTAATTTTTATTATGTGCAGGCCTACTTATGAAATTAAAACAACAAAAAGAGTGATTTGATTTGTTTACTAATATTTTCATTTTTTGACTGTGGCAAATGTTATTTTTTAACTCACTTCTAATTTCAGTGGTTATTAAAGCTCATATTCTTAGAAATTCTTAGTTCAGACTTTAGATTGATTAATGAATTTGACATTAATTCAGAAAATAAAACTTGCATAGACTGAGTATTAAAATGTTGCTAGTTAAGCTTAAATTGCAAACTTGCTCGCAGTCAGTAGGGTACCTACATTAAATGATGAACAATATAGTTTTAGATATGACTTCTGTCAATCAATTCTTATCTCAAAATTTTGAATTTGTAATAAATTTCCTATCACATTTGTTCTTCTTGGCTTTCATATTAGTAATTGTATTGTCAAGCTTTACCAGGGAGTTATTCTCACATTGTTTTCACAAGCTAGATATTCACATTAAATTTTCAGCAATTTGTTAAGTTCACTTAAATTCCAGTGACAACTCACAAACAAATTATTCTTCTTTTCACATTCAATTGTCATGCTATTATTTGCAGTAACTAATAATTTCAATTGGCACAGTTTCTTCAAATTTCAGTTCGCTGTCCCACTGTCTAAACACAACTGAACTACTCCTCATCTTGGCAACAGTTAATATAAGGGAAGTAAAGTTCTTGGCTAGTTGCTGAGATCAATCTAAATTGGAAACCTCGGGAATCGTAGCCTCTGGACATGGAGAGTAGATCTGTACAGAACCTTTGGACATGGAAGGCTATATGCATATCAAATATTCTGCATGGGCTTTTCAACTCGCAAGTCTACAACCCATGAAACGTTTACCACCATACAATGCAAGATCTATACTCTCACTGCCGTTCATGAAATTCGAATGCTACTATAATAATGCTTCACAGAATTTTATTTTAAATAACTTAAATTTTCTTCTGAATTAGAGAAAACATTTTATCTTCTTCTGTCCAATTGCTAGAATGTTTTCTTTAGTAACCATCTATTTTCAATGTTTTATTATTACAACAAACTTGGAAATTTAGCATTTTGTAACAATATTTGATAGTCTTTTTTTTATTTAATGATGCTCTTTAACATCTCAGGTATTATCACTGCAATTGAAAAGTGAGTATGAAAGATCTGAAAAATTTCTTAGAGACCTCTTATTTCAAACTTGAGGTTCTTTATATTATTTTTTGGAAAAAGATAAAGCTGAAATAAAAAAGATTTTTGGTCAAATGCTTCGTTCGGAAACAAAAAAATCATAATAAAGAAGAAGTATAAGATGTAAATCTATGATGCATGATTCATGGCTTTACTTCCCTTCAGAAGGAAGTCTTACTCAGGATTTTTACAGCCTTAAAAACCTATCTATCCTAGCTGGATTTGAACCCATGAACCTTTGAACTAGAGGCGAGCATCATAACCACTAATCTACTTTCACTGATTTACCATAACAGTTTTATAAGATAGTCTGGGATAATTTAGCATTTATGAATACTTTAAATTTAGTCTACCTTAAGCAAATATTCTAGAATTAAAAAATAATTAATATGTGCATTAGTGATATAATGATAAACATGATATGAATCTTTCAGTTCTTACTGAATTACAAAGGACATGAATTACTAACACTGATGTTTTTATTATTAATTTAACACTTCTCACTGAAGGATAAATTATGTTTGAAGAGAAAAATTTATATAAGAGGAAAATTTGCATCTAGATCGCAACTCGCCTTGGTAGCTCAGTTGGTAGAGCATTTGGCCTGGCAAGCCAAAAGTCCCGGGTTTGAGTCTCAGTCTAGGCGAAAATTTTTCTCTTCAAATATAATTACTAACACACTTACTTAGTTACTGAGATCTGGCTCTCTGAAGTATCTGTTGAACTTTTTGTGTCAGTTCAAATGGCTCCCTAAAATATTGTTAATTCTCATTGCTTTGCATTATGTACTTAGAAAAAATACTCACATGCTTATGAGATACAAATTTTTCAAATCTATAAAATAATTCCATATTTTTGTGACTTTTTCAGGTAAAATTAAGACGACACTAACATGAGTTCTAATGATGAAAAAATAATAGTTGAAGTAACAAGGGAAGACTTGGAGAATTTATTATGTAAGGAACTAGATTCAAATATCAAAGTAGAAAACTTCACATCTAAATCGCTAACCAAACCTGGAGATAATTATGGAAGCACAATCCTTGCTGTTGAAGTTTTCTATCATAAAGATGGAACTACTGAAACACATAAATTACCAATAGTAGCAAAATTAGTACCAGAATCACTATTTCTACGTCAACTATTTGATATTGAAACTACATTTAATAAAGAAGTGAGAGCTTACACTTTTGTTGCACCTGAATTTTATAAATTGCAGAAAGAGAAAATGTTTTCTGAAAATGAAATATTAAATGTTTTCTCAAAATACTTTGGTTCTCGATCTAACAAGCAAGATGATATAAATATGAAAGCAGATGAATCTGCAGTTCTTCTAATGGAAAACTTGAAATTTTCTGGCTATGAAATTAGAGAACGAAGGAAGGGTCTTAATTTAAAACATATGGAATTTTCTATAATGAAATTAGCTCATTTCCATGCTCTTGCAGTAGCTTTAAAACTTTTGAAACCTCAAGTCTTCAAAGAAAAGATTTTGAAAACATGTGAGGGATTTGAGATAGGAAAATCTCATGATGAAAGAGAAATAGAAAAATCTATTAGCAATACTCTTCAATTTGTAAAAGATGTACCAGAATGTGTTCCATATATAGAAAGAATAGGAAATGCTTTGCATACTGATATAAAAATGCGAAAAGAAAAAACTGAACCTCCTCCAAGAGAACCATTTGCTACAATAGTGCATAATGATTTCTGGGTAAATAATATGATGTTTAAATATGACAAATCTGTTAATGAAATAGATGATGATAAAGATCATGAAGCTCCTACTGCAATGAAATTTGTGGATTTCCAAGTTACGATTTATGAATCACCTGTTAGAGATTTGATATTTTTCTTGTTTACTAGTTCTGAAGATGGTCTCATTGAGAAACATTTTGATGATTTAATAAAACTCTACCATAAAACATTTGTTGAAATACTAACAAAACTAGATTGTGACACACAACCTTTCTCGTATCAACACTTCCAAGAAGAAATGAATGCTGTTCTGCCATCAGAATTTCCCCATATTTTGTATCTTTTGAATCCTATCTGTGCTGACTCAGAGGGTATGGAGGAACAATCAAATGTCACTCGTGATAGTATGTTTAAAAAGAGAGGTGGAGATGTTTATAAAAAGAGAGTCTCCTGTTTTGTACAAAAGTTTATAAACAATGGATGGTTGTGATCATTAAATAATGAAACTTGCTGAATTGTACATGATTTTATATAAAGTACATGTTTATCCAAAAACTGAAAAAATTATTATTTATTTCTGTGCATTTTATTCTAACTAACTCACTGGCATTATCAAACCTTTAGGTTCATGGCCACTCGGACATAAGCTCTCCATACAACCCTATCCTAAGCTAAAGTTTTTCAATTATCTCTACTTCCCTCAAATCATGATTAATGTTATTCTCCCATCTCATTCTTGGTCTACCAACTGGGCACTTTCATCTGGTTTTCCTACAAGAAGCTTCCATGTCCCTGTTTCATTCTCCATTCATGTTACATGTCCTCTCCATCACAATCTACGAGATTTAACTGTTCTTATTACATCTGGTTTCCTATAAAGATCAAGTAGCTCACAATGATGTAGTCTTCTCCATTTGCTGTCTGTTCATCTCTCTTTGGACCAAAAATTTTCCTAAGAACTTTATTCTCAAATACTCGTGATCTTTTTTCCTCCCTTTAAGTAAGAGTATATGTTTCACATCTATATAATATAACCGGGAGAATAACAGTTTTATATATTTTCAGTTTAACATTTTTTGAGAGAAGTTGGGTAGACAAAAGTCGTGTAATGCATAATAGCATGCATTGCCAGAATTGAGTACTCTGGAAAATTTTACCCCAGTGGAACCCCTGTCCACGTTTCTTGACAGTTGTACTTTTATGATGAAACATCGTCACTCTTTCATCCAAGGTACTTTTTTCATGTGGCTTATTGCCTTCGACCTGTCCAGCATGGGTATAGCTCTTGGGGTCATTTAAGCATGCAAAGCCACTCCACCACAATAAGGCAAAGATATAATGAAGGGTCTGTGCATTTTATACAAATAAATTAATATATATGGTCATATTACAGGTTCTGAGCATCAAACAACTGGTTAAATATTCTATTCTATAGTAATTCTGCCAAGGGCAGGTCTTTCACTTGCAATTATAGCATTTTCATGCTATGCTTTGCAGCTTTACTAGGGAATTTTAGGTGTGGTAGCTTCACATTGTTTTCCACATGATTAAATATAAGCATATCAAAATAAAGGTCTCTAAAATATGAAAACACAAGAATGAGAGAGCATAACTGTCAGTAACTAACACTCGTACTTTCACCCAACTCCCTATTTATTTTATCATTTTTAAGTGAAATTACAACTCATCACAAGAGTACTAAGAAAATTAGTATTAAAGGCAGCTCCATGGTGGAAGCGGTTAGACACTCATCATCTACCTCTGGGACCTAGGTATGCATCTTGGTTACTCCATGTGAAGTTCATGGTGACGAATTGGAGCCAGGGCAGGTTTTTCTCAGATTTTCCCCATTTTCCCTGTGGCAAAAAACTTCATTCCACTACTTTTCTATATGAATATCATACATTTCACTTAATTTCATCAGTCCATGTGATGATACAACCGGCCTGATCAGCTGGCATCCTCATATATCATTGACCTACAATAATAGGGTTTTCTTCAATAATTGTGTAGTGTCATCAAATGCTAATCTCAATAAAATTTCTTTGGAGCAGTTAACAGGAAAGAAAAAAATTAGTATTATGATGCAAGGTTGGGAAGTGATTTTTACAGAATAGAGGAAAATGTTTAAAAACCAAGAGATAGCAAGGTTTTTTTTTAATTTCCAAGATTCTGTAAAACACTTCATAAATGTGCGTTGTACATTATTTTTTGTGTGATGGTGTTTTTCAAAAAAATAATAAATTATAGTAAAATAATAACATCTTTGTTGGAAATATTTGCGTTCATTATAAACAACTGACTAATATTATCAGTGTGGGCAATATTTATTAGTTGAAACTACAGGAGGCCGTGGCATCAGTCAGTTACAAAATGGTGGCAAGTACATATTTATTGTTTTATATTGTTTCAAATAAAGTTCAGTTCATTTAAAATGCAGTGATTTGTTCCATATATTATATTAACACTACTTTTGGATTTTTTTTTTGTATATACATTGTACATAGTATACATAGAAGGCAGTGGTTTTACTTCCCATACATTGTTTTTAATATGTAATATTACAGTATAGTGTTACGCGTGGACAGTTAAGCCCAGCCGTAACGTAGCGTAAAAGATCTCTATAGTTTAAGTGGTCTTTGGCCCAAGCGGTTGGCCTTGGTTTTGGAGGATGAATTCCACATTTAAACACTTTAAAACAAATATTACTATAATTTATTTAAATAAAATAAAACATAAAGACATATTAAAACCAAAACATATAAAACAACTTATCGAAACCAGCTAAAATCGCCATATTGAAAAAAGACTAAAACTGATAAAATTCAGAGAGAGAAAACAATCATTTAAAAGAATCAACTTTGGTCATTATTCTAAGTTATTCGACCCTTAGGTCTTCTTAACTTCATGCATTTTCAACAATTAGAATTATTCTAAGTTCTTTGGACCATTTGGTCCTTTAATTAAATTTATGTATGAAAAATGACCATTTAAAAAACTGAACTTTTTCGAGTGATAATAAAATAGTTTAAAGCTTCTTACCCATGTAGAGGCTGCTCTCGTCCCCCAGAGGACCTTTCGGCCCTCCACAGCGTTCTGACTTTTGCTACCCAAAAGGCCTGTTTTTATATCATTATCTCTACCTTTCACCATTCCCAAAAACTAATGGAAACCCTATTCTCTTACCCAGTCATTCCTAGTTCTATCAGGGTCATGTTATATAAGATGTTTTTAACTACTTATCCTAATGTTTTGGGTTATATAAGTTTTCGTAAGAGTGTCCCATTAGGTTGAAACTAACAAAGTTGTTTTTGATATTATATAAGATTTCGTAAGTGTGTCCTCATAGATTGAAAAATATATTGATGTGAAATAGTCATTTTTATTCTAATTTTTACCCTAGTTTTTTATCTATAAAACACTTGTGTGTATTTTGATTGAGACTTCAATCTGCATTTTAAGGGTGATTATTTATTCCCTATATTTTGGTATAATAAAGAAGTATCTTGTGTATATGCTTCATCTGTTTTATAGAATTTTATTATTATGGCAGTTAGGCCCTAGTGTAGGCATAACAAATAGTTATTTTATTACAGTCTAGTTATTTAGGTTAGCAACCCCAAAATGTAGGAAGTTGAACTTTCAATCATGGTCACCATTGCTGTAAGTACAACAAAACGCACTATGTGCAAAAAAGTTTATTTATGGTTAATTTAAAAAAGATTATGTGAACAAATATAGAGGTTAAGAATAATTAAAGCAGAATGGTAACTGAAATGTTTGATGATTGAACAATAAGTTATTTTATATAAAAAAGAGTTTTTCTTATCTTACCTCATTATAAAGTAAGATGTAAAAGGACTCATATTTATATAAGAAAGACCCTCTTATTGTTACTTCCTATTGAGATTATTTAGTTACTTGATTTTTGGTTTTGCATTCTACTGCAAATTGTTCTTCCAGTATCATTCGAAGAGACACCTCAGGCCACACCAGCCATATATTAATCAATCAGTGCATATACTTGTACATTCCTGATTTCATACTGTCAGTTTTAATTATGGATTTGCATGCTAATAGGTACACTTTTCATGTACTGCTGAATAAATAAATATTTATGCAATTCAGAATTTGTAAGAAAAACAATTCAAATGCCTCAAGTAATTAATGATTTTACCCATTATATCCAAGAGTCATTCTAGTTCAAATCTGTACCCAATTCAATTGAATAGTTACCCCGAAAAAAGATCTAACCCATAAATTGCTACTCACGACTTGAATAATTTCTTCTGCTATTTTGTTACATATAGATATTGCATGCAACTTTTAAAAATAAATAAAACAGGTCTGGAAGAGAGCAGGGATAGTTTTACATGCATCATGCCTAGATATCCTCCAGATAGATCACTAATCCACTGAAAATTCAGCTTTAAAATTTTTGTGGATTAGATCTCTTTTCAGGGCAATAATTCAATTATTCATCTTGACACATAAACAGTGAGATCAGTTTAGTAGTGGAAGGCAGATGCGGGGTTTGTGCTGTGCGATAACGAAGGCTTACATGTGCAGGCACGGGACCTGAAATGTGTGCTGACTCAGCAATTTACGAGTTCACGGCCACAGTCTGATAGTGTACCTCGAGTAGATAAGGTGCTTGATCACTTTTCCTTGTGAACTGAATGACGTGTGTATAAGTTATTTCAATTTTAAAATTTGTATCTTATAAAACATATAAGTGTAAAGTGAATCATGTGTGTATGAGTGTAAACTGTACAATAGGTAATAATTTTTCTACTGAACATCGTGTATTTATTTATGAACAATATTTATTAATTAAGTCTGCTAGCCAAGTACGAAGACGTTTTGAAACACGATTCCTGGGTGTAAAAATTCCATCACGTTCAACAGTCCATAATTAGTACAACCAAGTTTTATAAAGAGGTGTCAAAAATGTATAGACAACGAAGGTGAACAGTTCCAACACCTGCTTCAATAAAGTTGGTAAGTACGACAATTTGTAAAATAGTTACAAAAATGTGTGTGGTTGTATCACCGCGATCTTACGCTGTCCGTTCCCCGCCGCGAGTGCATCAGCAGTGTATAGTGAAATCCCCGCGTCTGCCTTCCACTACTAAACTGATCTCACTGTAATATTTTTCATGAAATTGGAGGTCAAAATGAAGGAATGGTATGAAAGGAAAGATTCTATATTGTAATGGTTAGCATAAGAGTTCTGTAATTAATCTTAATCACAACTTTTTTAAGTTAAATACTCCTGAAGTAAAACTTTAATTTAATTTAATTTATGTAAAATATAAATGAAAATATTACTATAAGGACATTAATAGACTTATAAATAAAATTAATTTTCATAAGTAATGCCACGAGTGATTTCCAAATTATCTAGAGAATTTGGAAATCAAGAGTGGCATTTGTTAGGACTATTTAATGAATTGAATTAAGCTGTTTACTCACAAATCATTATTTAATTGTAGTCATTTTAAAATATTTATATATTTAATGTAAACGGCGATGTTTGAAAACAAATGAGAAACGTTACGTACGCTTCATCTGCTTCTTTTGTTTATCACTGCAACCAGATCATACTATTTATTGCTAAAGGAACGCAATATTGTAAGAATGCTCTCTAGTGGAGAAAAAATGAAACATCAAATTGTATATTAATTCATTTCTGATGTCGTATGATGTAAATATGACAATTATATTTTTCTGGATTGTTACCTGGGAAAAAATACATTTAAGAAAGTGCAAACAGTGGTTTCTTTTTTTGGTGGTATAATCAATTGCTACAAATGTTTTTATATTAACTCCCGCATGCGGCATGTGTTGACATTCATGCACTATTTATACAATCTGGTAGCCGTATTTCTCGCAGGCTCTGTCACTGCAAAATAATGGTCAGACCTGTTCAGAATATTAAAAAGGAGGAGCTTTCTTTAATATGGTAATTATAACACTGATAAATATTTCGTGAAACACGACTCTGATTGGTTGTAAAACAGAAATCATTGAAAAGTAATTGGTCATTGACTCCCATTTGGGGCATGAGTTAAATAGTCAGATAAATCTAATGTAACATTAAAGTTTTCACAATTGGACTGCATTATGCATCGACTGGCTAAGCGCCATTTAAAAAAAATTGAGATTTTGATGCCAACTGTTGCAACGGTTCATGAAGTAAGTGTACTCACAATTTTAGTGACATCTTTAAATATAGCCTTATTATTAAAGAAAAAATGTAAACATCATCAATCCAATCAGAGATTCTGTGTTTTGCAACAAACGGCTATGAAACTAGATGGAAAAATCTAAGGGACAAATCCTCCTGGAGGGACTTTGAGTCATGGGTCCCGAGTCTGAAGATTTTCAGTCTTGTAGAAGATCCTTAAACCTGAATGAGAAGGCCTCTAAAGAAAATTTGCTGAATATTCCCATCCTAGTAATACTTTGGTTTCCTAGATGTCACTATGCCACTCAAAGACATCTATCCAAAAAAACAAGTGTAACTAAATTAGTATGAATGAATTTCTCCCCTGTAGGGGAAGAATGCCTAAGTCTCATTGAGAGACGCAAGAACTTACTACTCCATCCATCCATAGTAATTCTGCCCGAGGGCAGGTCTTTCACTGCAATCATAGCATTTTCCATGCTATGCTTTGCAGCTTTATTAGGGAATTGTAGGTGTGGTAGCTTCCCATTGCTTTCCACACCGGTGAAGGATGATGATGATAATAATAAGGATGATGATGGCCAGATGATTTTCGGGGACCATTGGGCCCTAAGCTTCCTGACATTTGTCTTACAGGTGAAGAAAAACCCCGAAATAACCTCACCAGGAAGCTTAAAAATAAAACTTTACAAGGATAATGAAAATATCTGGAACTTTAACCAATTTTATAACCATATCATCTATACTATAGGAACATTTTAGTCCTGACCGGGGATCGAACCCGGGCCCGCTGCATGACAAGGCAGCGTCCTACCTTGAGACCACAGCAGTGGACTAACTTACTAGTACTGTATAATAATATCCTTAACTCGTGTCCAACTCAGGGTTGGGTCGAGGGATGAGATGAGATGAAGGTCTGTTTATGACAATGGTAAATACTAATATTGAGATAAACTTATACTTAACTGAAACATTGTTATTTGAAGATAACACTGGTCAACAGTGGTTTTGTTGCCCTTGATATAAGATTAATTTCATATATATATTTATGCTCACAATTCATGAAACCATCAATGTTTTTGGAAGATTTGCTCTGGTTTTTTTAAACCTTTATTTTAATTTTACACTACAAAAATCAGAAAATATAAAAAAAAACAAATAACAGATATATTTATGTCAATTTTTTTTTTTTGAAAAATTTGTATACACCGACGTAAATAGAAAGAAAAATATCGAAAACCCATGTTATACTTCAGTGAAACACCTTTTATAAGATTTTTTCTTTAATTTTTTAGGGAACAATCTCTTTTTAAAGACTAGCATTAATCTGCCATCATGTGACAGTCCCATCTATCCAGATACCTTTCCTCCATTACTTTTAGATCCAGGTGAAAGTGCTCTCCCTGTTCGTCGCTATAATTTCCTAAATTATCCAGAAATCTATCCAGGTGACTGTGGAGAAAGTGTAACTTTATACTCATATTTGCTCCTACAATCTTGTAAATTGTCAACATGTTTTGCACAATTTCTTTATAATTTGGTGCTTTATAGTTATCTAGGAAATTTTCTACTACCAATACAAAACCCTTCCAAGCTTCACTTTCCGAAACAGTCATAACTTTGATAAAATTTGCATCTTTCATCAATTGCCGAATTTGAGGACCATAAAATATTCCGCCTTTTAACTTTTCCATACTGAGCTTAGGAAATGTTCTACAAATGTATTTGAAACTTTCTCCTTCCTTGTCCAACACTTTGACAAATTGTTTTATCATACCTAACTTGATATGTAATGGTAGAAGTAAGATTTTGTCTCTGCTTAGTAACGACTTGTTTATTACTTTGGTTTTACCAACAGTTAAGGACTTTCTCAAAGGCCACATATCTTGTTCTCAATGAAGTTGCTTTGCTCTACTATCCCACAAACAAATGAAGCAAGGGTATTTTATGCATCCACATGTATTTATACATGGAAACTTATCCAGATGCACATTGTGAGTACTTTAATTTTGTCAAATAACTGAGATCATGGTCGATGTGCGGAGTGAGGGGTGTGAGAGTGGGGATCACGTGATGTTTGTATGAACGAAAAAAATTTACAGAAATAAAATCATGACTGGAAACATAAATGTTATTAGTAACAAGCCATTTACTATTTAAAATATAAGATACGCAAAAATCATAAAAACTAGAGCACATGCATGCATATATTCATAAACTGTGCACTTGAAATCATAGAAATTCGCAGAGATATCCAGGGCAACAAAAACATTCTTTTTTGTAGAGCTGTGTAATAAGTCATGCTTTATCATTCAATATACTGTTTAATATTTTTTTCTCCTAGTTTAATTAGGGCTTCTAGCAATGAAAATTAAATTCCATGGTCATTACACTGTTATCTATGATAATAAAGTTAATCATTATAATCATGGTGGCCACCATGCAGGGGTGACAACCCACCTGACATCTTATGCTGATTATCTAGAAATGCGAGAGCTTTAACTTCCTACAACCTCAAAGACCTCCTAAGGTCTGTAATGAGATCAATTAATTTTTTTTACATTGAAATACATTTTTTCAAAAGAATACGTTATTTTTGAGAAAATTAACACTTCCATGGTCTACTGGGTAGACCACACTAAGGTCTGACTTAGATCCTAGAGATCCCAGGTACAGTTCCCACTTATTACAATACTTTTTTTTTTTGGAGTTTAGAGTTTGTAATGAGTCTACTTGACTACTTCTCATCTTCGGGGCAACTGACAGTTACTTGATATCATAATAAGTGAAATATATATTTGAAGAGAAAAATATACACCTAGACTGGGATTCGAACCCAGGACCTTTAGTTTTATACACTAATGAACTATCCCAGGTCTCCAATCTAGAACCCAGGACCCTTACCTTTATATGCTAATGCTCTACCACTGAGCTATCCCAGGCTTCCAATCTAAATTGATTAGATTGAAGTGCTCAGTGTCAGAGCATTAGCATATAAAGCTAAAGTTCCTTAATTTAGTTTGGAGGCCTGGGACAGCTCAGTGTCAGAGCATTAGCATATAAAACTAAAGTTCCTTAATTTAGTTTGGAGGCCTGGGACAGCTCAGTGTCAGAGCATTAGCATATAAAGCTAAAGTTCCTTAATTTAGATTGGAGGCCTGGGACAGCTCAGTGTCAGAGCATTAGCATATAAAGCTAAAGTTCCTTAATTTAGATTGGAATCCTGGGACAGCTCAGTGTCAGAGCATTAGCATATAAAACTAAAGTTCCTTAATTTAGATTGGAATCCTGGGACAGCTCAGTGTCAGAGCATTAGCATATAAAGCTAAAGTTCCTTAATTTAGATTGGAATCCTGGGACAGCTCAGTGTCAGAGCATTAGCATATAAAGCTAAAGTTCCTTAATTTAGATTGGAATCCTGGGACAGCTCAGTGTAAGAGCATTAGCATATAAAGCTAAAGTTCCTTATTTAGATTGGAATCCTGGGACAGCTCAGTGTCAGAGCATTAGCATATAAAGCTAAAGTTCCTTAATTTAGATTGGAGGCCTGGGACAGCTCAGTGTCAGAGCATTAGCATATAAAGCTAAAGTTCCTTAATTTAGATTGGAATCCTGGGACAGCTCAGTGTAAGAGCATTAGCATATAAAGCTAAAGTTCCTTAATTTAGATTGGAGGCCTGGGACAGCTCAGTGTCAGAGCATTAGCATATAAAGCTAAAGTTCCTTAATTTAGATTGGAGGCCTGGGAGAGCTCAGTGTCAGAGCATTAGCATATAAAGCTAAAGTTCCTTAATTTAGATTGGAATCCTGGGACAGCTCAGTGTCAGAGCATTAGCATATAAAGCTAAAGTTCCTTAATTTAGATTGGAATCCTGGGACAGCTCAGTGTAAGAGCATTAGCATATAAAGCTAAAGTTCCTTAATTTAGATTGGAATCCTGGGACAGCTCAGTGTCAGAGCATTAGCATATAAAGCTAAAGTTCCTTAATTTAGATTGGAATCCTGGGACAGCTCAGTGTCAGAGCATTAGCATATAAAGCTAAAGTTCCTTAATTTAGATTGGAGGCCTGGGACAGCTCAGTGTCAGAGCATTAACATATAAAGCTAAAGTTCCTTAATTTAGTTTGGAGGCCTGGGACAGCTCAGTGTCAGTGCATTAGCATATCAAGTTAAAGTTCCTTAATTTAGTTTGGAGGCCTGGGACAGCTCAGTGTCAGAGCATTAGCATATAAAGCTAATGTTCCTTAATTTAGTTTGGAGGCCTGGGACAGCTCAGTGTCAGAGCATTAGCATATAAAGCTAAATTCCTTAATTTAGATTGGAGGTCTGGGACAGCTCAGTGTCAGAGCATTAGCATATAAAGCTAAAGTTCCTTAATTTAGTTTGGAGGCCTGGGACAGCTCAGTGTCAGAGCAGTAGCATATAAAACTAAAGTTCCTTAATTTAGATTGGTGGCCTGGAACAGCTCAGTTCAGAGCATTAGCATATAAAGCTAAAGTTCCTTAATTTAGATTGGAGGCCTGGGACAGCTCAGTGTCAGAGCATTAGCATATAAAACTAAAGTTCCTTAATTTAGTTTGGAGGCCTGTGACAGCTCAGTGACAGAGCATTAGCATCTAAAGCTAAAGTTCCTTAATTTAGATTGGAGGCTTGGGACAGCTCAGTGTCAGAGCATTAGCATATAAAGCTAAAGTTCCTTAATTTAGTTTGGAGGCCTGGGACAGCTCAGTGTCAGAGCATTAGCATATAAAGCTAAAGTTCCTTAATTTAGTTTGGAGGCCTGGGACAGCTCAGTGTCAGAGCATTAGCATATAAAGCTAAAGTTCCTTAACCCCTGAGCGCGGTTTGACGTAAATATACGAGACCGGCTTCCTCCCTTCTGTGCGGTCATTTAAAAGTCCATGCAGTCCATCTGCTCGGTAGTATTTTTAAACTACTCACCCAGTAACTTATTTTAGATAACTAACTAACTAACTCACTAGCACTCTCGAACCTGTAGTTCATGGCCGTGCTGACATAAGCTCTCCATACATCCCTATCCTGAGCTAATGTGTTGTAATCATCCCCTGTATGATCTACTTCCCTCAATTCATATTTAATGTTATTCTCCCATTCATTCTTGGTCTAGCAACTGGCCGTTTTCCCTCTGGTTTTCCCACAAGAAGCTTCCATACACGTCTTTCATTACCCATTCGTGACAGATGTCCTGCCCATCGCAATCTACGAGACCTAATTTATGTCATTATATCAGGCTTCCTATAAAGACCATGTAGTTATCTGTTATGTGGAGCTTATTTTAGATATATACCAAATTATTAATAAATTATATTTAGTTACATTATATTTCTAATCTTACCTTGGTTATACATATCCTTTGTTCACGGAAAGTCGATTTTGATATTGATTGTAGAGCGTATTTATTTGTTTCCTAAACAATAATATTCAACAACGTATGGTCGAATATTTCCTCGAATATAGCAACAATGTCCCCAGAAACATCGAACTGTGGACCACTGATGTCACAGAATGTCTCTCGTATTGAATTAAACGTGTCCATATTTTGCCATACAAAATCTGTGGACACTCCCCCTAGCCCTTTAGCAATCAAAACACGTGTAAGTGTGTGAATATGTCCCTCGTCAACACAGCAGATGTCACTATCACTTATATCGTGAGGAGGTTGTGTATAGTCAAGTGCAAAGAAACTATCCTCACTATCTGATATAGACGCTAAATCACTATGTTTATCAATCTCATCTAAAATTTTGTTGACAAACTTAAAATGTTTTTCTTCTGACAACACTTGGTTTCCTGCACACGCATGAGCCACGGTTTCACAAAGACTGCGATAATTGTTTCAAGAGAAAAGTTTGAGACCACACAATGAGACACTTTACAGATATTTATTCTTTTTCGGCAAAAATAAGGCACAGGATATGTTCAGAAGAGGGTCTGGCTGAAAAAAAAAAAGTATTTCCTTTCACTTACAAGTAGCAACCTCATTCCACTTGCCCTGTCATAAATTATGTCGTAACATGAAGGGGAATCTTTCCTTAACAGGGTGACAAAAAAATAAGTTCTCCAACATGTAAAACAACCTAGTTATAGGCTTTGGAAATCATAGATGTACCACGCATGTTGACATGGCAATCTGCATGTGGATATTTTAAAAGTCCTGACGTTTTAACACGTCCTTCTGCATCTGGGAAGGAAACGCAATGTTTAAATGTCCACGTTGATGGGTTAATTTAGTTTGGAGGCCTGGGACAGCTGAGTGTCAGAGCATTAGCATATAAAGCTAAATTCCTTAATTTAGATTGGAGGCCTGGGACAGCTCAGTGTCAGAGCATTAGCATATAAAGCTAAAGTTCCTTAATTTAGTTTGGAGGCCTGGGACAGCTCAGTGTCAGAGCAGTAGCATATAAAGCTAAAGTTCCTTAATTTAGTTTGGAGGCTTGGGACAGCTCAGTGTCAGAGCATTAGCATATAAAACTAAAGTTCCTTAATTTAGTTTGGAGGCCTGGGACAGCTCAGTGTCAGAGTATTAGCATATAAAACTAAAGTTCCTTAATTTAGATTGGAGGCCTGGAACAGCTCAGTGTCAGAGCATTAGCATATAAAGCTAAAGTTTCCTTATTATTTAGTTTGGAGGCCTGTGACAGCTCAGTGTCAGAGCATTAGCATATAAAGCTAAAGTTCCTTAATTTAGTTTGGAGGCCTGTGACAGCTCAGTGTCAGAGCATTAGCATATAAAACTAAAGTTCCTTAATTTAGTTTGGAGGCCTGTGACAGCTCAGTGTCAGAGCATTAGCATATAAAGCTAAAGTTCCTTAATTTAGATTGGAGGCCTGGGACAGTTCAGTGTCAGAGCATTAGCATATAAAGCTAAAGTTCCTTAATTTAGTTTGGAGGCCTGGGACAGCTCAGTGTCAGAGCATTAGCATATAAAGCTAAAGTTCCTTAATTTAGATTGGAGGCCTGGGACAGCTCAGTGTCAGAGCATTAGCATATAAAACTAAAGTTCCTTAATTTAGTTTGCAGGCCTGGGACAGCGCAGTGTCAGAGGATTAGCATATAAAGCTAAAGTTCCTTAATTTAGATTGGAGGCCTGGGACAGCTCAGTATCAGAGCATTATCATATAAAACTAAAGTTTCTTAATTTAGTTTGGAGGCCTGTGACAGCTCAGTGTCAGAGCATTAGCATATAAAGCTAAAGTTCCTTAATTTAGATTGGAATCCTGGGACAGTTCAGTGTCAGAGAATTAGCATATAAAGCTAAAGTTCCTTAATTTAGTTTGGAGGCCTGGGACAGCTCAGTGTCAGAGCATTAGCATATAATGCTAAAGTTCCTTAATTTAGATTGGGGGCCTGGGACAGCTCAGTGTCAGAGCATTAGCATATAAAACTAAAGTTCCTTAATTTAGTATGCAGGCCTGGGACAGCTCAGTGTCAGAGAATTAGCATATAAAGCTAAAGTTCCATAATTTAGTTTGAAGACCTGGGACATCTCAGTGTCAGAGCATTAGCATATAAAGCTAAAGTTCCTTAATTTAGATTGGAGGCCTGGGACAGCTCAGTGTCAGAGCATTAGCATATAAAGCTAATGTTCCTTAATTTAGATTGGAATCCTGGGACAGCTCAGTGTCAGAGCATTAGCATATAAAGGTAAAGGCCCATGATTCAAACCACAGTCTAGGTATAAATTTTTCTTTTTGAAAAGAAAAATATATGCCTAGACGGGGGGTTTGAACCCAGGACCTTTGATTCTCTATGTCAATGCTCTTCCATCTGATCTACCTAGGCCTCCAATCTAAACGCGTATTTTTCTCTTATACATAGTTAATTCACTAACCCCAAATGCTACGAGCCGTTGCAAATGGCGGCTTCTTTATTAAGAAGACTTTTTATTGGGAATTTAAACATTACTTATAAAGCCAGTAGTGCTTCTTTCAATGTTAATATTAATCGTTTTTAAACATCTTAATGATGGACAAATTATATTTGAAAAGAAAAATATACGCGATGGAAGAGCATTGACATAGAGAGTCAAAGGTCCTGGGTTCAAACCCCAGTCTAGGCGTATATTTTTTCTTTTCAAATATAATTTGTCCATCATTAAGGTGTTTTAAAAACGAATAATATTAATATATTTTTCTCTTCAAATATATTTTGACTTTAAATGAGAAATATTAAATTTGCAACAAAAACAAAGTGAAATCTAGTTACAAAAACTAAAATTAAGGCTGAAGAGTTGTGCCATGATAACCATATTATTTTTTGTACTACAATCTGCTAATCGTGAGAACAGATATTTCAGTTGATGTTAATTAGATTGGAGAAAAATATAATTTCTTGATGTGTTGGTTTGTAATCACTAATTATGGTATCACATGATAAATGTTCTGAGTTATCAAGAAAGTTGATATTTCAAGGAAGTAACGCTATGAGGTTTGTTTTAGATATTATGAGTTAGATATGTACTATATATATATATATATATATATATATATATATATATATGTGAGTTATAAAGAATTGACAATGATGCCTAATGGCATTGAAACTTAAGTCTTCATAAAAAAAGCTACAAATATGAGGTGAGTAGTAATATCTAACTCATAATATCTTATCAAAAAATATTTGTTCACTTTTGTGAATCTATAATATATTTATACATTTGAAAACTGAACCTTGAATAATATATATTTTTAAACAAAAAAAAATTGTAAGATACTACTATTTAAAAGAAATGTCTAAATCATGCAGTTATTCATTATTGATACTGTACTGTCTACATGCCTACAGAATAGTCAATTGGAAGTGGGAAACAGTGTCAATAAGTTGAACAAACATTTATATTAGCACATGCTAGAGTCCACACAGAGAAGAGCTGTATTATATTCTCTTGTGCTATAAATAGTAATTCCTTAATTCACATGGTATGGAGTCAACATTGCTCTCCCTCAGACATATTTATGTGTACAGTCTGTCACATCACAGTCACCAGAACAGTCATATCATTTTCACTTCAATAACATTTAAGTGCTGATTCCAACAAATAACAAGAAGCATAATAAGTTTTTTAATATCAAATTTATATTTCATGAAGCAAATTGAATTTAAAGTATATTTTTGAAACTGAAGAATCAATTAAAAGCATTGGTTGAAGGAGTACCATCCATTTTATTGTATGTTTTTGAGATAAATTTTCAGCTAATTATAAAAGTAATACAAACTAAAACTCTTAGACATCTACATACTGCTGTATTATATTTCTCCAATATACTCTGCATATGGAATTGTATAATAGTATAGCAAAAATAAATAAATAAAACTTAGTACTTGTTGAATGCAGGCTTTCACGGCCGGTAATCATAATGTTGAGTGATTCCGGGTTCTGTGGCCGTGGTCCATAGTTGGTGTTGATACCAGACGTTTCGCCCTCAACTGCGGAGGGCATCTTCAGTGGCGAGTGCTTCTAGGCGTGTTTCCTGGTCGGAAGCTCTACTTAGAGTGAACGCTGCGGGCGTTGTATTGATACTAGTGGTGGGAGCAGGGTGAGCGGGCGTGGCTCTTGCTGATTGGCTAATGGTCGTCTCCTTGTTGTCCCTAGTGTTGATGCATTTATTTTCTAGTGTACGGTACCAGGCCTTAGACAGTTTAATACCTTCCTCTTTTCTGTTAATATTTTCCTTATGCTTGTGTATTTCTATAGCCTCTCGATATAATCTAGGGAAATAGTAGGAAGTTGTGGCTAAAACTTGTGTATCATCGAATAGAATCTGGTGTCCATTCATAATGGCATGTTCTGCTACAAGCCGATTTATCCATTTCTCCTTGTCTGCAGTTTCTTTTGTGTTCTGATAAACGGGTGGCTATACTTCTTTTCGTGGTCCCGATGTATGGTTTACCACACGAACAAGGAAGTCGATATACGCCGCAAGTGGAGAGAGGTGGCCGAGGATCCTTAGCTGAGCGAAGGCAGTCTTCTATTTTTCTTGTAGGTCTGTAAACTGTTTTTATGTTGTATTTTCGTAGGAGTTTTCCGATACGATCTGTGACTCTTTGTACATATGGTAAGTAGGCTATGCTGGTCGAGGGTGTGTTATCCATTCTGACGTGCTGTCTTCGTGGATGTATGGTTTGTCTTATTTCCTTGGATGTGTAGCCATTTTTCTGGAAACAATTGAACAGATGGTGTTGTTCTTGTTTAAGGTGTTGTGGTTGGCATAACTTAGTCGCTCTGTCGAACAGTGTCTTAATGACACCTCGCTTTTGTCTTGGATGGTGGTTAGAGTCTTTGTGCAGATATCGGTCTGTGTGTGTAGGTTTTCTGTAAACTGTATGTTGAATTTCCCCATTGCCAGTCCTTATTATTTGAACATCCAGGAAAGGAAGTCTTCCATTATCTTCTTTTTCCATAGTGAACTGTATTTTGTTGTGTCTGCTGTTAAGGTGTTGAAGGAAACGTTCCAATTCTTCACTGCCATGTCTCCATACTACGACACCTTAACAGCAGACACAACAAAATACAGTTCACTATGGAAAAAGAAGATAATGGAAGACTTCCTTTCCTGGATGTTCAAATAATAAGGACTGGCAATGGGGAAATTCAACATACAGTTTACAGAAAACCTACACACACAGACCGATATCTGCACAAAGACTCTAACCACCATCCAAGACAAAAGCGAGGTGTCATTAAGACACTGTTCGACAGAGCGACTAAGTTATGCCAACCACAACACCTTAAACAAGAACAACACCATCTGTTCAATTGTTTCCAGAAAAATGGCTACACATCCAAGGAAATAAGACAAACCATACATCCACGAAGACAGCACGTCAGAATGGATAACACACCCTCGACCAGCATAGCCTACTTACCATATGTACAAAGAGTCACAGATCGTATCGGAAAACTCCTACGAAAATACAACATAAAAACAGTTTACAGACCTACAAGAAAAATAGAAGACTGCCTTCGCTCAGCTAAGGATCCTCGGCCACCTCTCTCCACTTGCGGCGTATATCGACTTCCTTGTTCGTGTGGTAAACCATACATCGGGACCACGAAAAGAAGTATAGCCACCCGTTTATCAGAACACAAAAGAAACTGCAGACAAGGAGAAATGGATAAATCGGCTGTAGCAGAACATGCCATTATGAATGGACACCAGATTCTATTCGATGATACACAAGTTTTAGCCACAACTTCCTACTATTTCCCTAGATTATATCGAGAGGCTATAGAAATACACAAGCATAAGGAAAATATTAACAGAAAAGAGGAAGGTATTAAACTGTCTAAGGCCTGGTACCGTACACTAGAAAATAAATGCATCAACACTAGGGACAACAAGGAGACGACCATTAGCCAATCAGCAAGAGCCACGCCCGCTCACCCTGCTCCCACCACTAGTATCAATACAACGCCCGCAGCGTTCACTCTAAGTAGAGCTTCCGACCAGGAAACACGCCTAGAAGCACTCGCCACTGAAGATGCCCTCCGCAGTTGAGGGCGAAACGTCTGGTATCAACACCAACTATGGACCACGGCCACAGAACCCGGAATCACTCAACATTATAAAACTTAGTACTCATATATTATTAACTTAAAGAATACATGACTTCTGTGGATCCTCTATTAATTTTTTCTCGGATCCCTAGTGCACACTTTGGAAATCACTGTTCTAGTTAAAGAGTAAGTATTCTTTTAATACAATAGGAAGTAACATTTAAGAGTTTTCTATTTTTTATTATTATTATTTATTTTTATTTTTTTTTTGTGATCGCTGATAATGGGGCTCAGAAGCCTTGAAGCATATGTTCAACAAAAACAACCATAAGAGGTAAAAAACACAGACTAAATATCCTAATTAGTAAGTATTTTGTTATCTTAATATATAAAAATTACGTGTCACGTTGTTTGTCCGCGATGGAATCCTAAACTACTGAACCAATTTTAATAAAATTTTGCACACTGTGTGCAGTTTGATGCAACTTGAGACTTAGGGAAGTTAATAACTAAATTTATAGTCACATTATTTTTTATTGCAAATTATTTCTTTAGTATTTAACAAAGAGTTATAATTATCTGTGAGTTCCATACGATTCTAACAGATGGCCATATAAGGTAATTGGTTTATTATTTAACCAGGTGGCTGTGCTTTTTGTTGCAACCGCAAATTTCAATTGAATTACAAATATTGATTATTTCATAATTTGAGTGTGTTTGTGTTTATTTTATTTTCAATATATTGATAATAATATTAATTTCGTGTGTAAGTATTAGTTTTAAGTAATCTGGCTCAAAGACAGCAACTTAATTTAAATTTAACTGGACCGAGAAGGGACATTGAACAATATGGCGAATCAGTTCTAGAGACCATGAATGATAAGATATCAAGTGAATTTCCTCAAATTGGTATAGGCCTATGTGATATAAATCTTACATTTCAGAAGAATGTCAATTTAAAAACATATGAAGGTCCTAAGGAATGGAATAACAGAACTGTAAGTAAGTCTGTTAGTTATAATAATATGCCTAATATTACAGAAACAATCTCCATGCCTCAATTAAATGAAAAACAAGATGACTATAATATATCACAAGATGATATTACTGTACAGAGACTTCTTGATGATGAGAATCTAAACTGCCAACAAGTTTGTAGAAAAAAACGAAAGTATAATGAAATCAGCAAGCCTCCTCAAAATATTCCATCAACAAATGTATATAATCCTTATGAAACACTTATGGATGATACTGAGAATACAGACAACATAAATTAATTTCAATCAACAAAACCACTTCCACATAAACCACCACCCATATTTATACCGAGTGTAGTTAATGTACCAGAACTAAAAAATTGTGTAAAACAAAAACTTTCTGATTTAGATTTCTCACTTAGTTTACAACAACATAATTTAATGTATACCTTAGCCACAGCAACGCTTGGCCAGGACTTCTATATATATATATATATATATATATATATATATATATATATATAACAAAGTTGGATTAGTTACACTATTTATAACTCAAGAACGGCTGGACCGATTTTTATGATCTTTAATTTGTTGGATTTGGTTCCGCCCCGAATAGCAGATAACTATTAAAACATCAGAAAAACTAACGTAAAAATATTTAAAGGCGACACGATATTTGCCGGGCCAGCTAGTACATTTACATAATTGAAGTCTATGTCATTGATAGGTATAAAATACACATTATGCAACTACTTCCCTAAAGTTTTAATGGTGGACAATTTTTTTATAAAATTGCCAGTTATTATGTTGTCATGAAGAGCCACCTCCTGCTCCCTCTGTTGGTAGACTGAAGAACCTCGAAATCAAATCATTTTCCCCAGGAATTCCAAAGTTCATTCATTTCTTTTCTTTTTTTAATGTAGATTTTTTTTCCCAAACCATGAGCTTTACACATTTTTCTATTTGTTTTTATTAATTTAGCTTTTCTTTCAATTTAATGTTTTTCTGACCATGTATGGGCTTCTTCTACATCCCCATTTTTGAAATTCCTGAGATGTTCTTTCACTCTGATTTTTAAATTTCTCTTTGTTTTCCCTATGTAGACTTTATCATAAAATTCCTGTATTTACTCTGACTATTTAACTCATGCCCCAAATGGGAGTCAATGACCAATCACATTTCAATGATTTTTTATTTAAAACCAATCACAGTCGTGTTTCGCCTAAAATTTACCAACTAAAGTTTATCATAATAAAGAAAGCACCTCCTTTTTAATATTCTGAATGGGCCATAGCATTATTTTGCAGTGACTGAGTCTCCAAGAAATACGGCTACCAGATTGTATATATAGTGCATGAATGTCGACAGAAAGCGCATGTGGGGGATAATATAAAAACATTTGTAACAATTAATTATACCACAAAAAAAAAAGAAACCACTGTTTGCACTTTCTTAAACGAATTATTTTCCAGTAAATGATGTTGCAGAAAAATATAATTGATATATTTACCTCAGAAATGAATTTTAATACCTATAACATTGGTTATAAATTTCTCCACTAGGGTGCATTCTTATCAGGGATTACTTTGATCTATGCATTCTTATAACATCGTGATCCTTTGGCAATAAATAATATGATCTGGTTGCAGTGATGAACAAAAGAAGCAAATGAAGCATGCCAATCGTTTCTCTTTTGTTTTCAAACATAGCCGTTTCATTAAATAATAAATATTTTTAAATAACTACCGGTATAGTTAAATAATGATTTGTGAGTAAACAGCTTAATTTTATTCGTTAAATAGTCCTAACAAATGCCACTCTTGATTTCCAAATTATCTAGATAAATTCTCTCCTCACTTCGTGAGTCGTGAATTTATCGATAATTTGGAAATCATTCGTGGCATTACTTATGATAAATCCCTGATTTATATTTTTTCTATATTCTTATTTTTATTGGATGTAATTAATATAATAATGCTGAAGTTTTTTTTTGGTGTAATCATATGTTGAAATTAAAACTGTTTTTTTTAAACTTATAGTTCTTCAAATTAATCTCATAGTGTTAATTCATAAAGCAATAAATATTCCATGAAATATTATTATCTGAATATTAATACTGATTTCATATTTTCACATCATTCCGGATTTACTCTTTCACCTTAATATGTAATTTTTATAGCAGGAAATTATTTTAGAATAGTGTATTTTATTTATGTGTAATTTCTTTCAGATTTCAAGATCTTACATATGGCTTGTAACCAATATACAGTTGAACTGAAGAAAGAGGACCTAGAAAAATTACTTCGTCAACATTTATATTCAGATCTGAAAGTAAAAAGTTTCTCAACTAAACCCCTAACCAAAACAGGAGATAATTATGGAAGTACAATTCTTGCTGTTGAAGTTATCTATTACAAAGATGAAAATAGTGATGTTTACAAATTATCAATAGTGTCAAAGTTAGTACCAGAATCGCCTTTCCTACGAAAAATGTTCAATGTTGAAATAACATTCAATAAAGAAGTGAGAGCGTACACTTTGGTTGCACATGAATTTCATAAAATTACAAAAAGAGAAAGGTATTCCTGACAGTGAAACATTAGATGTTTTCTCTAAATATTATGGTTCACGAACCAATAGACAAAATGATATAAATTTGGAAGCAGATGATTCAGCTGTTCTTCTAATGGAGAACTTAACATTATCTGGCTACAAAATTAGAGAACGAAGGAAAGGGCTTAATTTGAAACATATGGAGTTTACAGTGATTAAATTGGCACAGTTTCATGCACTTGCAATTGTATTGAAACTTTTAAAACCTCAAGTGTTCAAAGATACAATTTTGAAAACATGTGAAAAGTTCACCTTGGGTATTCCACAAGATCATGAAACAAATCAGAAGGTTACTAAAAATATTATTGGATATATAAAAACTATATCAGAATGTGTTCCATATGTGGAAGCAGTAGAGAAAATGATACAAGAAGATATGAATATGAGGAAAGAAAGAATAGAAGCTCTGGCAATTGAACCATTTGCAACAATGGTGCATAATGATTTCTGGGTGAACAATATGATGTTTAAGTATGAACAATACAGCAATGAAACAAACAACTTAAAAAATGAAGAGATACCAATTGCAATAAAATTTATTGATTTTCAAATAACAATTTATGAATCACCAGTAAGAGATTTGTTATTTTTTCTATTCACCAGTTCTGAGGATGGACTTATTGATAAATACTTTGATCATTTAATAAATCTTTACCATATGAAATTCATTACAGTGTTAAAAACATTTGACTGTGATATAACACCATTTTCATATAAACACTTTCAGGAGGAAATAAATACTATAGCTCCAAGAGAATTTATGCATATTCTTTATCTGTTGAATCCTATCAGTGCTGATTCAGAAAATATGGAGGACATTTCAAATTTTGATAAAGATTAGTTGGGGTTTGTATAGTGGAGGAGATGTTTATAAAAATAAAGTAAGATGCTTAATAAAGAGTTATGGAGCTAGAGGATGGCTACAATAATTTGAACAAAACTGTTTTAATCATTGAAGTTTAGAAGAAAAATCAAAATTAATATTATTCTTTGGTTAATAACAGAATAACAAATGTTAACTATTTTCATAATCAATTTAGTATTATTTCTTTCTTTTTAAGTATACACCAGTAACATAATAGAAAGGTATGTTCGTAAGAGTAAAAAATTCAAGCAATTTCTAATTGTCAATTTGCTAGGTAGAAATGCCTAAATTTAAGAGAAATATTTGAAAATATAACGTAATTCTCATAGAATCTTGTAAATTATGTTTCTATTGTACATCAATTAACATCAAGATGACAATAAGCATCAGCTATAAGTTTTCAGTTTTCTTATAAGTGTAAAAGATTTTTATCTAGAAAGATAAATAATATTGAATCTCAAATTATACCATAATTAATTAAACAGTTTCTACATACTGTAAGAGGATTATACAGTTTAAATGTGTGATAGATTTTTTTTTTTGACTTACTAGTATACAGAGTGCTCTAAAATTCCCATTACAAACTTCTAGGACTTGTAGAGGGGACTGAGTTGATAATATTTAGAATTGGAAACCATGTCCAGAAACTTACCATTTCCGTCCCACAGCCATTTGAAAACATGTTTTTAACGTGACCACTTTTACAAGTAATTTATTATGAGGTGTGACACAGTACATCACTTGTTTTACAGTTCAACTCATTAGTAACCAAAGAAACAAAATGGAATCAAAATCATTTTTTACAAACACTTTTGTTTACAGTTAAACTTATACTGTTTTTGTCCTTTTGAAATGATGGTTAACATTCAGGTCCATTTCAAGTGTGGTTTGATGTGGCAACCAGCAACCTCATTACACACATTGTACCAACGAATGATGTTTTGGTAAAAGCGCTCTATCACACCTGGTTTATCTGTAATCTCTCCTGCAGTGACCACAACTTGTGCCACCAGATCTTCTTCTGTCTCTACAAGAGTGTCATAAACCAAACTCTTCATACGACCCCAGAGGAAAAAGTCCAATGGAGTCAAATTTGGTGATTGTGGACCACCTCGGCCTATCCATCTTTGTTCGAATCATAGATCCAAATATTCCCAAACATGAAGTGAAAAGTGAGGGGGTGCGCTTCATGCTGAAACCACATGTCTTGACAGACGTTCAATGGCACAGTATCCAACAACACACCCAATACTTGTTGTAGGAAAATCAAGTAGATGGGACCTATTAGCCTAGATGGAAGCATGTACGGTTCAATCACATGACCATCCAGAATACCTGCCCACACATTAATTGAAAATCTGTGTTGGAATCCCTGGACGTGCGCGGCATGAAGATTTTTGTCTGCCCAGACATGGATGTTTCGTGAATTGAGTACACAATCCCTAGTCAATGTACATTCATCTGTGAAGAGAATGTGCCATGGAATAGGGGTTCATTGATGCAGTGGTGCAGAAACCATGTACAGAACTCAACGCATGGAGCAAAATCGGCTGGCAGTAGTGAATGTAGCCTTTGGAGGTAGTATGCATGTAGTTGTTGTTCACGCATAACATTCCAAACGGTGCTAGGAGCAACATCCATTACAGGTGCAATTGCTCATGTACTTGTTGATGGGTTCCCTTCAACTAGATGCATTACGGCCTCTTCCAATTCGGGAGTGCGGCATATCCTTGGAGCACCACAGTCATTCCTACTGGCGGTGAAGGTACCCCTTTCTCGAAGCAATTGCGTAATTATGGCAAAAAGGGAATATGATGGAGTCGGACGTTGTGGAAAACAATCTTGATAAAGGCAACGAGCAGCTCTTCCATTACCTTGAGCTTTGCCATACAGAAGGATCATGTTGGTGTATTCAGCAAAAGTGTGTTCAACTATGTTGCTCTAACGCTGAAAGTCACATGAATGAGGCTCGAACCAGCTCCGAGAGGTAGGATAAACGCCAATTAACATAATGTGATCCAACATAGGCACCTATCATCATGTAACTCTGCAGGCGGACAAATTATGAAGCTATTACTTGTTGAGACACGTGACGAACATCCAGGCAAAGCATGTTTTCAAACGGCTGTAGCACGGAAACAGTAAGTTTCTGGACATGGTTTCCAATTCTATATATTATCAACTCAGTCCCCTCTACAAGCCCTAGAAGTTTGTAAGAGGAATTTTAGAGCACCCTGTATAATATATTGTTAATTTTTTGAGAGGTTGAGTATTATGAAAGGTCATACTTAGACTAAAGAGTATGAATGTCCACAAAATAAATATGAAAATGTCTTATATTAATAGAGATTTAAATTTTGTAATTTAGATTATCCTACAACAGTAAGTATGGAATTATAGTAACAATTTTGAATTACATTTTGAATATGTGGAAAGAACTATTATTAAAGCTAAAGTAAAATAATAATGAGAAAAATAAAATAAAAAGATTAAGCTAATTACATAATATAGCTAAGTGAATAAAACTTGATCTGCTTTCAAGACTATAGCTAAAGGATTAAGCTAATTACATAATATAGCTAAGTGAATAAAACTTGATCTGTTTTCAAGACTATAGCTAAAGGATTAAGCTAATTGCATAATATAGCTAAGTGAATAAAACTTAATCTGCTTTCAAGACTACAGCTAAAGGATTAAGCTAATTACATAATATAGCTAAGTGAATAAAACTTAACCTGCTTTCAAGACTATAGCTAAAGAATTAAGCTAATTACATAATATAGCTAAGTGAATAAAACTTAATCTGCTTTCAAGACTATAGCTAAAGGATTAAACTAATTACATAATATAGCTAAGTGAATAAAACTTAATCTGCTTTCAAGACTATAGCTAAAGGATTAAGCTAATTACATAATATAGCTAAGTGAATAAAACTTAATCTGCTATCAAGACTACAGCTAAAGGATTAAGCTAATTACATAATATAGCTAAGTGAATAAAACTTAATCTGCTTTCAAGACTACAGCTAAAGGATTAAGCTAATTACATAATATAGCTAAGTGAATAAAACTTAATCTGCTTTCAAGACTATGGCTAAAGGATTAAGCTAATTACATAATATAGCTAAGTGAATAAAACTTGATCTGCTTTCAAGACTATAGCTAAAGGATTAAGCTAATTACATAATATAGCTAAGTGAATAAAACTTGATCTGCTTTCAAGACTATAGCTAAAGGATTAAGCTAATTACATAATATAGCTAAGTGAATAAAACTTGATCTGCTTTCAAGACTATAGCTAAAGGATTAAGCTAATTACATAATATAGCTAAGTGTATAAAACTTGATCTGCTTTCAAGACTATAGCTAAAGGATTAAGCTAATTACATAATATAGCTAAGTGAATAAAACTTGATCTGCTTTCAAGACTATAGCTAAAGGATTAAGCTAATTACATAATATAGCTAAGTGAATAAAACTTAATCTGCTTTCAAGACTATAGCTAAAGGATTAAGCTAATTACATAATATAGCTAAGTGAATAAAACTTAATCTGCTTTCAAGACTATAGCTAAAGGATTAAGCTAATTACATAATATAGCTAAGTGAATAAAACTTAATCTGCTTTCAAGACTATAGCTAAAGGATTAAGCTAATTACATAATATAGCTAAGTGAATAAACTTAATCTGCTTTCAAGACTATAGCTAAAGGATTAAGCTAATTACATAATATAGCTAAGTGAATAAAACTTAATCTGCTATCAAGACTACAGCTAAAGGGTTAAGCTAATTACATAATATAGCTAAGTGAATAAAACTTAATCTGCTTTCAAGACTACAGCTAAAGGATTAAGCTAATTACATAATATAGCTAAGTGAATAAAACTTAATCTGCTTTCAAGACTATGGCTAAAGGATTAAGCTAATTACATAATATAGCTAAGTGAATAAAACTTGATCTGCTTTCAAGACTATAGCTAAAGGATTAAGCTAATTACATAATATAGCTAAGTGAATAAAACTGAATCTGCTTTCAAGACTATGGCTAAAGGATTAAGCTAATTACATAAAATAGCTAAGTGAATAAAACTTGATCTGCTTTCAAGACTATAGCTAAAGGATTAAGCTAATTACATAATATAGCTAAGTGAATAAAACTTGATCTGCTTTCAAGACTATAGCTAAAGGATTAAGCTAATTACATAATATAGCTAAGTGAATAAAACTTAATCTGCTTTCAAGACTATGGCTAAAGGATTAAGCTAATTACATAATATAGCTAAGTGAATAAAACTTAACCTGCTTTCAAGACTATGGCTAAAGGATTAAGCTAATTACATAATATAGCTAAGTGAATAAAACTTGATCTGCTTTCAAGTCTATAGCTAAAGGATTAAGCTAATTACATAATATAGCTAAGTGAATAAAACTTGATCTGCTTTCAAGACTATAGCTAAAGGATTAAGCTAATTACATAATATAGCTGAGTGAAAAAAACTTGATCTGCTTTCAAGACTATAGCTAAAGGATTAAGCTAAATACATAATATAGCTAAGTGAATAAAACTTAATCTGCTTTCAAGACTATAGCTAAAGGATTAAGCTAATTACATAATATTGCTAAGTGAATAAAACTTGATCTGCTTTCAAGACTGTAGCTAAAGGTTTAAGCTAATTACATAATAGAGGTAAGTGAATAAAACTTAACCTGCTTTCAAGACTATGTTATTAATATTGTGATAGTTCTTCAGATTTTAATATTGAAGTCCATGTTCTAGTGCTTATAAAGCAGAAGATGTGATTGATATCCTCCGTTTGGAAACTATAGTGCATGCATTTAGTTCACGCGAGAAATTTCCACAACACATAACTTCAATGATTCTTCCATGACATCCTATAGTGTCAATATTAAATTATTTTTTCACTTTCTATTGAAATGGATTTGCTTCAAATTTTCAGGTGACATTTAATAAAATGTTTTGCACAAACTACAACAATAATTTTATTTACCACGGGATTTTTATAGGTGGATTTACATACACAATTATTTTGAAAGTTTTAGCACAAAATTGTGTGTTCTAATGCATCCACTTTATTTTATATGCTTTGGGTTCCACACCAAGCTATTAGATGACATTTATTTAGTCGATTTATAAGTTTCGCACGACTCTCGGCAGATTTGGTGGATGATGTCTTCTTGTATTCTGTTGTACAATAGACACGTCTATGATGATAATTTGTACTCATGTTTTGGTAGTCCTCATTGTGTTTTATATGAGGCATGATGATGAATAGACGGGAGAAGGTGAAACCTGGTACGTGCATATCATACCTACTCCTATCGAACGCATCAAGGGGGCCATCAGGTTTAATGTCCCCATCCGACAGATGAATCGCTACCGGTATTAATAGTACTATATGCCTTCTCAACATATGTACTGCAGAGAGGTTTGCAATTTAATGCAGGAATCTGGTGCACAACCTATCGATTAAAAATTGTACACCACCACCTCTCCTCACCCCTAGATTGAAAATTTTGCAATTAAATTAATTAAAAAATTTTAATTTTGAACCCTGATGGGTATCAAACTCGGACCCTCTAGTCAGGAAGCATGTATGCTACAACCTGAGCCAGCACATATGTTGCTATAAAAAGAATCAAATACATATAGGTCCATAATGAGATCATAAAAAAAATCCCTGTGTTAAATTACAGTGAATCCAATCCCCAAACATCATATGGGCATCTTAATCAACATCATTCATATTCGCCTTGGATTAAGTTTAGGATTGAGGACTCTCCTAGTGCATCACTATCATCATCATCACCCATCATATCATCGGGGTAGCTGTAATCCCACCTTCCAGGTGCCCCAAACCTCAGAAGTGGGTTACACAATTACGCCAATGTCAGGAGAGAATACCAGAAATGTCAAAATGATAACATGGGGCATTGAATAAAATAAATTACATTCAATCTGCTGCTCTGAAAAAATGCACTTTATAAGCAGTATTTTAACATTATAATTATATAAATTCTATAACAACATAATGAAGCTCACCATACTTTACTGAGAGAAAATGGGACATTGGAATGTCAAAAACACAACTATGTTTTAATAATATTCTGTATTGTTTAAAAGTAAATTTAATCATAATATCATAAGTATGCTCTCAGATTACTGCCAATAAGGTACAACTCTATATATAAACAAAGCACAATTGATCTTTTGACCTGAAGGATTAGTAAGATATTAATAAACTTAGTATTGATATTAATATCTTGTGGTAAATGTAATTTTATGATTCCTATGTAAATCTTATATTTGTATAAATAAATGCAAACAAAATTTTATTATTGATTTCGAACATGTGTATGTGTGTGTGTGTGTGTGGGTGGGTGTGTGTTTGTGTATAGCCTAACATGTCATCCCCAAAAACAATAGAAGATATAAAGAATACCATGGTTGGGCAACATGGAACGATGGAAGGGTGTACAGCTTCCGAAAAGGACCACAATGAAAATGAAATACGATCAACTAACATTTAAATATTAATGGCACTTGGATTACTATCCACTCAGCTAATAGCATGTCAGATATGCCTTGCCTATGGTGTATAAGACCTATACCAGTAACTCAAACCTAATCATTCCTTGATAATGGCATGTGGGATTGATATAATGGGAGGTTAACCCCAGTCATAACGTAGCGTAAAAAGGATCTCTATAGTTTAAGTGGTCTTTGGCCCGAGCGGTTGACCTTGGTTTTTGGTGGGAGAACCTCACATATAAACAATGAAATACCATTATTTATTTAAAATAAAACAACACATAAATAAAAGATTAGACAAAACATATAAGCAAGTGATTAAAGCCAGCTAAAATCGCCATATTGAAATGTGCCGAAAAGACTAAAAGAACTTGATAATACTCAGAGGGAGAACCAGTTAAAAATCAACTTCAGGTTATTATTCATTTTGCTTGACCCTTAGGTATTCTTATAATAAAGCATATTCTTAATAATTAACGAAATTATTCTAAGTTATTTGACCCTTTGGTCTTCCAAATTATTCCAAGTTATTTTTCTTCAAGAAAATGACCATTAAAAAAACATATTCTTTTAGAATGACAATAGTATTACAATGCATCTTACCCATGTAGAGGCTGCACTCCTCCCTAGGAGGACCTTTCGGTCCTCCACACCGTTCTGAATTTCTTCCCAAAAACTTAGAGTTTATATATCCTAATTTTTACCTTTCTTTATTTTCAAAATTCATGGAAACCCTAATTTTATTTCTCAATCTTTCGTAATATTCCTAGTTCTATCAGGGCCAAGTTGTATAAGATGTTTTTCCACTTATATAATGTGTTAGTCAAAAGCAAAGTGTTTATCTGGTTATATAAGCTTTCGTAAGTGTGTCCTCATAGTTTGAAAAATACATTGATGTGAAATCACTTCTACTCTAAGATATTATATTTTATTATAATTTTTACCCTCGTTTTTTATTTATAAAACCCTTGTATGAACTTTGAGTGTGACTTCAATCAGCATATAAAAGATGATTATGTATTCCCTATCTTCTGGTATAATAAACAAGTATATTGTGTATATGTTTTATCGGTTTTTTATATTTTATTATTATGGCGGTTAGGCCCTACCGTGTTCGCAATAGAGATCATGTCGAAATGTCGGAATCAGTGGCTAGGAAGGCCAACATTGAATCATGACACGGAAAACCCAATAAACATTTCTTAATCATATATATATATATATATATATATATATATATATATATATATATACACACACAGACATTAGTTTCTTTTTTAAATCCACCATGGCATAATAGATCTGAGAAGTCAAACTGAATGAATTGGTTGCTGTAACGAGTAAGTAGAAAACAGTGAAGGGAGTCAAGTGATTAGCATTATGCAATTCCTCAATCTTAATTTTTAATTTTAATTTGTTGACTTCATGAGGTTAAGCCCTGTTCTAAGCACAGGATATAAAGAAAGTGTTCTATGGTATAGCAAGGAAACAATCTCAGATTCCATAGAAAGCCAGTCAGACAAGCTAACAATTACATCACAGATATGTTATAATTTTTTAAAAATCAGTTACTTTACAAGCTACAGATAGGTATTTTTATAATCCTCATTCAAAGAATCCATAAACTCTAGTAACTTTTAAATGCAGCATGGCTAATAAATTTTATATCAGAGGTAAGTCAATTGTTCATTAGCAGTGCTTAACTGACAAGGATTTTGGGTATTGAAGACTGAAGCAGCTATCACTAAGTTGGGGCTTTTTTTTTCGAAGATTAAATAATGAATACTTTCTTTAATTAATAAACAGATTTTAAGACCCACCTCATAATTGCATATTTCTTGAAGACTATAGTTTTGATACACTACGTATCATTATCAATTCCATCTAACTGTTGAATTGGTGGTTGGTGATCCTGTAGGTTGATTCCTGCTCCCTCTTTTGGTTAACTGATGAGCTTCCAAATTAAATCTTTTTCCCTGTGATACACAGTAAATCGAAACTATAGTCTTCAAGGAATCTACAATCATGAGGCGAGTCTTAAAAATCTAACTATTTATTAATTAAAATAAACCTCATAGTGTCACTTCCTTTAAATGTTAAGAAAGAATGGATTGTTGGTTAAAATAACTATTGATACTGTAGAGTGATGATTAACATATTATATTGCATGATTAGAATATGCTTCATGTTACAGTATGAGGGTCACTAGATATGTTTTGAGACGTGAGAGTGTACAGTAGTGCACTACTAAAAAACGTAGTATACAACTTGAATGACCGCTTGAGAGGGAGCATTTGCATGCTATGATTTTATGTGATTTAAGTGCAGTTTAAATGAGTCACAAATATTTGTGAGTCATAAAAGCATTTAAGAACCTTACTCCTTTGCATACATCGGTTTTCTACTGGTTTGCTGAATTTAAGAGGGAGAAAATATTCCTTATAGATAAGGAGACAAGTGGAAAGTCAACAATAATGGAAAACATATCTGCAATGGAACTCTGATTAGGAATAATCCACTATTGGCCTGTAAGGATATCAAGAAGGCCCTAGGTATTAGTGTGCCAAATTTTTCCACAATCTCAACCAACTTTTAAGAGTGAAGAAAATTTCTTCTTGATGGCTGTCACATCTCTTGTCAAAAAGGGCAGAAATTTATTAAGATGGAATGATGCAGAGAAATGCTGGAGAGATTCAACAATTACAACTCCTGCCACAAGAGATGATGAACTTGGATCTACCAGTATGACCCCAAAACAAGCTGCTAATCATCAGTCTGGGGCTATCCAACTAAAATGAAGAGGCCAGGAGTGTAGGGAAGAAAATGATGGCCCATTTTTTCTTAACAAGTGATCATGTGGGAACTGATGTGCTGCAGGCTCAGAGGACAGTTACCACTAAATAACATACAGATGTCTGTTTCCCCAAAGTTTTCTCAAATATCCACGAAAAGAAGCCAAGGAATGGTCTGGGGGAATTATGCTACACTACAACAATGTATCTTCCCACTCAGCCAATGTAACAATTCAATTTCTAGAAAAGATACTGGTAAAATTAATTACTCTTTCAGCCTGCAAATTCAACTCTCCGAGGGACTGAAAAAACAAATTTTGAATTCAATTTTGTATGTGCCTTAAAATCAATAAGTTAGACCTGGCTTCAACAGATAATATAGAAGCTACCTGTGAGACTGTCATAATAATGCATTCTATTTATGGTAGATGCCTTCTAATTGATTATGTTGCTAAAAAGTAACAAATCAAATTTTTATTCAATTTTAGGTACACACCTATTAATTTAATGATGTGCAAGACAGTTTAATATCGGGAGTTTTCCTGTTTCCATATGTGAAAAATTGCATGCTCATGTAACTATTTTCCATGGTGTTGCTGCCTATGGGGAGGACCTAGGTGCAATGTCTGAAAATGAGTGGTGAGGTTGCTTCTAGAAGCAGTGTCAGATTATTTAATTGTGCATAGGATGAGTTGGAGAGTGCTTTGAAAAAATATATAGGTGCGGAAACTCTATCATGGCGCATTGTTAAATACCTCAAAATTTATCTCTCATATATCATTTTATCATAGGCATCAATCATTTATAGCAGAATTTCTCAAAATATGGTTCACAGAATACAAGTGGTATTCAAGGCTACCTTGTGGACCTCTGAGACTGAACATAACATATTTTTAAATAAATATAATTACAATTAAAATTATTTTAATACAGATACATTATGTTTTAATCAAAATTACAATGGGAAGAAACACTATGAGGTAATTTAAAATTTATAATTGAGTTTGACTGATGATGAAGCCAAGGGCCTTTGAAACTGGTATTGTGAAAACATGAAACTTTATGAGGTGAAATATAAAAACATTTTATTCAATTCAATTATAAATAGATACATTAATTAACTGATAAACATAACTAAAAAAACACTTTTTTAACAAGGAAAAAGCAGGATGCTCTGCAGTGCATTTTAACTTATATAGAGTCCCCACTTGAAAATTTTGAGAAAAATTAGCCTATAATTTTAAATATATAACTAGATTGAATTTGTATATGAAAAATCACTATGAGGTTAATTTAAGATTGAAATTAAGGCCGGTATTCAAGAAACAAGCTTTCCATGAAGAGCGACTCTCAGCCTGTCTCCCCGTGGTTAATTATATGGATCATGCAGAACCTACCCTAGCTGGCTTACTCTATTCAAAATCATGTGCTAACAAGATATTTATTTTAAAAATCCAGGAACAATTTAAAGATGAGGGCCTCATCTTACGGAAGGCGGAGATGGCATAACTAGAGAGCTTGGTTCTTGAATACCGGCCTAAAATTCTTTATCCCCAGCTCATATTCAGTCTTTTAAATTCCAGTCTAAAAATTAGAAGACTGGATATGAGGTGAGGTATAAATAATTTTAATTTATATCTTACATAACTGTTACAAACCCAGATTATAATAGGTCATAAGGAAGCGTCCCTTAAGGGAAAAATGGTTCAATATTTTAATTGACCTTGGCCCGAGCGGTAGGCTTTCGGTCGAGACAGTGAAAGAGCTAACGGGAACATCATTTTGTACATAGAAACATATAAAACCATAAAACGAACAACTTTTATTATTAAATGTTAACATTACATAAGACATATCCAATAAAACCGTTATAAACATCTTGGGTAAGGAAGCTAGAATCGCCATATTGGAACGCGCTGAATTTGATTTAAAATTTAATATTTACATGAGAGAGTTCAACCAAGTCAACTGTAGATTATTAATTTTAACTTTAACTATTTATTTCAACCCTTTGGTCTTCTTATTTTGCTAATTCATAGTTATTAAAATTTAACTAAATTAATCTAATGTTTTTTGTGTTTCTTTCTTTTTGCCTTGAAGTTAAATTGATCCACCAGTCTATTTTTCGTCTAAAAATCGCGAGTATATATTCGATCATTTTTCCCTCCTAATTTCTAATTTTGTGGGGAAATATCAGATGGAAAGTTCAAATCCCTTTCCAACTTCATAAATGTGGGATTTTCTTATCGTCTCTTCACTTTCACCTAATGTAGTTCAATGTTTCACTTTTACCTATGTAGCTCAATTTCCCAACTTTTATCTAATGTGGACATCTCTGGCCTTTCTGTCAAAACATGTTGATGTTTTTGAAACTACATCCTGGTGTATTTTGAAATGGTTTTGATAACCACAATAAGTCCAGGAAACTTTATTATAAAATATTATAAAATTAAACTCGTTTTTTATTTCCTAAAAAGCCGTTGGTATGGATTTTAAGTATGACTAATTAGTATTTAAAGGTGATTATTTATTTCCTATTCTGGTATAATAATTTAGTATATTTCATTTATAGTTTTATAGTTTTTGGTATCATTAATAGTCCTATTTTTTATATTATCATTACGGTTAATGGCCTGTTGCAATAATAACTAGCTGTTGCACGTCCCCAACAAATAGTACTGACAACATTAATTTAATTCTTATCAACTGTAGTCATACTTAACAATTAGGCCTACTCTTGATAAATTAATTATTAATCTCATTAGATGCTAACTTCCTTATCTGAACTGATTGTATGTCTAGACCAGAGTTGAAAAGGCAGCTTACCAAGCCTTATCATAGTATTTTAATTATTATAATGTAATTGATTTTTCTTCTCTTTCTTTTATCAACACATTAAATTTTATCAATATGATTCTAGGAACTGACATTCCTTTAAAAATATAAAGGCTTTTTTAACTAAAATTCTACAGCATTATCATTTAGTAGTTTTATAAAGCAGTGTTACAGATTAATATTCCATGAAGTAATTAAAATAAACTTTGCAGTTAGTGATTCTCATGCTTGTCTTCACAACAGTGTGTGAGCTAATGGATTCTAATTTTAAATTTTAAAGGAGGAATATATTTTCTCATTATTATTTATTAGATTATGAAGAAATAAATCCTTCACAATAACAACTTGGAAGAGTCAAAGCAGACTGAAGTGGTTGCTGTCACTGGCTAGCAGAAGACAGCACATGGTTAGCATAACACAGTCCTTCAGTCTTAGTTTCAGTTTTTACTATTTTCCATATCAAGTAGCTACAGTTGTCCTCACAAACAAACTAAATTCCATGACATGACAGGCCTAGATGGCCACATGTGTGAATCGTAGAGGCAGACAATCATCGAGCCAGTATAGGGGTAACATGTGGTCAGCATGTCGTGTCCCCCAACTAATACAGATGTTTTCTCAACCTGGAGCCGCTACTTATTGTAGCTACCCAAATTCTCACAATGCTGATTGGACACTGGTCCCATACTGACCTGAATTCCATGAGAAAATTTCTTCTCCCATGGAGACCCAAACCAGTGCAAGTCCCATAGCTACAAGATTTTTGCTGGTCTGAGTCCCCATGGGGGAAGAAATTTTCTCAAGGAATTTTGGTCAGTAAGAGACCGGTTCCCACCTAGCTTCATGAGAAAATTAGGTAGCTACAGTAAGTAGGGGCTCCAGGTTGAGAAATAGAGTTATAAAGGCTGGTGGACCTGACATGCTGACCACATGTCACCCCTACACTGGAAGAATGATCATTTACCTCTGTGATTAACACATGTAGATGTAAGACCAGATGGTAGGCCAAGGACCTTCTAGGGCCTGTTGCGCCATGGAGTTTTGGTTTGAGATAATTGGAAAAAAAAATTACTGCTGCATTTTTATTGGAATTCTTTTTGAAACTTCACAAAATATACAATTGTTCAATATTCCAGTGCAAATTATTATCAACCGAAAGCATTTTCTTTTTTGGTTTCTGCACATTAATTCATTATCTTTACTATACTTATGTCCACTGCTGTGGTCTCGAGGTAGCGTGCTGCCTTGTCACGCAGCGGGCCCGGGTTCGATCCCCGGTCGGGGCAGTTTTTCTGGGTGAGGTTTTTATCAGGGTTTTTCCTCACCTGTAAGACAAATGTCAGGAAAACTTTAAGGCCCAAATGGTCCCCAAAATCATATGGCCATCATCCTTATCATTTTCATCATCATCTTTCACCGGTGTGGAAAGCAACGGGAAGCTACCACACCTACAATATTCCCTAGTAAAGCTGCAAACATAGCATGAAAATGCTATGATTGCAGTGAAGGACCTGCCCTCGTGCAGAATGACTATGGATGGACTATACTTATTTTGGTATTATGTAAGACCTATTTATTGTAATGAATAGTCATTTCTATTAACATAAATTAATGCTATTTTTACACGCTTTATATTAGCTTGACCTGTATCTATCTATCTATCTATGTAACGGAATCTTTCAACGCGATTTTCACCCACTTAAAATCATTGGATCGACTTGAAACTTTGTATACTTGTAGAGGACCCGTGACAATACAATAATTTCATATTTATTTTCTAAAATCCTGGCCATAATCATCAGAAATTCAAAAAAAGTGTTTTTGTATCAATGTAACGGAATCTTTCAACGCGATTTGCACCCACTTAGAAACATTGGATCGACTTGAAACTTTGTATACGTATAGAGGACCCGTGACAATACAATAATTTCATGTTTTGTTTCTAAAATCCTGGCCAGAATCATCCGAAAATCAAAAAAATGATAACTGGTATAATAGGTTGCGGACTTGTCGAGTTTTAGTCAATCGTTGTAAGAGCTCAGTTGGTAGAGCAGTGAACTCTTAATGGCATATAATTTCAGTAATCCATACGTCGCTGGTTCAAATCCGGCTGGGAGGGTTTTTTTATAGAAGAGTATTACTTTTAGCTCATACTACAATAGTATCGAATTTAAAGATATTTACATTTTTATCTTATTCTGTAAAATATTAAAACTAAAAAATAAAAAATAAATAATAGTTTTAAAAAACTAACAGAACACGCTTTATTAGAAAACTAAAAAATGAAAAATAATTTTAATTTCCAATACGCTTGGGATAAAATAAAGTGGTCAACAAAAAAATTATCTCCAACACATGTAGTATAAAATTAGAGTTATCAACAAAAAGAAAATAATTTTACCATCAAAAGCGTGGGGTGCTTTTTATGATTTTTACATTTTCTTCTTAGAGAGCTTACTTTTACCATATCTGTTTATTATCAAATATATTAATTGATATAGAGCACCCGACGCTTTTGATGGTAAAATTATTTTCTTTTTGTTGATAACTCTAATTTTATTCTACATATGTTGGAGATGATTTTTTTGTTGTCACTTTATTTTATCCCAAGCGTATTGGAAATTAAAATTATTTTTCATTTTTTAGTTTTCTAATAAAGCGTGTTCTTTTAGTTTTTTAAAACTATTATTTTTAATGTGAATGTTGTCTCTGTATTCATGTCTTTCAGTAGGTATGATCTGTTCAAATCCAACATCTAATCCTTTCTTATCCTCATTTTTTATTGACGGAAATACAAATTTGTAAATTCAGTGATAAAGCAATTTTTTTATGTCATCATATTCACTGGTGTCGACACTGCTATTATCAACAACTTTTAAATATAAGCCTGCTAGATTTCTTTGATCTCTGGAGTTATCTTACAAATTTAATCCACCCCTTCATAGTTTTTTTTTTCCATTTTTTTATTGTTGTAAAATCTTTTTTTTTTTTGCATATTCTAAAATACTCTTTTACCAGCTTATGATTCTTATATGATTTGTGGTTTACTTTATATTTGTTTTATATGGCTCTTTATCTAATATGACTGCAGTGGATATTAAGATAAGTGTGGCTTATATTTTATATATAGATGCATTATTTTTCATAGATATGGTGAAGGTTATTTCATTTATTTATTACTTCTTGTCTTATATAAGTATGTTGTTCAGACACAATTTACTGGTATCATACTTCTTCTATATTATATTGTGAATCTCTTATTTCAGTATTATGATATGAAAAAGTAAACTAATCACTGTTGGTATCTAATAATTAAGATACAGTATTACTGCAAATTCTTTTTTCAAGAAAATTTAATATTTTAAATTGAAATAATAATTAATTTTATTCTGGAGAAAATTTCATGTAAGTATACCATAGAAATTATATTATTCTTGTGAAATTCATTTTGTATTTCTAACAAGGGACCATGTCTAATTTGGGGTGCTGGACTGTTCTAAAAATTCATAATTTTGCTACTCATATGAATATATATCTTGCAGTGCCGGGTGAACATAACTCGTGGTATATCATGGATTGCAATTTCATAATAAATTGCCACAATTTTTTTATTCAATTTTTTCGGAATGATCATTAGAATTTACATCTCGCTTAACTGGTTATCAAACACTAAAGAAAATACAGAAAAACATGAATAAAAAAATAAAAATGACGAATACCAGATAAAAATTGCTAATAGATTTGAAATACTGGAAAGTTCAGATGAAAATGGCAACCGAGGAAGAAACTGACATACCGTAAATAGAGAATGGGAGTCTATGAGAGATAGTGTTAAATTGTCAGTACCAGAAAGCATAGATTATTTAAAAAAGAGACAAAATAAGAAATGGTTTGGTGAGGAATGTTCAAACTGTAAAGAAAAGAAAGCTAGTAGAAATTATGTAAGCGAAATGAAGTTTATTTAAAACAGTTGGGTAACATCATATGGGAAACTACTAGCTTTTAAATAGTAAAAAGAGGTAATATTTGAGAGAAAAGTTTAATGATCTAGAAATGAATGTGAAAAATAGGAACATCAGAGAATTATATCAGGGTATTAGCATACAAAGAAAAGGGTTTCACACTAAAACAAAATAATTAAGAATGAAAAGGGATCTGTTAAATAGATGGAAAAATTATTTTAAATGGCTATTAAATGTACATGTAAAAACAGGATACTGATATTGAAACACCAGAAATATTAGTCACAGAACCAAGAGAATTGGAGGTTGAAATGGCAATACACAAATTAAAGATGTGTAAAGCAACAGGTTAAGATAAGATCCCAATAGATCTGATAAAATCAGGAAGAGAAAAGTCGATGGGGGAAAAAAAAAATACACTAGTTATTTATGATTTGGGAAAAAGAAGCTCTTCCAAATGAATGGAAAGAATTGATATTGTCCCGATCTATAAGAAAGGACATAAAACTGATTACAACAACTACAAGGGCATTTCATTACTTTCATCTTCATGCAAAATTCTAACAAATATATTAGTATCCAGACTTACTGCCTGTAGTGACAACATAATGGTTTGTTTACTTATTTTTACTTAAATAAACATAATAGTTTATCATCAATGTGAATTTAGAAGAAACAGATCTACAACAGCTCAGGTTTTTAGCTTAACACAGATCCTTGAAAAAATGGGAATATGGTGGCACTGTATATCAACTATATCTAATATGTAGACTTCAATTCAGATTTTTATGGTTGAAGATACAAATAGCCTGACTGATCCTTCACCCTCATTACCTCAAGATCAAAATACTTCTTGAGAAGAATATCAATGGGAAAAGTGCTTACATGTGACAAAAGTGATACACACACATCAGTTGTCGAACCATCCACTTCAAGCTACTGTTAGTTAATAACTGCAAGGTTGGAAAATGTATCTCCTGATCCTGGTGCGTACTATGATAAAATTTTAATGGAGGAGGTATGTGATATATGGATTCAAAAAGGTCAGAGATTTTCCAAAATAAAAATTGTGACTTCTCTAAAAATTCTAAAATTTTCCAGATTCAAGTGGTAAAACAAAAACTATATACTTGACTAAAAATATTTTCACCCATAAATTGATGAATGGCAAGTTTTTAGAAAGAAAATGGCTCCTTTATTCATTGTCGAAGAAATCTGTGTACTGTTATTGCTGCCGTCTATTTAATACTACTCAGTAGTATTAGTACCAGTGTACTAATCATAATTTGAGTTCTCTGAATGAATATAAAGATTGGAAGCATAGCCTATAAGTAACTTATTAATGGAGCATGAGAACAGTTTAGAGCACAGGCAATTAATGATGAATTACCGGTATATCACAAGAACACTACTATTGGGCGAGTTGCTGTCCCAATATAATAGAGAAGTCAATCATTGGAAGAACGTACTTAGAAGAATTGTTGCAGTTGTGAAATTTTTGGCTTCAAGAGGTCTTGCTTTTCATGGTTATAATGAAATATTGGGGTCTCATAATAATGTGAATTATTTAGGATGCATAGAACTGATTAGTGAATTTGATCCTTTTCTTGCTGATCGTATACAAAACTGTGGAAAAGGAAGTACATCATATTTGTCTGCAAATATTTGCAATGAATTTATTAATATAATGGGACAGCAAGTTTTAAAAAGAATTGTTAATGAACTAAGATCAGCCAAATACTACCCTATAAGCATGGATTCTATGCCAGATCTCTCTCAAAATGACCAACTGACGTTCATCATTAGATACATAAAAGACAGAGAGCCAATTGAGAGATTTTTTGCAATTTTTGCCTATGGATGAACATAATGCACAATGCATAGCAGATACCATTTTAAACTTTTTTGAAAGCCTTGATATTCCCATAAAAGATTGTCGTGGACAGAGTTACGATAATGCAACAAATGTGGTTGGAAAGTAATCCGGTGTTCAGTCAAGAATAAAAGAAAAATATGAATTTGCAATTTTTGTCTCATGTGCGGCACATTCACTAAATTTAATAGGTGTTCAGGCTATTGAATGTGTTTCTGAAGCAGTAGCATACTTTCAATTTACCCAAAAATTGTTCAATTTGTTCTCGGATTTGACCAAACAATGGAAAATTATGAGAGAGCATAAGGATGCAAATAAAGTCCTGAAGTCTCTCTCGGATACTAGATGGTCTGCACATGCTAATGCTATTAATGCTTTGCAAAATGGCTATTTAAATATTTCTGAAGTTTGTTGTCAATTTCAAGTGATATCAATCAAACAGGATAAACAAGAAACAAAGCTCAAAGCATAGCCAAAAAATAAATAAATAAATTAGAGACTATTCTTCTAGTGGATACATGGAATGATCTTTTGGGAATTATGACTAAAACAAGCTTAAGTTTACAGAATAGTACTATGACCATGGATGTTATAATAAAAATGTACACATCTCTGATCGATTATGTCAATAAAGCATGCAATAATTTCGATCAGTATGAATCGGCTGCTAAAGAAAAAAATTCAAATTCTGACTATAAAGATAAGTCTAAAAGAAAAAGAATTTGTAGGACATGCCTTTTTTGAAGGCTCATCAGAGACTGTACAGTTGAATGACAAAGAAAAATTTCGAGTTGGTATGTTTATTCTTATAATCGACACGTTATATGCACATTTAAAAAATTGTTCGGCAGCATACCAAGAAATTGACAATCATTTTTAGTTTTCTCTCATTTAATAATAATCGATTCTGATGAGTTGACAAAAAATGCAAAGAATTTGCAGAATTCTATCACGAAAACATTAATGCATATGAGCTCAAATCAGAATGTTTTCATTTAAGGCAGTATTTATAGAACATAGCAAAGGAATCAGCGGAGTTGGGTATCTTAATCTTATATAACCTAATAAAGTCTGATAAATTAGAACAAACTTTTCCAAGTGCTGAAGTTCCTACAAGAAGATTCCTTTGCTTAATGGTTACTAATTGTAGTGGAGAGTTAAAGAGAATAAAAAATGAATTACGAACAACAATGTTAGAAGAACGACTAACTAATTTGTCAATTATGTGCATAGAAAGTGATAATCTTAAAAAAAATAGACTTTGAGGATATAATAGATTTTACAAAACAGAAATCCCGAAGGAAACCATTATCGTAATCGTAACCAATTCAAACCAGCAGCATACTTATTTAATTAATAACATATGTATTATGATTGCACCAATTAATCATAAGAAATATAAGATAATAGCAGAAAAATGTTTTTTCGTTCACTTTTTTTACTTTCCAACAGGGCCCCAAATTGTTTGTGCCCAAGGGCACCGGCATGCCCTAAGATGCCACTGGCAGGAAGGCAAACAGTTTTCTATACTTTTGAAATTCACAATGGGTTAATGCAAAGAGATGCACTATCTCATCTGGTATCTAATCCACCGTTCAAATGTTTGAGTATTGTTTTTTGAACCAAAGTAGTTTTCATTACATTGTTTATTATTTATTAAATTTAGTAATACTGTCAAAGACATCAAATTTTTTTCAAAAATGATAATCTGAAGCCAAGATATTTAAATTGGTTTGCTCTTTCTATAATTTTGTTATATATGCTACTTGTACTAGATATGGATCCTTACCACAAAAGCCATTATTTATTTTATATTTTAGCTGATATTTTCATAGAATGTGTTTCTGTTATTAATTTCAAATTAAGAAAGATTAGTTTCAAAGTATTAAAATGCAAACATATTATAGTACTCTAGCAAAATAATTTTATTTTTTAATGCAGTTAAATTCTAATTTTATCAATAAATTACAACAGGAAGTAACATTACGGGGTTCTTAATAACTAAGGTGAATCTGGAGCATCTTACCTCATAAATATTTGTGCATCATTTAACATGTTTCAGTATGTTGTCCATACCATCTTCAGCTTTTCTAGACTGTTGAATTTTATGTTGTCGGTCCTGAATAAATTTTGAAATTCCCCGAGAAAAAGATTTGATTTACAATTTCTTCGGTCAACCAAAAGATGGTGTGGGAGCTGACATCCATAAAATTCAAGTCTCGAAAGTTGACAATGATATGGACAACATACTGAAACTTGTTAAATGATACACAAATATTTATTAGGTAAGATGATCCAGATTAACCCTATTTATCTAATCTTATCGTTCATAAGAAAGACTGTTTAGCCACTTAACCAAATTTCTTTACCATTTCTAGCAAACTAATAAAATCTTCAATTGTTATAGAGTTGCCACATTATACCAATTTTCATGTTTCTACCTTAAAAATTTACCACCATAGAGAATTTTCAAAAATATACTGCTAATAATAATTATTTTTATCTATAAATATCTAAATTATATTTTATTACAGATATGAATAATACAAATTTTCCAGGATGGATTGCGACAACATACCAATAGTGCAACTTACAAATGAAGACTTGGAAAAATTGTTACATAAGCAATTAGGTACTGATTTGAAGGTGGAAAGTTTCACATGTAAATATCTTACTAAGCCAGGAGAAAATTATGGTAGTACCATCCTCTCTATTGAAGTATTTTATCATAAAGGTGAAAATCAACTCAAGAAATTATCGATGGTAGGGAAGTTGGTACCACAATCTACTTTTCTTCAAGAAATGTTCCATGTATGTATTACAGTTAAAAAAGAAATTAGAATGTACATTTTAGTAAAGCCTGAATTGGATAATCTTCAAAAGGAAATAGGTATACCAGAAAGTGAAAGAATAGATGTATTACCCGATTATTATGGTTCTCAAATCAATAAAGAAGAAGATATGGATGCTGATGCTGACAATTCTGCTATTCTTCTGTTGGGAAACTTGAAGTTATCTGGCTATGTTGTAGGTGATAGAAAGCTAGGTCTTGATATAAAGCACATGGAATTGGCAATAACAGCTTTAGCTCAACTTCATGCATTGTCAATTGCTTTGAAGCTTTTAAAACCACAAATATTTAATGAAACTGTAATAAAAGCATGTGAAAAGTATGTATTAGGTAAAATGGATAATGATGAAATACTTAACGATTGGATAAATTCCACAGTTGGATATGTAAAACCTCTGCCAGAATGCATTCCATATCTTGAAAGAATAGAGGAAGATGTTCATAAGTATTTTAATTTAAAAGGAAAAGCTACAGAGCCACCTCCAAGAGAACCATTTGCTACTTTAGTGCATAATGACTTTTGGGTAAATAACATAATGTTTAAATATCAAAAGTCAAGCGATAACAATTCTAGCATTCCTGTTAAAGTAAAAATTGTTGATTTCCAGTTGACAACTTATGCATCTCCAGTGAGAGATTTGATATTTTTATTATTCACCAGTTCAGAAGAGGGTCTTGTTGAGAAGCACTATGATTATTTAATAAGTCTTTACCATAAAGAATTTTTACAGTTCTAGAGAAGCTTGGTTGTGATACTAAACCATTTTCATACAAACATTTTCTTGAGGAACTAAATGCTTGTGCTCCACAGGAATTTTCTCATGTTCTGTTTATGCTCAATCCCATAAATGCTGATACAACAGATATTGACATGCCAAATATGAATCTTGATGGTGTATTAATTAATAGAGCTGGAGAAATATATAATAAGAAAGCTAAATTCCTTGTACAGACATTTGTAGAAAAAGGATGGCTCTAATCAACTTGTAAAACTCTTACTTTAGTTAATATACACCATATCTCTAAAGTAAGTCATATTTTAATAAATTTATAATGCAAACATTATCATTGTTATATAGGTAGGAAATAACACTATGAGATTTATTTTAATTTTGTTGAGTTGTTTCTTGACTCACCTCATACTTCTTAACTCCCTGGCAGATCTGGATTTCTTCACTGTATTTGTGACATTCTCAATGCTGTATCACATTCACAACTGAACTCACAATTTGGGAAAAAATTTACATATGCAAGAGTAAAAACATAACTATGAATTTGAAATACCCGGTGATAGGAGAGGGGATTGATTTGGAAGTTTGTCGATCAGCCATCAGATGGCGCGGAGGTCAGTCTGCAGGAGAGAAGACCATTGGACGTCAGTTGTGAACGTGATACAGCATTGAGAATGTTACAAATACAGTGAAGAAATCCGGATCTGCTAGGGAATTAAGAAGTATGAGGTGAGTCAAGAAACAACTCAACAAAATTAAAAACATTATCATACCTAAGCAGATGTTTGATGGATCATACGCTTCACTGGACGTTTTCCTTGTTTACATTGAAGATTCTGCTGTTGACCACATGTTGTGCTATATGTAATAATGCAATAATGGCATTTTCTGATGCTAAAAAATTAATTGTCATTAACTACTGATTCTTCCATGTGAATCATTATGTATGAATGAAATTCATCCAAGCTGAATGTTTTAGTTGCCATGTCACATCACAAGCTGTATGGTCCATTTTTCTTTATCACTGACACTATTTCATAAAACTTATTTTGGGAATTAACATTATGAGATTTTCAAATTAACAAAATTAAAATGGATCATAAATCATAAATTTTCTCACCTCATACATTCAGTGTTCTTCACAGCACAGGACTGCAGTTTTTGGGACAGTAGTTTCCTATCTTCAGCTATATTTCCAACTGTTGAATTGACGAAATTTAAATGATGAAATAGGCAAAAATTCAACAGTAAGAAATATGGAATTAAAATTTTTAGTTGATTATCTACAGTGTATGGCTTACAATTAACCTATAGTGCACCATATATATGATCACTAGGATTTGTATTTTTATTGGGATGAAAGTATAATAGTTTATAATTGAGAAGATTACAAGCATAATAATAAAGAATATATAAATAGTTAACCAATTTGGCTGAAAATAGGATTGAATTTTGCAGAAACCACAGTCCTGTGCTATGAAGAACATGGAGTGTATAAGGTGAGATAATTTTCAACTCATATTAATTTTATTAAACTGATACTATCAATCGTGTATCTTACTTTGAAATGCTCAAACTTTGGTTAACGCTACAAGTGAATGATAATTCAGACGATTGTGTGTTCCAGTATGATGAGCATCACCTCACTATCACTGTCAGGTTCACAACTATCTTAATCGATCCTTCTAGAGCATTGGGTAGGATAAACAGGATCTCTTGACAATGCTCTTATGAAATGGTCTCTGCAATTCCCAGATTTAACCCCAATATGATTTCTTTCTATGGGGTTACATAAAAGACTTGTTTAAGTCCCTCCTTTACCATGAAACCTATCTGAACTTCAAATAAAGACTGAAAAAGCCACAGCTACAGTCACAACTGACATGTTGTTCAGAATCTGGCAAGCGTTGACTATCACATCAATAAATACATAAATTTACTCTGTATTATTCTTATCTCATATAATTGCTTCTATTAGACATATGTTTCAAGTCATGTTTCATTTGGTACAAACTGATTTTTCTCAAGTTATCGGCCATGGATCTCAACTCCTGCTCCCTCTTTCTGTGGTCCAAAGAACTTGATAATTAGTTTCCTCTCCTTGGGAATTTCAAAATTCATAATTCTCTCCTTGTTCATCTGTATGTAGATTTTTTTCCTATATGATGAGTTTGTTTCTGTTTTAATAATTCTGTGTTTACATCTGTTTTGTGTTTTTCTGACCAAATGTGAGCAGCTACTGAAGATATTTCTACTTCCTCTTTTTTTACATTTCTTATGTGTTCTTTGGATCTAATTTGGTTAAATTTCTCTTTGTATTTCCTATGTAAAGTTGTGTTAATAATTTTGTGTTTACATCTGTTGTGTGTTTCAATGTTTTTACATAGGGAAAACAAATAGAAATTTAACCATTAGAACAAAAGAAAACATAAGAAATATATAAAAAGGGGAAATAGAAAAATTGCACTAAATTGGCCAAAAAAACCTAAAATAAATGTTAACACAAAATTATTAAAACAGTATGAAAACAAATGAATTCACCATATGGGAAAAAATCTATATACAGAAGAACAAAGAGAGATTATGAATTTTGAAATTCCCAGGGAGAGGAACCTAATTAGCAAGTTCTTTGGACCACAGAAAGAGGGAGCAGGAGTTGTTATCCAGGGTCAACAACTTGGGAAAAATCAGTCTGTACTAACTGAAAATGGGGCAAACATGCCTTGAAACATATGTCTAATAGAAAGAACTATGAGGTAAGAATAATATGGTATCAAACTTATTTATTAAGTAAAACCTCATAATGTTATAATGTTACTTCCTATTATATATATATATATATATATATATATATATATATATACTATGCCTAGATCAAGGCACTGTAATGCCTAACAAAAAAAAAATAATGTCCAGTGCACCATATTAGCCATCAATCGTCAGCATAGATGTGATAGTGTTTGAATTATAAATTTATGAAAGTATGACTTCCTTAAGAAATACAGTGTATATTAACATAATGTACAAAATTAATGAATTATATCATTAACATATGGAGATTTTTGTCTAAAACTCTATCCTCAAAAAGGAGACATGGAGACTAGATAAAGAGAAGATCATTAACGTATTAATTATCATTAACTTCATGGTTTAGACCATCTGGTCTGTTCCAATTTCAAGTACAAATTGGAATTAACATTTTAATACAACATTATTATTTTTGTTGGAAACTTGATTAAATGTTAATATTTATGTCAATAAACATTGTAGCAATTTTTATTTAATAAAAATTCTAATGGAAAGTAACACTTTGAGACTAGTTATTAATATTACATAAATTAATTGGAAATTTACTGATTACCATACAAACTTTTTCAGATCATCTATGTTTTGTAACAAACTGCTTGTAATAAATTTGTTAGTTTCTGTTCTGTAAACAGTTTGTTATTGGTAGTGTTGGTACACTCTGTAATTGTGTGTGAGTGTCTGTTAACACCCTAGCAGCTGCGATTTTTGTTTTATTGAAACGAAACTTGACATATAGCAAACAATTAAAAAAAGGAAGGTCAAGTTCATTAACCAGTAAAATTGGATCATTAAGTATAGGAATTCATCTATCTAAAACAAAATTTAAAAAATCGCTCTAACAGTTGCAATTTTTTTATTTTTCACAATGAATATAATTAATCTTTTAGTATACACTATAAAAATAAACCGAGGAAGGTATACTCCAAAAATCAATTAAATCCAACCCTTAGAAGTGGGGGTTTACCTGAAACCCAAAATTAAAAATTGACTCTAGCAACCATCATATTTGATTCATCACAATGTATACTATACAACTGAATTAACCCTTAAATTGACAATGCATCCTATAAGATACTTTAGTTTAATTTATTTAATCTATTAAATACAGTAATGGGAAAATGAATTGGTAGGTATTATTAAATTGGTCTTAAATTGTACAACTATATGCAAATAGGTAATTGATGCATTGACATGGGAAAGGTCGTAACTGCCAAAAATTTGAATTTTTAGGTTTTGCATTGAGAAGGTAGTAAATGGTCATGCCAATGGCATGGAGAAGGCAGTATGTCAATATATAATCAAATGAATTTGAAAACATAGTCGCTAAATGGTGTAAGTTGTATGTACACAGCTGTTGGCGCAGATAAGGTAGTAACTCCAGCCGATAATTGTGCAGGCCAAAATAAGAATCAGATGGTTCTCATGGTCCTAATTTACCTTATTGCCCAGGAACAGTTTGATTCAAAGGACTTGAAATTCCTGGTTTCAGGACATTCCTACATGCCCTGTGATAGGAAATTTGGCATGATAGAGAAGAGGAAAAAAAGATGCAAGACCATAGTTCCAGAAGAGGTAGCAGAAATGATTCGAAGTGTGAAAAATGCAAAGCCTAATAATGTAATAATGATTAAGGATGAGGACTTCTTCAACTTTTCTGCAGAATGTGACAAGTTTTTGAACACAACTCCTAACAAAATCAGCACTGTCATCTGGATTAGACCCACAAGAGCTTATTTTCCTCTAATAAAAACAAGACAGTCATTTAATGACCTTGAAATGTGATCAAAGCACAGGATTTTTAAGAGAGGACAGTCATTAACGTCACTCACTAACTTGTGGTGCTTGCAATGCCTTGAAAGAAGACCAGTCATCCCTGATTCCAAAAAGAGAGACTTGTTATCTATGTTGGACTTCCTTGATGCAATGTATCATGCATTTTACTGAAAAATTTGTGCATAATGTATAAATAACATTAATTCCGAGTTTGTCTAAGGAGTGATTTCTATTACTTATTTTAGGAATTCTCACTATGAGGTATATTCATTAAGGTAGAATATGTTTATCACTCACCTCATATTGTTCTTCTTATTTGATTATAAACTAGTTTCGGAACATAGTTTCTGTTCCATCCTCAGTATCATCATGACCGTTGTTCTGTCGTCTTGAAGAGTTGTCCTTCTCTCCTTCCATTGGCTGACTGAAAAACCTCGAAACCAGGTCATTCTCACCGGGAATTTCAAAGTTCATTAATTTCTTCTTTTCGCTCTTTTGAATGTAGATCTTTTCCCAAACAGTAAGTTCTTTTGGTTTTTCTATTTGTTTTAATAATTTTGCTTCTTTCTCGATAAGATGTTTTTCAGACCATGCATGGGCAGCCACTGCAGATTTTTCTACTTCCCCTTTCTTGACATTCCTGAGATGTTCTTTAACTCTAGTTTTCAAATTTCTTTTAGTTTTTCCTATGTAGAATTTCTCACATTCTTCACATTTAATTTGATAAATACCTGATTTGTTTTCTTCTTTAATTTTCTCATTCTTATTAGGTCTAATCAGTCTACTGATGCTGTAGTCATTTTTGGGTGCTAACCTTATGTTGAAATCTTTAAAAAATCTTCAGGGATTTATCAAATTAAATGTGAAGAATGTGAGAAATTCTACATAGGAAAAACTAAAAGAAATTTGAAAACTAGAGTTAAAGAACATCTCAGGAATGTCAAGAAAGGGGAAGTAGAAAAATCTGCAGTGGCTGCCCATGCATGGTCTGAAAAACATCTTATCGAGAAAGAAGCAAAATTATTAAAACAACTAGAAAAACCAAAAGAACTTACTGTTTGGGAAAAGATCTACATTCAAAAGAGCAAAAAGAAGAAATTGATGAACTTTGAAATTCCCGGTGAGAATGACCTGGTTTCGAGGTTTTTCAGTCAACCAATGGAAGGAGAGAAGGACAACTCTTCAAGACGACAGAACAACGGTCGTGATGATACTGAGGATGGAACAGAAACTATGTTCCGAAACTAGTTTATAATCAAATAAGAAGAACAATATGAGATGAGTGATAAACATATTCTACCTTAATGATTTCTATGTTGTATTTTAAGAAAGTAGTATTTTATGGACAAATCTATGCCAGACTTCAAAAATGTCATATGTAACACTGACATGAGTGTATGCCTTCCATTTAATGTAGTTTCTGTATTAATGTTGGTGAAAACGTGTCCATAAATTTGTTTTTTGCTTTCCCTGAAAAATTTGTTTTTGGCAGTTACAGCCTTTCCCATGTCAACGCCTCAATTATTCACGGTTATGCATGATTAATTTTCACTGCAATCTGATACTTTTAAATAAGCTGGTATTATAAATTGAGTTTATCCAATTTAACCCATTTACTTCAGAAGACAAACGTACACTCGTCGGCTGTTAAATGGCCTTCAACTCAGAAGACAAAGCACACTCACTTAACTCTGCTGTCATATATTTTGAACATCCCTTGGCAAGGTATAGTAGCCTCACTATGATGATTGTCCAGCGGCTCGCTTTGTTTCCCCGCAGCTGTTATAAATAATTATATACAAAGATGCCGACTACCACCACTATAAGAATTCTGCATGTTAATCATTGTCAAGCATTGTCACGGCACCTGTTTCTTATATAAATGGACAACCATCATAGTGAGGCGATAATAATCTATTGTTAACATTTATGAATAGTAGACAAATGAGTTTTGTTCTTCACCCTTATTGCAATCTCAAGTAGTATTATCTTATGATGTTTTTTATATAATTTAACACTTCTCACTGAAGGATAAATTACATTTGAAGAGAAAAATTATACGCTCAGACTGGGGTTTGACTCTTCAAATATAATTTATCCTTCAGTGAGAAGTGTCAAATTAATTATATTATTTTTGGTCTGGACATCTTACCTCAATATTAATGTTGATTTGTTCTTGGACATGTTTCAAAACAATTCTCTGTTTTATCTTCAGCTTTCCCAGACTGGTTTTATTTATGTTGCATTATGTTGCACCACCTGGATGTCGATGTCAGCTCCATCCTGTGGTTGGCCAAAGAACCTCCAAACAAGGTCACCCTCCATCGGAATATCAAAATTCATAACTCTGTTTCTGTTCTTCTGAATATAAATTTTTTCCCAAATAGTCAGCTCGTTTGTATTTTCTAACTGTTTTAATAATTTAGTGTCTGAATTAATATTATGTTTTTCAGACCAAACATGAGCAGCAACTGCAGATTTTTCAATTTCTCCATTTTTAATATTTCTTATGTGTTCTTTGGTTCTAATTTTTAGGTTTCTTTTTGTTTTCCCTATATATATCTTTTCACAACCCATGCATTCAATTTGATATATTCCTGACTTTTTATTTTTATCAGTTTTTTCATTTTTGTTGGTTTTTATTAGTTTATTTAAACTGTAGTTATTTTTTGGTGCTAATTTAATATTAAACTTCTCAAATATATATATCAAAATATATTTGAGAAGTTTAATATTAAATTAGCACCAAAAAATAACTACAGTTTAAATAAACTAATAAAAACCAACAAAAATGAAAAAACTGATAAAAATAAAAAGTCAGGAATATATCAAATTGAATGCATGGGTTGTGAAAAGATATATATAGGGAAAACAAAAAGAAACCTAAAAATTAGAACCAAAGAACACATAAGAAATATTAAAAATGGAGAAATTGAAAAATCTGCAGTTGCTGCTCATGTTTGGTCTGAAAAACATAATATTAATTCAGACACTAAATTATTAAAACAGTTAGAAAATACAAACGAGCTGACTATTTGGGAAAAAATTTATATTCAGAAGAACAGAAACAGAGTTATGAATTTTGATATTCCGATGGAGGGTGACCTTGTTTGGAGGTTCTTTGGCCAACCACAGGATGGAGCTGACATCGACATCCAGGTGGTGCAACATAATGCAACATAAATAAAACCAGTCTGGGAAAGCTGAAGATAAAACAGAGAATTGTTTTGAAACATGTCCAAGAACAAATCAACATTAATATTGAGGTAAGATGTCCAGACCAAAAATAATATAATTAAAATAACCTCAAAATATAACTTCCTAAAATTAAATATTAGTGTCAAATTAATATTAAAAAAACATTGAAAGAAGCCCTGCTGGCTTTATAAAGAGGTGTTTAAAGTCCCAATAAATGTCATCTTAAATAAGAAGCTTCCGGGAAATTCTCATATAAGACTTGAAAGCATAATAATAGTCCCTTCGATTGGTTGCTGGCCAAAGGAAGGCAAGACCAGTGATGGGGCTGCCATCTTATAGCCTCTGGTCAGGCTTTTCTGGAGAAGAAAAGAAACCATCCCTTGTACAAAAAAACACCAGATTACATTTATATAACACTTTGGCTAGACCACTGTTAACCTATGGTAGTGAAGCATTTACACTAAAAAGACAACATGAAAGCAGAATAACGGCTTGTGAAATGAGATTCATGCGCAGAACAGTGGGTTACACCAGATGGGATCGGAAAAGGAACACCGATATCTTAAAAGAATTGAAGACTACGCCAATTTTGGAATATATTAAACAGTACCAACTAAATTGGAAACACCATCTACAAAGAATGAGTTCAAATTGGATCCCCAAAGCTGTTTATAATTATATACCAAGAGGACGAAGATCACTGGGCCGTCCTATGAAACGCTGGAGGGAAAATTTTCTATAGGATCATAACAGGCCTTGGCCTAATACTTCGAAGGAAGAAGAAGAAGCATTGCATCCCATTTTATTATAGGTTATGGGTTATGCCTCTATAGCAAACAGCTAGTCTGAATTCAGCTATGAAAATTTTTTTAATAAATCCTTAATTCTTTTGGAAGAACCCTTTGTAACGGAAAACACTTGCGATGATATGAAAAACATACTGGCAGGAGCGGCGATACAGATTGGTAAAAATTACATGAATAAACAAGATTTGTGTTGCATTCCAGTCATTATGACTGGCAACCATGTCCCTACATGACCACATATCACCCCTATATTGACTGGATGATTCTTTCTGTGAATAGTTCCCAAAAAACCCTACATGACCATATATCACCCCTATATTGACTGGATGATTCTTTCTGTGAATAGTTCCAAAAAAAAATATTAGCGTTTATACGATTTTCCTCCATGAAAATGAACTTCTGTTATCTGGTTTCTGATGTAGCTCTTGTGATAATAGAAAGTGTAATTTACTCAACTTTTTAAAATTCTTCTTCTTGCAAGGCTTAAAACTTTTTGGTTCATTCCGTCTCCAAGTATTATAGCTGCTGTGTCCATCTCTTTCGTGGGCGTTCCCGATCTCTTTTTCCTCCTCTTGGTTGAGAGTTCAGACTTTTCCTAGGCAATCTGTTAGTATCCATTCTGCAGACATGTTCATACCATTTCCTCCAATACTCTTCTATTTTATCTGTCGAACTGAACATTTGTAGTTCTTTACAGATATCTTCACTCCATTTTTTTATCCATAAAGTATATCCTGCCACAAATCATAAATATTTCATTTCTGCTGTTTCTATTCTTTTAATTGACTGTTTATTCAGAGTCCATATTTCTGAGCCATACAATATTACAGGTACAGCCAATACTTTATAAAATTTTAAATGTGTTTCTTTTCTTACTTTCCTTCCTGTGTTCTTTTAAGGGTGCCACATAAATATTGAAATATTTGTAATTTATTATTTATGTCTTTTCTCTATTACAACCTAAAGATACACTTAGATTATTGACATCTTTTACTTGTTCTAGTGTTTTGACATTTAGTACTTTTTTGTTATTTCCATTTCTTTGCCACACTGAGCCATTACTTAGTTTTTGTTGAAGAAATTTCTAGGTTATAATCTTGTGCAATATTATTTAATTTAAAAATTGCTCTTTGTAATTCATTCTCTGAAGAGGCCATTATAGTCTTTTTAAAAGACTGCGGAAATGCTGTTTTTGCATAATGTGAAAGGATGCACAAGAGCGGATAGAATAAGGAATGAAACTATATGAGAAGAATTAAATATATATAAAATTGAAGATAAAATCAGCGAAAATAATAAGAAATGGAAAGAACACTTAATGAGAATTAACAACGAAAGAATACCAAAAAGAACCTTCCTGTATAATCCCAGAGGAACAAGAGATGTTGGCCGACCACGTAGAAGATGGACTCCACTTTTAACTTTGCCGGAACAGGCTGCATAGCCTAAACCTTGTAGTAGAAGGAGGAGGAGGAAATTCATGGCGCAACAAACCTAGAAGGCCTTTGTCCTATCAGCTGGTGGCTAACCTCACACCCACATAATCACAGAGATGAAGAATGTAGAGAAGGCCCCTGTGCAGTGCTCTGTTTCCAGAGTCATCACACCATGGTGAAGGACTGAGATAATAGAGACTCAGTATAAGGGGTTTAATTGTAAATATTTGTAATTATATTTGGTATTTTTGTGCAGGAAAAAATTCTCTACATTTATATATTTTTATTTAATCATTATTTTCTCCCCACGTCCCACGTTTCACCTTGTAATTGTAACGAGGTCAGAAAATCTCTCACAAGTCACAATGAGGTTTCTTGTTAGCTTGCAGAGTATTGGTCTAAACTTGGACAGATTTTTTTGGGGGTGCAGGTGTTTACTATTTCCATTTAGAACTGTTAGGTGTTGTGGGAGAGAAAATTGAAGGTCATAAGTGAGAAGGTACATTCCATGAAGAAACAGTGCTGAACTTTCTTGGAATTATCAGTTTGAATTAATATATATAATATATATTAATATATATATATATATATATATATATATATATATATATATATATATATTGTTTTCGGATAGATGTCATTTAGAAATAAAATTGAATTTAAAACTTTTCTTTAATTTTTTTATTATTAATTAATTTTTTAGTTTAGTTTAAGATAGGCAGGGATAAGCTTGTTTATTCTTTATAAATAATAAATTATTGAAATATTAAATGTTCCTATAATATAGGTAATAAGATTATAAATTTTATTAAGGTTCCAGCTGGTTGTGGTTCGTGGTCAGCGTTCTGCTTCATAGTGACATCTAGGAAACCAAGGTAGTTCTAGAATGGGAAAATTTGGTAAATTTTGCTTAGATGCCTTTTTATTCAGGCTTAAGGGACTTTTACAAACTTGAAAATCTTCAGACTCAGGACCCATGGCTTAAAATCTCTCCCGGAGGACTTGCTCCTTGGATTTTTCCATCCTAAAAAATCCATCAACCCTGACCGGGTTTGAACCCATGACCCTCGGGACCAGAGGCAAGGAGCATAACCACTATTCTACCACTCATATACATATTAAAAATGAATAGTTGCTCCGAAAAGAGATCTAACCCACAAAAATTCTAAAGTTGAGTTTTCAGTGGATTAGTGATCTATCTGGAGAATATCACAACATGGTGCATGTAAAACTATCCCTGCTGTCTTCCAGACCTGTTTTATTTATTTGTCATTCAAGCGAATAGTAATCTATATGTAACAAAATCCCAGAAGAAGTTAGTCAAGTCATGAGTAGCAGTTTATGGGTTAGATCTGTTTTCAGGGTAACTATTCAAATGTTCCCTGTATAATAGTTTATATTTTATATTTAATTAATGTTGGGAAGTAAACATTATGAGGTATAATCATTAAAATTCATCGGAGAACATATTGTTTAAACAACTCACCTCATGAGTTGTTTAAACAATATGTTCTCCGATGAATTTTAAAGTTTATATTTTATAATAAATATTAATAAGAGTTTCAATTTAGTGGGAAGTAACACTATGAGATCAACTTCACAGCATAGGTCTTCTGGCCTGTTCCAGATTCTTGATTTAGTAATTGAATATTAAAAATTATCGTTCACCTCACCTCATATTTTGTCTTCTTCTTAGAGCAGTTTCGGAATTATTCTGCCTTTAGTATTTTCACAACCGTTGTTCTGTTATGGTGATAGAAACAGTGCATCACTAAGACAGAACAATGGTCATGAAAATATTGAAGATGGAATAATTCTGAAACCAGTCTAAAAAGAAGATAAGGTATGAGGTGAGGTGAATCATTTTAAATATTTAATTGATAAGGATATTTTCATTCTAAAATATGAGTAGAACCAACAAGAATGGAAAAATCATCTGAGGAGAATGGCAAGAAATAGACTTCCAAAATTGGCATTCTAATATACCCCAACTGAACATAGGGACCAAGGAAGACCAAAACATTGGTGGAAAGATCAAGACCATCTTCGCTAGGTTTTCCGTACAGGCCACATGGTCTAAAACAAATTTGTTCATGATGATGAATATGAGTAGAGTTAAAATTTATGAAATGTTAAATGACACAGACTTTAAATGTGTCCCTGCAGGAACAGCTAGAAAGTTACTAGCAATTTAAATGCCCCTCTGTAGGATGAGCTAAGAAGCCTTGAAACTGCCACTTGACTGGTTAATTAATGATTTTGTCCTTAAGCAGTTTCTAATTTGGCCATCACTGCTATAATCCTTCACACAAATTCAATAACTCACTGGGACTATCAAATCCGGTGATTCATGGTACGATGGATATAAGCTCTCCATACATTCCTATACTGAGCTAAATTTTCCAATCATTCCCTGCATAATTCACCTTATTCTTCCATTCTTGACCTACCTACCTCTGGTTTTTCTGCAAGAAGTTTCCATGTGTACTCGGACCAACGGATCTGTGCCCGTATACCGCTGGCATCATTCTTAGAAAAGTACACATCAATACTCACACCATTTCACCGCATTCCCCTCCCACTATGTCAAACAACAGCCATAGTGACTTTTCGGGTAGGGATGTTGCCAAACTTCCCCAGTGCCATGGCTCTTGAATATTGAATAATGCAAGGTTGGAGTCAAGTTGACAACACTGAAGTGCAAGTGCAAGAGACAGATAGAAAGAGATAAGAATGCAGGGAGGGAAATGATTTGCCGAGGCAGAAAAGGAAGTAAGCTTTAGTTTGCATATCGTATGGGGGCACAGATCCATTGGACAGACAATAACTCTTTCATTCCATTTATGCCACATGTACTGCCCATCACAGTATATGAGACTTAACTGTTCATATTACATCTGGTTACCCATAAAGATCATGGAGCTTATAGTTATATTGTTTTCTCCATTCAACTGTCAGCTCATCTCTAAATTTTTTCCTAACCACTTTGTTTTCAAATACTTGTAATCTTTTCTTTCTTAAATTAAGAGATAATGTTTCTCATTCATGTAGAATAATAGGTATAATCTTCTTCTTCTTCTTAATCATAATTTGTAGGATTTTCATCCTGTTTATTTCCAAAATCACTCCTCGGAGGAAGACATATTGGATGTGCATTCACTGTCTACCATCTCTTGGCTGGTCTTCTTCTTGTTCTTCTCCTGTTCATTAGTCTGGGTGAAGACAATCGGCCTAGGGAGGAAACCCCGAATAATAAACCTGCCATGAAAACGGGCTAGCAACCCACTTCAAGGTGTATCTTATACATTGCTCACAGTCCCAAGGATCATAATAGTAGATCACAGGAGTTCAGTAATTGACTATATTTTAACAAATAGAAAAATGAATTTTGATCAGATAGGAATAATCAATGTTCTTTATATTTTTATGTGTCTGATATATTTTTTTTTTGGGAGAAGTTGGGATGACAGGAGTTCCTGTAAAATATTTCATCTGGACTTTTAAATTACATGACATTCTGTTCACACTGCAGAAGGTGATCATTAAGTACTTAAAATTCATGAGGAAGAATCCTATTAATCATCAAGTTCAAGGTTAATGGTATATTATGTTACATGGCTGAAGTCATTATCTAATGAAATGAAGAGATCAATTACCAAGACTGACTAATGTTCAACAGCTATATAACCATCTACCAACAAATTTTGCAGATAGTTGGCTTTAGATTTGAGGAAATGTCAATATTTTATATTCAGAAACTAAGTAAAAATGAAGGTATTGATAAAATTTTCTAGATCTCATCAGACAGATTCCAAGTAATTTCTCATCATTATTCTATGTGAAAAGTAAGTTTCAAAATCATATAAATTTTTGTAATTATAAATGGTGCCATACTTGTTACCGGTAATTAGAGTCAGAACTCAGAATCTGGCCAGAAATTGGATGGATAAATATTATTTCTAGCATAAATTTCTTGAAGATTGAATTTATGTGTGAAAGACAGGGGGAGATTTGATACTTCCTATAGTAATGCAACACTAACAACTAAAACAAAATCAATATTTTATCTTGAATATAAAGTTCAGGTTAATTTACCCAATTCAGCTGTAATAGCTACTCTATGCTTTCTTTCAGAAACCTAAAAATCTCTATCATTTTTCTTGAGCTCTGGATTATGGAGTAAAGGGAGTTATGGTATTTCCTGCAATACTGCAATATTACTAACTATTGGAAAATGAATACCTTATCCAGAATTTCAAAACCAAATTAACTCATCTACATCAATGTAATGCCCATGGTCCATTTCAGAAATCACTTAATCACAAAATCACTTAATTATTTCATACACCATTTTTAAACTTTTTGGGCACTTCCTGTTGTCTTTTTAGCCAGCAAATCTTTACTTGTCTGGATGCAGATCAAAATGTTTAATATCAATAATATTTCATTTTGTTTCAGTTGTCATGTTATATGTAAATGTATACACTCTAGTTAAGTAAAAAGAAACATATTTGAAGAGAAAAATTATATGTTCAGACTGGGTTCAAGTCCCAGTCTGAGCATATAATTTTTCTCTTCAAATATGATCTTCTTCTTCTTCTTCCTTCCAAGTATTAGGCCAAGGCCTGTTACGATCCTATAGAAAATTTTCCTGCCAGCGTTTCATAGGACAGCCCAGAGATCTTTGTCCGCTTGGTATATAATTATAAACAGCTTTGGGGATCCGATTTTAACTCATTCTTTCAAGATAGTGTTTCCAATTTAGTTGGTACTGTTTAATATATTCCAAAATTGGCATAGTCTTCAATTCGTTTAAGATATCGGTGTTTCTTTTCTGATCCCATCTAGTGTAACCCACTGTTCTGTGCATGAATCTCATTTCACAAGCCATTATTCTGCTTTCATGTTCTCTTTTTAGTGTCCATGCTTCACTACCATAGGTCAACACTGGTCTAGCCAAAGTGTTATATAAACATAATCTGGTGTTTTTTTGTACAAGGGATGATTTCATAACTTGATTAAATATGATTTATTCATCATTGAGATGTATGAAATGAATAATAAATACATCAAAAGAGAAACACGTATGATTGAACCAGGATTTGAACCCAATATTTCTATGTAGAACTGGAAATCAACACCCAGTTCAAGCAAACATTTTTCTTTTCAAAAAATTACTTGTTTCAATTTCCTTTTCATGCATTTTTACCTATTCTATTATAAAAGCAAACCAATGTAATAGGTTTCAAAACTTCTTAATTTATTAAGACAAATGGACATGACAATTGAACACCATATATTCATGTTTGTAAGTTATTAACCCATTCGCTTCAGGTTTAAATGCTCAATTCATTTCCCCAGAAACCGGATTTAAGTTACCATACATTTTATTGTCTATTTTCAGACATTCAAAACAAACAAAAGATAACGGTACTTGAGATCACAATAAGGGTGGAGACCAAAACATATTCCTCTATTATTCACAAATGTTAACAAAAGATTACCCTGCCAAGGGATGTACAAAATATTGCAAAATATATAACAGCAGAGTTAAGCGATTGTACCTCATCTTCTGAGTTGAAGGTCATTTAACTGCCAGCGAGTCTACCTCATCTTTTGAGGCAAATGGGTTAAGAACTGGACTATTAATTTGAGGTTGATTTTTTCAATTCCTTTTCCTGTATGTTTTACCTATTCAATAATTATAAAAGCAAACCAATTTAATAGGTTTCAAAATTTCTTAATTTATTAAGACAAATGGACATGACAATCGAACACCATATATTCATTATATTTGAAAAGAAAAATATACGCCTAGACTGGGGTTTGAACCCAGGACCTTTGACTTTCTATGTCAACGCTCTTCCATCTGAGCCACCTAGGCCTCCAATCTAAACGCGTATTTTTCTCTTACACATAGTTAATTCCCTAACCCCAAATGCTACGAGCCGTTGCTACGATTTTTGCAAATGGCGGCTTCTTTATTAAGAAGACTTTTTTATTGGGAATTTAAACATTACTTATAAAGCCAGTAGTGCTTCTTTCAATGTTAATATTATTCATTTTTAAACACCTTAATGATGGACAAATTATATTTGAAAAGAAAAATATACTCCAGTCTAGGCTTATATTTTTCTTTTCAAATATAATTTGTCCATCATTAAGGTGTTTAAAAACGAATAATATTAACACCATATATTCATGTTTGTAAGTTATTAAGAATGGACTATTAATTGGAGGAGTATATTGTTATGATGATGGTCTATATGTGGATGAATTTTTCCTAATTTATCCACAATTTCAATGTATTCATTGACAAAACATTATAAGAAGTTAAATTTATCTTTCATTGAGAAATGTTAAATCAATAATAAAAACATTATAAGAAGTGTTTACATTTACTGGTTAGTTGAATTGCTTTAATTCAAGTACAAGGGTGATTCAGAAAGTAAGTTCCATTTTTTTCAGAAAACATTCTATTGTGGGAACGTTTCTTACATACCAGTGAAAAGTACACATTTCAATTTTTTTCTACACAATTTCTGTTTACTTAAATAAAAGTTGTCATAATGCTTCACAAGCTTTGAAATCCCTTCTGTAAAAAGTCTGTCACCTGTGACTATAGCCACTCCTTAAGCTCTTTTGAGCTCCTCGTCCATTTGAAACTGCTGGAATCCAAGCCAATTCTTCATCTTTAAGAAAAGATGGAAGTCGCTCGGAACCAAGTTAGGATTATATGGTGGATGATCAAACACCTTCTACCAGAACTATTCCAAGAGAGTTTGCTGCTTTCATCCCATGTTTTTTTTTCAAACTTCTGACAGAATTTTTGGCACTCAACGAGCACACAACTTATGATACTGTAAACTTTGTGTCATCATTTTGTATAAAACGGTCCAAGTAATTTGTAGAAATGTCTCTGAGAGTTCAGAAATTGTGAAATGACAATTCTGTTGATCACTTTGTTCACTATTGTAACAAGTCCATAATTCACAACAGACTTTGTTTTTCATCATAAAACAGAATATATATGTGGAAAAAGAAAGTGAATTCCCCCCATTGTAAAGACTCCACAAAATATAGTAGAACTTATCTATTTTAATGTCTTCTTCAGCAGTCAAAGCAGAGCCCATGTTAAACTTAGGTCCTCTCTTCCAGCATCATTCTCACAATTATCTTATTATCAGATTATGACTGAACCTATCTTAAAGATGCTCATTGCAGTAATATTCACCTTACTAACATAAAGTTTAATAGTTAAATAGTGAAACTGACACTAATATATATTTTTTCTAATGAGCATGTCTAACTTTTCTTATTTTCTGTCTCATTACATTTTGATAATTGCCTTAATTAGTAATATTTATATTGCAAATTTTAAATATATGATAAATTAATTTTATAATCTTTGTGTTATGTCTGAAGTATTTTGATTTTAGAATTTTTTTAAATTCATTAGTTTGAGAAAGGTTTGAATCAGTAGCATTCACATTCATTAGTGAGATATCATGACTAGCTAATGACTGTTATCTAATTTTACCCGCTTGATTTAATTTTTTTTACTGCTTACTTTCATCAAAGTTTTCTTCATAATACAAAATAATATACTCTTTTTCAGGAATTGAATTATAAGAAAAACATGTCCTTAAAAAAAGGAGATTCAACATTTGAGCTAACAAAAGAGAAACTGGAATTTCTTCTAATCCCAGACTTAGGAATGAATATAAAGGTTGAAGGATTTAAAACTAGACCACTTACTCAGCATGGAGATAATTATGGTAGCACAATTTTGGCTGTTGAAGTCAGTATTATACAAGATATCAATAAACACAATCTCTCATTAGTAGCAAAACTAGTACCATCATCACAATTTTTGCGTGAAGTATTTGTCACTGATATTAGTTTCAATAAGGAAGTGAATGCTTACAAACTTGTAAGTAAAGAATTTGAAATTCTACAGATAGAAAATGGAATTCCTCTACACAAACAATTCAATGGATTTCCTAAATTCTATGGTGCTCGCACAAATAGAGAAGGAAATATTAATGAGAAAGCTGATGAGACAGCAGTCTTACTTTTAGAGAATTTAAAAGAATCAGGATATGCTACTGGTAATCGTTTGGTAGGTCTTGATTTGATTCATATGAAATTAGGTGTAAGAAAACTAGCTCAATTCCATGCACTCTCAATTGCAATTAAAATTTTGAAACCAAATGTGTTTAAAGAAACAGTATTAAAAGCTTCTGAGAATATTATTACTGGGGGTGTAGCAGATTGCATTGTTGCTGAAAAATGGATCACATCGGCAATCAATGATGTTAAAGTTATTCCTGACTGCGTACAATACCTTGAAAAAATTGAAAAGATACTAAGGGATGATATGAAGGAAAGACAAAATCCTTCTCTTATATCATATATGGAACCATTTGCTACCTTTGTTCACAATGATTTCTGGGTAAACAATATAATGTTTAAATATGAACCTCAAACTTGGAGTAAAAATGGAACTTCTGTTATTCAAATACCAACACATGTGAAAATAGTTGATTTTCAAATTACATTATACGCTTCACCTATTAAAGATCTCATATTTTTTATATACAGCAGCAGTGCCGATGGAATAGTAGATGACTGTTATGATGAATTAATAAATATTTATTATACAGAACTTGTGAATTACCTAAAAGATTTAAGATGTGATGCAGGATCCTTTTCTTTTGATAGTTTTCAAAAAGATCTTAACATAAATGCACCAAAAGAATTTCCACATATTCTATATATGCATAAGTATATAAGTGCTGATCAAAACAAACTTCCAGATCTGTCAAGTTGTGGTGTGGATGAAATAATTCAAAACAATTATGGAGGTGAACTTTATGAAAAAAGGGTAAAATTTTTAATCAAAGATTTTTTGCAAAGAGGATGGTTATAATTTAAATTCAACCATATTTGAGGTACAGTGGTGATACAACCTACAAAAACTTTTAATGAGAGATAATACTAGGCCTACATAAAAAATGCTTAAATCATAATATAAAAGAGAATAGTATATGAATAAGAAAAATTAGCATTTGCATCGGCATGCCAGAATAGTGCAGTCAGTAGCACACTAACGTATGAAGTTAGAGGTCTCGAGTTCAAATCCCGATTCAGGTGTTAATTTTTCTTTTCAAGTAATGGATTAGTAATCTACCCAAATTAAGACTGCTCAGCTCAGATGGCATAAGAAGACTGATTCATCTGCATGGGTAGTTTCAATTTTTTTGCTAATATACTTTTGAAATTAACCTATTCTGTTTAATATGAATAATTTCTCTCTAAAAGAGCCAGTTGATATTTATGTGTGAATTATTTATTTACAAAATAATTTAATGTCTAATCTATATAGTTTTTTTAGTGTGAATTAAAATAAAATATAAATAAGTAGTTTTCCTTATTTTTGTTCTGTCTCAATGGGTCGGTATGTTGACTGCATGACATCTATGGGCAAATAAGTTTAAGTAATATGTAAATTAATGAGTAATTTTTTCACATCTTACCTCATATTTTATGTTTCTTTAAACACGGGAACTAGTTTTCAAGAAAAGGATCTCTCTCATTTTCAACTGACATTATGACTACCGGATTTTCGTTGGAATCTCCATCAATAACGTTGCCATCTGGTGTTAATTTGATGAACTTTGAGATGAGGTCACGTTCATCAGGAATCTCGAAATTCATGCATCTAAATTTGTTCTTCTGAATATAAGATGTGAAAAAAATGACTCATTAATTTACGAATTAAGAACTTCATAATTTTATTTCCCATATTTAACTATGAAGCATAACTAAATTAAGATAAAACCTAAGTATTAGAAGATTAATATGAGGAGAGATATGAAACATTTGATTTTATCTTAAATTAATCCTCATAGTGATTTGTTCCTATAAAAGTTCAATAACTAAATTAACTTGGTCTGGTAAATCCTAACAAAGGAGAGGCTAAGGCTATGCCATTTTAGTGGTAGTTATATTTGTTAATTTTTCAAGATTGTACAAGTAACAAAAACAGATAAATTAGTTACTATTGTTAACAATGGATGACCTATATGAAGTATGGATCATCCTATAGAAGAAGAAGAAGAAGGAGAATATTTTTAATTTAGAAAGAAAAAATAGAGTTCGGACTGGAACAACATTAATGTTTCTTTCTAAATTAAAACTATAACATCTAAGAAGAATATTATTAACATCTGCATATATTAATTAATGAATCTCTGGAACTCATGTACCAATATACTCATTACAAGGTTATAAAATATAGAGAATGCTTCCAGCTCTAAGATTATCCATTTTCTATTCCTGGATGCAGTTTGTAATTTTCTAAAAATGTGTTATCAGTATCATAACTGAGAAAGCACTGGCCTCCTGCAATTTTTATGGGCCCCTTATTGGAAAACTAGAGTTTGATTTTGACCATAAATTTTATAAGTCCTACAGAAAAACAGTACGCATGTGCATATGTTTATAGAGTTGGCTTTAGGTGGAACCACATATCTATGAAATCCTGTAAAAAGCTTATAGAGTTGTTGCTAGATAGAACCAGATAGCTGTAAAATTGATATGACCAACTTGTGCAATAAATTCTCTAACGTAAGAAAATAAAGTACATTCATATTATTTACTGAAGTGTACACTAACACTAACCTAATAAAATTAAGTTAATTTATTGAACTATGGTGGAATTAATTGCAATTGTTGGTAAGACCGATTTTACCGGCATCTTATGGATGTTATATTAAACATTCACGCATCTTGCACATGTGCATCCTGCAGTTCTGTAGAACTTTGAAGAAATCATTCCATACGTAAATATATATTTAATAATTTTTAAAAAATGTTATAAGTATAATTGTAAAGTGTTTAAAATAGCACAAAATGTTAGTAGAGACAGAAGAAATATGTAGAGTAACAGAAATACAAGAATATAGTATGGAAAATCAAATGAAAATTATTTTATAGTTGAGCCCCCTTATCAATTATTTTTGTTAGCTTTTTAAATATATGACTGATATACTATCTACATTCAACAAATCAGGTAAAGTACTGGTACCTAAAAGGGAAAGGCTCCATATATAAATTATTTACTAAATTGAACAATACACCAAAAGGGCTATATTCCAGAATAAGGGGCAAAAAGCTAACCAAAATGTGATCTATCTAACAATTTATGCTAGACAAAAAAAAAAATATATATATATATATATATATAGATAGATCATCGGTTGATTAATGTCTTTGACATCATCTGATTCCTAATATCCAATTTTGTCGGTCCATCCAATCTCCTGGCTGTAGATGTTTCTCCTTCATGTATAAACATATTCCCTAACTCCAGGAGGTTTTAGGTCTTCCTCTGCCTCGTCTTCTCTCAGGTTTCCATTCCAAAACAGATTTTGGTAGCCGATCCTCTTCCATTTGCTGGATATGTCTGTACCATCTTAATTGCTGAGATTTAATATAATGCAATCCCAACTTTACGTGGTGCAGCTGTTAGTAACCATATAACTTATACGTATAACTTATGTGGTGAACAGACGGGATGGGCTGCTCATCAATTGCACTGGTCAGCATGGTGAGGTATTGACCAACATGGTATTACCTCCATTTCCATACCATATCTCTTTTTTAGATAACTAATAAAATAGCAAAATTCCAGGGAATATGTGGTACGATAAAAGATCACTAAATAATAAAACAACAAGAGAGACCCAATTGAAATTTTATAAAACATTGGCAGTACCGGTACTGCTGTATGGATCAGAAGCCTGGATACATAAAAAACAAGATTTAAGTAGGATAACTGCGGCAGAAATGAAATTTTTGAGATCTGTTAAAGGGTGCACTAAGGAAGACAGAATCAAGAACACAGAAATTAGACAGGAACTTGAAATATTTGCAATAACTGATAAAATAGATACACATAGACAAAAATGGAAGCAACACATAGACAGAATAAATGAAGATAGATATCCAAAACAAATAACAAAATACAAACCTAAAGGCACCCGAGATGTGGGCAGACCTAGAAAGAGATGGGTTGAAGTCGGAACGGATCAACAGACCTAATCCATGAATGCAGATGATGATCTCTTTTTTATCTTTCGTATCCAGTCTCTCTGGACTGAACACTTGTTGTTTTCCGACCCCGATGGTATTTGAGGCAGAGGGATTCATTTCATCTTATCTTTTCTGACAAATTCTTCCTAAAGGGCAGATCAGGCTCTTAGCTGTAGTGAAAGCAACTGATCTAAGGATGGACACCTGAAAAAAAAATCCTGGTCCTCCAGGCTGGGGGTTGATGCGGTAGGCCAGCTCCCTCCCATCAGAAAAAAAATGCAATGCTAAAAATCCTAATATATATATATATATATATATATATATCCATCCGTAGTAATTCTGCCCAAGGGCAGGTCTTTCACTGCAGTCATAGCATTTTCATGCTATGCTTTGCAGCTTTACTAGGGAATTATAGATGTGGTAACTTCCCGTTGCTTTCCACACCCATGAAGGATGGTGATGATAATGATAAGGATGATGATGATGGCCGGATGATTTTATATATGATATATTATATATATATTTATATGATATATATTTATATCATATATATATATATATATATATATATATAAGATTGTTGAATTCATTTCTTGGCCTGTTATACAAACAAGTATAAGGTTAGGATAAGTTAGCTTTTTAAGTCTAATGTTCATATGTGAAGTAAAACTCAAATATTAGGTGATTTTATTATAGCATGCTCTCATATTCTGGAGTTACTCCATGAAATGTAGTCTCATTTTATTCATTTACAACATTATATTATTAAAGCTATATAATAGTGCTCTTGATCTAATGAATACAAGTGAACAATTAGCAATTAATAAGTTATTTATAACTTACATTTGAATGTAAAGGCCACTTATACAGGACAGATTTTTTTCCTTGACACTTCCAGTTGTCCCTGGACTTTTGCAAAGATAAGTATCTGTACTGGTATTCATTAATATGCCACTGCACCATTTATCACTGTTATAGTCCGACTTTTTAATGGTAAATTTGATTTACACTGCAATATTGTTGACTTTTGCAATACACATCCATACATGCATTTTAATCCTGTAAATTTCTCCTGAAGAACAAGTGTGCCTGACTTAAATTGAATAGCTCACAGCTGAAATGCATTGTGAAGCATTAAGACTTTTTTGCAACTTTTCAGGAAAAAAACATGTTGAAGGTAACTAACCAAAAATATTTAATAAATATGTCAATGCACTTCATTCACAATGAAAAAATATTTTCAATAAGTATTGACTTATTGCTTTTCTTAGTAAAAACTTTAGATATTTATCTGTCTCATGGTTGTTTCGTACATATTTAATCAAAACACAAGTGCAGTGAGATTCAACAAATAAAATACATTCGCGCTCTAAGATGTGTAGAATTATCTCCATATGATGTAACTCGAATACAAGTAATTCGAGTAAAGTAATTTGTATTTCCCGCGTAAAACTTAGCGCGGGATATCTAATCAAGCTAATCAAGCAAGAACTCTGTTATTTTTATCAATAAATGTGTTATTGTATTTTTGTATGCTGCTTATAATAATCGCAGTAACAAGTGATTTTTAGAAATCGAGCCGAATATATAAAATTTAAATTACTTCGAAAGTTAACGCACCTTGTAATTGTTTTGTTATGAACGGTGCTGAAGTGACGTTAAGTGAGTGGTTTAAAATTAAATTTGCTTCTTGATATTTTCCCGGCGTATTTGAAGCACGCTGGTTAAAAGTATAATCCCATGATTAGAAATGTAGACTCCGAATTATGTAGTATGCATTAAATTAAGAGGAAAATCGCAAGACTTGTTTGTTACATTAATATGAAGTAGTATTGAGGTTATGTACAGTTTAAGGTTAAGTTATGTGTTTTTTTGATGAAATTATTTGTTTTCCTTTAAAAACAAATTTTGAACTGATTACAAAATGTAAATTTTCGGCTGTTCTATCCCAGGAATTCACCTGTAGAGCCTCAACAAGAATGTAGTATTGAAAATCAAAGGTAAAAATATTCTAAACTTGAGCCCTCTTCTTTTTTTTTTCTTTTTTCGTTAGGTGAGCAAAATGGGAAATTTAGGGTGAGGAAACATGCCACCGATATAAATTAAAAAAAATATTGTTGCAGTATGTGAGTTACCTGAGAGAAATATATAATTATGTTGATTTTTTCCCCCCCAAAAAATGTGAGAAATGCCTTAAAATCAAGTGAGAAGTCGGGCTTAAAGTCACCTAAATTCAGCATATTTGCAATGTAAAATGTGTATTAGTCATTGCTCAGACCATGTAGTCAATTTATCACAAAAACACGCTAATAAACAAGTGAACACTAATCTGGTGTACTATGTACTAACTCGCCCATTTTCTCACCCTAACTTGCTTAACCCTTAAATTGTCAATACAATATTTTCTCGTGCCAGTTATGTAAATGTTCCGGACTGCAACGAAAATAAATTCATGTAAAACTGTGTTATTATTATACATTATTGCGTAATTTGACATAAATTTAAGTTATTTTTATTCCTTTGTTTTTCTATTGATCTAAAAACAATATTAAATAAATTAAATCAATGTATCCGATAGGATACATTTTTAATTTAAGGGTTAAAGTAATACTAACTTGCCCACTGTCACTGTGGCATAGTCGGTAGAGTCCCTACCTTCCACTCTGGCGATCTGGGTTCGATTCCTGGTGGGGTAAGGGATTTTTAAAATCTCAACATTAGGTTTGGGTGTGTTAGTGTGTCATGTCCTAGTTGTACCCACTGGGTTTAATTGCTCTAAAAAAAACATTAATTTGCCCATTTTCTAACCCTTGCCCTCTAATGTAAATGGATTCTTGGGATAGGATGCCTGGCTCAAATCTAGTATTTGTTGCTCACAATTTTCCATACAAAATTCTTATGCCACTGTTATACTACACACTTTTAGCAGGGTTTTAAAAAACCCAGGTTTTTAAAAACTTAGCCCATATAGGTTATTTTGGATTTTTTTAATAAAACCCCAAAAAAAAACTGGGTTTAATGCCATAGACCCCAAATGCTACATGCTGGAATTCCCAGTTTGACTGTTTAAACATGTTTGTTAAAAATTATCCTAAATATGTAGAAATACATCAAGAAAAACATACTGAAATTCCAGAAAATATTACCCAAATTTTGGAAAATATACTTAGTTACAAAAATGTTTTACATATGCAGAAACAGCCGAAATTGATTGGAAAAAGATTTGATCGCATGCAAGCTGAAAAAACTAATATTTCTGATTCTGTGGAACTTTGGATAGACTTAACAGAATGTGCTGATCTTCAAACGCATAAAGACAGTATTCAACTTAGGATGAGTGAAGCTGTTTTGCCAATACACTATCTCGCAAATACGATGAATCCTAAATATGTAGGAAAATGCTTGTCTTCAGATCAAGAAAATCAGGCTGAGTTTTGGTTGACAAGCAAACACCCTGAATGGCTTGTACCATTTTTAGCCCTTTAAAATTAAAGATAAATATATCCACCATCAGTGTTTGCGGATGGTGTAATAAAGAGCTTTAGTTCTGCCCAGTGGTGGAGTATTTTGGAGAAATGTTCTACAAATGAGAACATTAAAGCTTTCTGTAACTTTTTGAATGGCTCATTCAGCATCAATAGAACGAGTGTTTTCAACCTTTGGTTTAATTTGGTTGAAAGTGCATAACAGGTTGGGATGTGAAAAAGTTAAAAACTCAGTAAAAGTGCACAGATATCTTAATAATAAGGACGAATTAAAAGAATATGATGTTGAAGAGTGTGACTCTGATTTAGAAATTTAAGTATTTGTTACTACTTTTAATAACAGTTGTATGTTGTGAATTAAATATACTGGTTGAAAGAATAATTTATCTTTATTATTTGGTTGGACTATCTCTTTTTAGTATCTTGACTAATAATTATTTTTTACAAACAGTGTTAAAAATAAATTAAGTTCAGAAGTGGGCTTTTTTTTTGGGTAGTTGGGTGGATTTTTTAAGTGGTCTTTAAAAAAAACCCACTCAGGATTTTTTTGGGTGAGTGGGTTTTTAGTAAACCCTGATTTTTACCATTTATAATAACGCTTTGTACTATTTAAACATTTTGCAAGGATTCTTTAAACATTTCTTACAGTTTTCAAATATTTATATAATTATGCAAATATTGTGAATGAAGTTCTACAGAATTGCAGTGCACTTGTGTGAGACACGCAAATGCTTAATGTAACTTCCGGTAGATGGTGGTGGAATAGGTGTTACCAACATTCACATTTAATTCCAAGCCATATCTCAAGAAATTAACTTCATTTTGTTGGCTCAAACCTTGTTCTACATAAACTTACTCCCTATCATTTGTTATGAACTCATTCATTTTTTGTCAGTACTGGTGGGTTAGTAGTTACCATATACTTGCCTGTGGTTCTGAGATTCACAAGTTTAAACCTGACTGGAGTTGATGCATTTTTAACGATATAATATCCAGAACATGGTTTCCTTCAGAAGAGAGATAAAACCATGGGTCTCATATCGTAGTTTTATGGTCTGTAAAAGATCCTCAAGCCTAAAATAAGCTTCTGAGCAAAATTTGTTAGTCCGTTTATCCACAGATTTGATTTGCTTTCCTCTGAACTATTAAAGAGTGCCATTAAATAAAATACAAAACTAACTAATCATTATGAAGCTTTACTGCTTAAAAGTAATGTACGAGGGTGAATCAAATATAAACCGGAATTATTGTTTACAATTTTATTGAATTAACAAAAAAATACAAAACCACCACCTCATTTTTCTACATAGTCTCCTGCATTTCCAACACACTTTTGCCATCGAGTTGGCAACTTTTTGATGCCATCCTTGAAGAATGAGGGATGACGTGTAGTCAGCCAGTTGCGCATGAACTCCTCTACCGCTGCATTGTCACCAAACTGCCTTCCTCCCAGGTCTTCTTTCAGTGGCCCAAACAAATGGTAGTTACAGGGTGACAAATCTGGACTGTAAGGAGGATGTTCCAGAGGTGTCCAATGCATTTTCGTCAGTTTTTCGTCAATTTTTTTTGTTCCTGGCTGAGGAGCCGAGGAACCCACCTGGCAGACAATTTTCGGAATTTGAGTTCATCACTGATGATGGCTTGAACACTTCCGAAGCTTATTCCAACGTGTGAAGCAATTTCAGAAGTTGTTACCTGCCGATCCTCCTCAATAAGGTCCCATACAGCACGAATGTTGTCTGCAGTGATGCTTGTTCGTTGCCGTCTTTGGTGGGGATCATTTTCCACTGAATCCCGGCCCGCTAAAATTTTTTTGCACCAGTCATACACCTGCATCTTCGAAAGAGTTGCTTCCCTGAACTGCGCATGGAGCCTTCTCAAAATTTCAGAAGGTTTAGTGCCTTCTTTCGCCAAAAACTTAATAATAATACGTTGTGCAACAGACGTGTGTACCCCTTGCTTGCTCATGGCATACTGAAGCAAGCGGCTGCTCTTCGGAGTGTGACACATCAAGATCCCTACTCCAGACACTCCCACCAACTTTCCCTCCAAACTGCAACCTTTGCAGTTTGCTACCAGAGCCTCCAGATACAAATACCGGTTTATATTTGATCCACCCTCGTATAAATCTCAATACAAATACTTTGAATAGAAGTCATCAGATGGCATTGTTGGTAGTGATGGCTATCAGCCTTCAGATGAAAGAGAATTGTATAAGTGGAAAGAATATTGATATTCATATTGTTGCTTGAATGGCATAACTGGTATTATACTGATGCATAGAATCAGAAATCTGGGGATCGAGTCCCAGTTTGAGCATTAATTTTTCTTTCTAACATAATCATTATTTATTTAAGTTTATTGTTGCAGATCAAATTTAAAAAAATGGAGGAGGGAGTGAAGAAATACAAATCATATGATGTGCATAACATAATATGTGTAAAGACCTAGCTCATATGCTCAGATTCTGGCTTTTTTTAATATAGTTAATTCACATCTTAAGCAGGGGCCTAATTAGTGTCCTAATTCAAAGCTCAGTGTGAAAAGGCTGAAGAATGTCGCTCTGATGCCTTATTTGAGGTCTGAGATCTGTCGTGTGCCATAAATCTATGGCAAGGGTTCACAGCTTTACTTTACTTCCCTTTCACAAATCTCAGATTCAGAGATGAGTACAGTAACAACTGACTCTTCTTATGTCAATTAGTGAACAGATATAACATTTTATACCATCAGCTTACCAGAAGATGAATAGATAAATTTAGCTTTATTTGGGATTCTAGTGCAAATATCACTTTGAAGTAATCAGAAAATAGAATAAAAATATATAAAAACTGCATAAATTATTTTAGCAGCATGTAAATAACGACCTGATGAAATATTCCATATTAACAATACAGGGTGAACGATAATTACACCGACAAACTTCAGGGACTGATTCTTGGCTAGAATTGAAGGAAAAAAGGTCCTATAAACATATGTCCAGAATTGAATGATGTGCTTACAATGACAACAAATCGTCCCAGCACTCAGTACATAGCATAATTGCATCCACGTCACAACAGATGTTCAATGTGGCCTCCCTGGGATGCAATGCACATGTTCACACATCTTATCATGGATTGCCTCACTCTTTTGCATGTTCCGGCTTCTCTCCAAATAGCGTCACAGGCGACGTGGACATGCTGTTGAGGGGTATGCACATCAGGAACTGGTTCATCATACACAATGCTTTTCAGATGCCCCCAGAGGTAAAAATCCAGGGGGTTTAAGTCCGGTGATCTAGCAGGCCATGCAATAGGGCTGAGAGAATTGCCATTTGTCAGTGCCATCTACCGTGGCAATGATGCATTTATGGACACTTATACATAGGACATTTCTTCCTCCATTTACAGTCAGGAATCAGTCCCTGCAGTTTGTCGGTGTAATTAAAACTCACCCTGTATGTAAAGTTGGAATATAGCTAAGAAAAATGAGTACAACTTACAGGTATTACACTAAAAACTAAATAAATAATCCATATCACTCTTAAACTTAAAAAGCTGACTTACAAACATTCATCCTGACTTTAAATTTGTCCATTTTTTGTAGCTTATGTTATTATTAAATTATTCCACAATTAATTAATTTTATTTGCCCTAGAATAGCTGTTTTACTTGTAATTAATTATAGAAGTATCACATTTATTATGTTATATATATTTTCTAGAAATACCTTTAACAGACTCCAAAATGGATTCAGGATTACTTGAACATCGTTATAGAGTCCTCCGTAATCATTTAGATGACCTAGGATATCAACAAGCCTTAGTTATTGAGTCTCTTCCATTAGTAGAGAGGCTAGTGGCTGATCTTTTGCGTACAACAGAAAGTTTAAGATATTACAAGGATATAGCACAAAAATGTTTAGAGGTAAGTTCCATCATAATTACAGTTTTCTTATTACAATATTAAAACTCTAGTAATGAAAACTTATCAAATAAAAATGACAAATAGAAATCATTTGATCATTTGTTTCTGCAAACAAACAACATTCTTTATTGTTTTTTTTTGTGTGTTATTGTTGCCAGAAAGTGCTTATGTAATCAAGAAGAATATTATAGAGAAGAGTACTAGTACAGTATTGTAATATTCAAATTTTGAGTTTTCACAGTAGTCTGTGTAATTTATTTTAATTTGTGTGATTTATTTTGTGAAAACAAGGTCATTGAGTTTAATATGTCTTTAAAAAGTAGTACTTCATAATAGAGCTTTACAAAAATCTATGAGCATACATTACTTGAATTTGTTTATATGTTCTTGTTCCTTGCCTATAGTTTTAATTATAATATTTCACTTTTTATATTTAAAGTTCTTCAGGAATTAACATGCATTAAAAATTAAATTCCAGTTTAATCAAGGTATACATACATAATTTTACATAGCATAAACTGAAATATTACCTGTTCCTCCGTATTTACATTTTAGAATCAGTTTGCTTTATTCATAACAATTTAAAACTCTTCAAAATAAATTCAGATTTACATGAACATAATACTAGAATATGTAATAATGTACACCTAAATTGTCACAGGCTTACCAAAAGTATTAACAGAGGTAGTAATCTATATAATCATCTCCCTTCCAATATTAAACTTCTTAAGGACAGACAATTTAAGCTTGATGTAAAGAACATTTTATTGTCTCACATAACATTAAGCACGTGTGGATACCTAAATTTAAAATTGTAAGTAAAAAAAAAATTGATTGAAATTGCTTCATTATCTTTTCTTGTGAAAGTTCTGCCTCTTGATATTTGGTGTATTTTAGTTGCAATGTAAATAGTTTTCGTTATATATTTCTGTATGTGTTATATTTTATATTGTTATTTATATATAGGTTGTAATCTGAACAAGTCCTAAAGCATCTATGATGCTCTAAAAGATGATAACAATAGATAGAAAAACAAAAAACCTTTAACCCTCAATAAAACTGTAAATGATGCCATAAAAATACTATTTAATCATTTTCCAACTATATTTGGTAGTTTCTTAAAATGCTTTACTCCTTTATGCCTGAGATGTTACCTAACTACTAGGTGAATAATTTGGTCAATTATGAAGAAACATTGTATGAACAATGAAATAATATAGACATCTTTCTCATTCATTTGAACTTCTTTTAGAAAAAAGTAATTCCACTTTTTGCAACTAGAAGTCTGTCTCTTTCTCCTTCTCTTCTCCCTTAATTCTGTTTTCTACTCCACTTCTACATCAGTTCTACTTGTCCATACAATTCTAACTTTTTTTATTCAGTGCCAAAGGTTGCAATTTCGACAATTCTGGTGTTCTCTCTTGGCATTGGCATGATTGTAACACACTTCTGAAGTTGGGGCACCTAAAAGGTGGAGTTATGTTACCCTGATGATATGATAAATGATAATGAAGTGCCAGGAGAGTTCTTAACCTAAATTCCAGACCATGGGCAATCACAGGAATAATTCCCTTTAAAAAAAATTCCTATGGTTTGATCAGGAATCAAACCCGGGACCTCATGAACGGAGTCAGAAATGCTAACCACTTGGCCATGAGGCTGGTCTACACAATTCAAACTGTATTACTATGTATTGTAAATGTAACTCTCACTTACCATGGGTTTCAGCAAGATTCGACCTTGGTTCTTCTGATCTATAGCACATGCCTTAATGCTCTTGGATAATAATTAGCCACATTGGAAAACTAAGATTTTCATTAGCCCCTATATAATATGGTTCAATTTTTGGAAAATTAAAAATAAATTTCAAGATATTTCTTGATATGTAGGATAAATTATCCCTAATAATAAAAAAATACTTGTTTCTAGCAAAGAAAATATAGAAATATGGATACACAATATAAAATAACATTTATGATGTAATCATATTATCATCCTCAACATTCATATATTTGTATTTGTAAAGATGGCACAGCAATTTTATTTAAATTTATTTTGTAATTGAAGCAATATAAAAATTCTAACCGAAATGTCACCTAATAACCAATGCTGGACAGATAGGATTATTATAATTTTAGTGTGAGGTTTTTTAAAACTAAAGACCGATGTTTGTTGATGTGAAGAAAAACTCAAATATTATTTGAACAATTTGTGCTATACTAAATTCTAACAAAAATGTGATCTTACTATTAACCAAAAGAATTAAAGTTAATTAAATTAATTTTAGTTAGCTTTTTAAATTAAAGACCAATTTGTTTAAATTTGATGTGTAGATGAAATATTATTATTTGTACGTCAAAAATTTATGATGCTTGTTAATTAATATCTGACATATTGGAGGTTCATAGTTCAAATCAGGATAGTTTGTGTTTTGAAAATCTAAATGGGGTTTGTCCCCATCAACCCACAAACTGCTCAACAAACACAAAAATACTTGTAAATCATTGGTAAAGAGAAAAATATTTGCCTGAACCGGGAATCGAACCCCGAACCTTTAGCTTTCCGTGCTAATGCTCAGACCACTGAGCTAATCCAGGCTTCATTCCCATCCAAGCAGAAATCCTTCCTTTACCTTACTCTACTGGTCCTACATTCAATTGCAATGAATCATCATTCACAAATACACAATGAATGGCTTCTACCTGAAGAAGACATGAAGGGACTCCACACAGCTTTCTGCTTGGATGGGAATGAAGCCTGGATTAGCTTAGTGGTCTGAGCATTAGTACAGAAAGCTAAAGGTTCGGGGTTCGATTCCCTGTTCAGGCAAACATTTTTCTCTTTACCAATGATTTACAATAATTTGTGTTCATTAATTTACTTATTTCTATCATAGTAATAGCTTTAGCTTCTCAGTATTAATTTAATAAATAATGCTATAGCTGTGTGGAGTCCCTTCATGTCTTCTTCAGGTAGAAGCCATTCATTGTGTATTTGTGAATGATGATTCATTGCAATTGAATGTAGGACCAGTAGAGTAAGGTAAAGGAAGGATTTCTGCTTGGATGGGAATGAAGCCTGGATTAGCTCAGTGGTCTGAGCATTAGCACGGAAAGCTAAAAGGTTCGGGGTTCGATTCCCGGTTCAGGCAAACATTTTTCTCTTTACCAATGATTTACAATAATTTAATTGTGGTCATTAATTTACTTATTTCTATCATAGTAATAGCTTTAGCTTCTCAATATTAATTTAATAAATAATGCTATAGCTGGGTGGAGTCCCTTCATGTCTTCTTCAGGTAGAAGCCATTCATTGTGTATTTGTGAATGATGATTCATTGCAATTGAATGTAGGACCAGTAGAGTAAGGTAAAGGAAGGATTTCTGCTTGGATGGGAATGAAGCCTGGATTAGCTCAGTGGTCTGAGCATTAGCACGGAAAACTAAAGGTTCGGGGTTCGATTCCCGGTTCAGGCAAACATTTTTCTCTTTACCAATGATTTATAATAATTTAATTGTGTTCATTAATTTACTTATTTCTATCATAGTAATAGCTGTAGCTTCTCAATATTAATTTAACAAAAATACTTACTTATTTTAGGAATTCTCACTATGAGGTATATTCATTAAGGTAGAATTTTTATCACTCACCTCATATTGTTCTTCTTATTTGACTATAAACTAGTTTCGGAACATAGTTTCTGTTCCATCCTCAGTATCGTCACGACCGTTGTTCTGTCATCTTGAAGAGCTGTCTTCGCTCCTTCCATTGGCTGTCTGAAAACCTCGAAACCAGGTCATTCTCACCGGGAATTTCAAAGTTCATCAATTTCTTCTTTTCGCTCTTTTAAATGTAGATCTTTTCCCAAACAGTAAGTTCTTTTGGTTTTTCTATTTGTTGCAATAATTTAGCTTCTTTCTCGATAAGATGTTTTTCAGACTATGCATGGGCAGCCACTGCAGATTTTTCTACTTCCCCTTTCTTGACATTCCTGAGATGTTCTAGAGTGAAAGAACATCTCAGGAATGTCAAGAAAGGGGAAGTAGAAAAATCTGCAGTGGCTGCCCATGCATAGTCTGAAAAACATCTTATCGAGAAAGAAGCTAAATTATTGCAACAAATAGAAAAACCAAAAGAACTTACTGTTTGGGAAAAGATCTACATTTAAAAGAGCGAAAAGAAGAAATTGATGAACTTTGAAATTCCCGGTGAGAATGACCTGGTTTCGAGGTTTTTCAGTCAGCCAATGGAAGGAGGGAAGGACAGTTCTTCAAGACGACAGAACAACGGTCATGACGATACTGAGGATGGAACAGAAACTATGTTCCAAAACTAGTTTATAGTCAAATAAGAACACAATATGAGGTGAGTGATAAAAATTCTCCCTTAACAAAAATACTTGCAAATATTAGTAAAATTGAAATATACTAAACCAGGTCATTGCTTTATTTAAAATGATGAAACTAACAAAAGCAGTGACATTAGTTTGTTACAATGAATACCAAAGACTGTTCAATTGGTAGTTCAAATTAATAGATTCTTATATCATTCATACAATGTTTCTTCATATTGAGCTAAACTCAGAACAGGGAGAAAATACTTAACCAAAATGTGACCTAACTAGTAACCTGTATTAAATAAAAAGACAAAGGTAAGGTTAGAAGCAATTATTTTAGGTAGAAATATTAAGATATTTTGGGCTATGTGGCCACTGAAGATGCCCACTGCAATTGAGGGAGAAACATCTGGAAGAAACACCACTCATGGACCAGGGCAACATAGCCCAGAATCTCTTAATATTTTGATTACCGGCCATGGAAGTCTGCATTCAACTATTTTAGGTAACTTTTTTAGTTTAAGACTTATGTGTTTAAATATAAAGAAATAAAGAAGAATTTACAGATTGACAAATGTACCATTAAACGAAGAAAATTTCAACAAAGAGTTTAAACATATCTTAAACATTGCTAGATTAAATGGTTTTGATAAAGAATTAATTATAAATGAGTTGAAGAAATTCAAACACAAAAAAATACTTAATGAATATACTACTCTACAAAATTGCAAAGAAAAGAAAAAATACAAGAAAATTACTTACCATCCTGAAATGCATAGGAAATTTCAAAAAATTTTTGACAAATACAACATTTCTTTGGCACCAATAAATAAATTTAGTCTGGGTAATCTTCTAAGTACCAATAAAAAAGTCAATGTTCCAGACAGTAAGAAATCTGGAATTTATCAAATAAATTGTGAAGATTGCAATAAAGTTTATATAGGAAAAACAAAAAGGAATTTGGAAATTCGTACAAAAGAACATTTCAGAAATATTAAAAATTGTGAAATTGAAAAATCTGCAATTGCTGCACATAGTTTATTAGAACATCATAAAATTGGAAGAGAAGCTAAACTTTTAAAACAAGTAGAGAAACCTTTGGAATTGACAGTTTGGGAAAAAATATACATTCAGAAAAACAAAAATAGATCAATGAATTTTGTATCTCTAACGAAATTACATTGATTTCGAAGTTCATAAATTCAACCATAGATGGCAGCACTGAAGATGGCGACAATAGAATAGTTGACGGCCGAATAATTTCGTCAGTCGGGGTTATGGCTGATGATGAACATGACTATGTTTGAAATCGCGATATCATGGAAGCATGAATCCTATGAGGTGAGTTGTTTAAACAATATGTTCTCCGATGAATTTTAATAAAGAAATATGTTGAGAATTATTATAGCATATGTATCATGTTCCTATATTCAGGGGTTGTGCCAATTTTTGTTAATGTTTTTAAGTTTAAGACTCAATTGTATTACTATTCTCATTTGCTTAAGTAAACAGAAGTTTGTATGTTAAACCATAATGGTATAAAGGAGTGTTGCATACTATGAAACTGTCCTAAATTCTATCTAACTATAAACAAACATACTTATCATTTTGCAAGAAACGTTTGAAAGAATATTTTCTATTAGAATTAAGTAAAGTAAAGTATTCCCACTACAGGCCTCAGGAGGCCTTTGGGGTAGTGGGAGGTTAAGGCTCCCACTATTTCTAGACAATCGGCACTTTATGTCAGCCGGGTTGTCAGCCCTGCATGACGGCCGTCTTTACCCCAGAACAAGTGTCTGGTACTCATTTCCGTTAGAGGCTGAGTCGACCCCAGGGCCATAGTGCCGCCAGAAGGTTTGGGTCAGTTTAAAAATCCTGACCCCACCGGGACTTGAACCCTCGACCTTCCGGCTTCTAGTGCAGTGCCTTAACCACTACGCTACGGCGTGCCCCCTAGAATTATTATATAATTATTATTAACGTGTGTGGGTTAGTTAATATTGATTACTCATTATTTACTTTTCAGTATATTGAATTTTGTTTTTTATATTATTAATTTTGTTTTATTGTAATATTTATTACTACAGTCCAACTTCAATATCTCAAAGTGTATTCAGATAGATAGCTTCTAATGATTAAGTTATTGAAAATTTGAGATATAGAAAATACAAAAAAAAGTAAAGTATGCTACAACTATGGTATGTGTGATACAGTATCTACAGGGACTCTACACAATTAAAATTAGATTCTTCAATTCCATTTTAGTAATTGTATATTTGGAAAGAAGTCTATCTTGTCTTTTGTTCTGCATGTTAGCTGGATGCCATATTGTGCCAAACATCTTTATTTTTACACGCTTTATATTAGCTTGACCTGTATCTATCTATCTATGTAACTGAATCTTTCAACGCGATTTTCACCCACTTAAAATAATTGGATCGTCTTGAAATTTTGTATACTTGTAAAGGACCCGTGACAATACAATAATTTCATATTTATTTTCTAAAATCCTGGCCAGAATCATCAGAAAATAAAAAAAAGTGAATTTGTATTTATGTAACGGAATTTTTGAACACGATTTTCACCCACTTAGAAACATAGGATAGACTTGAAACTTTGTATACTTGTAAAGGACCCGTGACAATACAATAGTTTCATATTTATTTTCTAAAATCCTGGCCAGAATAATCAGAAAATCAGAACAAGTGTCTTTGTATTTATGTAACGGAATATTTGAACACGATTTTCACCCACTTAGAAACATTTGATCGACTTGAAACTTTGTATACTTTTAAAGGACCCGTGACACTACAATAATTTCATGTTTTGTTTCTAAAATCCTGTCCAGAATCATCAGAAAATCAAAAAAATGAAAACTGGTATAATAGGTTGCGGACTTGTCGACTTTTTAATCAATCGTTATAAGAGCTCAGTTGGTAGAGCGGTGAACTAGTGGTATATAATTTCAGTAATCCATAGGTCGCTGGTTCAAATCTGGCTGGGGAGGATTTTTTTTTAGAAGAGTAATACTTTTAGCTCATACTACAATTGTATCAAATTTAAAGATGTTTACATTTTTATCTTATTATGTAAAGTATTAAAACTAAAAAATAAAAAATAAATAATAGTTTTAAAAAACTAAAACAGCACGCTTTATTAGAAAACCGAACTCAAAAATGAAAAATAGTTTTAATTTCCGACACGCTTGGGATAAATTTAAAGTGGTCAACAAAAAAATCATCTCCAACACATATAGAATAAAACTAGACTTATTATCATCATCATCATAGTACATTCACGAATTTAGGCCATTTGTTGACCTGTTTCGGCCTCAAGAGAAACACCATCCAGACTTATTAACAAAAAGAAAATAATTTTACCATGAAAAGCGTGGGGTGCTTTTTATGATTTTTACATTTTCTTGTTAGGGACTTTACTTTTACCAATATCTGTTTATTATCAAATATATTAATTGATATAGAGCACCCCACGCTTTTCATGGTAAAATTATTTTCTTTTTGTTGATAAGTCTAGTTTTATTCTATATGTGTTGGAGATGATTTTTTTGTTGACCACTTTAAATTTATCCCAAGCGTGTCGGAAATTAAAATTATTTTTCATTTTTGAGTTCGGTTTTCTAATAAAGCGTGCTGTTTTAGATTTTTAAAACTATTATTTATTTCTTACACCTTTCTCAATTCCTGATTCAAGTGAAATTTTTTACTCATATTTAAAGATTTAAAAACACACTCCTTCTCCATGGAGCAATCATCACTGTCAGTATTGGACTCAAATATAGTAATATGTTGATGTTTTCATATGTGTTGATGAAAACTTCAATAGTAGCGCTACTCGCTTTTAAAAGTAGTGCTTAAATTTCCAATAAATGTCTTCTTAACTAAGCAGCCGCCATTTGCATAAATAGAAGCCAAGGTTTCAAGCATTTGTTGCATGGGAATTACAACATATATAAGAGAAAAATTTGTGTCTAGATTGGAACTCGTCCTGGTAGCTCAGTTGGTAGAGCATTTGGTACGGAAAACCGAAGGCCCGGGTTCGAGTCTTGGTCTGGGCGAAAATTTTTCTCTTGAGATTTAATAGTAATATGTATTAAATTCTATATAAAACAGTGTTTTCACAGTTTTGTGAAAAACGTGGACTTCATAAGGGTGAAAACCCTTTTTTAGGCACTGTGAAATTCTGTATTATATGTTGTTAATTCATTTGCACTGCCTACCACGCCTCGATAAAGTAACAGCATATAATGAAAATACATTAGAAAGTAACATTATGAGATTCTACTTAATAAATATGTTTAGCCTCTTTATTTAACTTTCACGGGGAAAGAACACTATAAAGTTTAATTCAAGACATTGATGATTATAAAAATAGAATGAATAATCTTTTGGAATCAACTGAATACACAGAAATTAAATCCGACCCACTTCTGAAATGCATCAAAGAGGTGGACAATTCCTTAAGGAACGTAAACAATGTCCTAACCAAAACAAAAAAAGTTTTACTAAAGGTTTCCCAACCCTAAATACCCTAATATGCAGGCCTTCCGAAAACACACAAGGTAGGAAACAAAATGAGACCCATTATCAACTGCATAGGTTCTCCTACATACCAAATATCTAGATGGTTATGTAGCGAATTTAAGAATATGGGAGAGTTTGAGAACCTTTCAGTTCATTAGAATTGATAGAGAATTTCAAGAACACAGATTTAGAACCAACTGACAGGTTAATTTCTTTTGATGTAGTTTCATTGTTTCCCAGTGTCCCAAGAGAAACCACCATTGAAAATAATTAAATGAATTGTGATTTTTTCTTACCTCATACATCTATGTTTCTTTAAACACAGCACTGCAGTATCGGCGACACTTTGTCGTCATCGTTAGCTGTTTTCACAACTGTCAATTTTTTCTCCTTTTTGCCGGTAATTATCTAGACTGCCATCTGGTGTTCTTTTTAAGGAATTCCTCTTCAAACTGCCATCTGGTGTTATTTTGAATGAATCATTTCCTAAACTGCTATCTGTTGTATTTTTGAAGAACTTTGTAATCAAGCTTGGTTCTTCCGGAATCTCAAAGTTCATAATTCTAGTATGGTTTTTTTGAATATATATTTTTTCCCAAACTGTTAAATCCAAAGGTTTAGATAGATGTTTTAAAAGTTTTGCTTCTTTTTCAATCCTATGATGCTCTAATAAACTATGTGCTGCTATAGCTGATTTTTCAATTTCTCCATTCTTCATGTTTCTGAAGTGCTCTCGTAAAAAAGAGCACTTCAGAAACATGAAGAATGGAGAAATTGAAAAATCAGCTATAGCAGCACATAGTTTATTAGAGCATCATAGGATTGAAAAAGAAGCAAAACTTTTAAAACATCTATCTAAACCTTTGGATTTAACAGTTTGGGAAAAAATATATATTCAAAAAAACCATACTAGAATTATGAACTTTGAGATTCCGGAAGAACCAAGCTTGATTACAAAGTTCTTCAAAAATACAACAGATAGCAGTTTAGGAAATGATTCATTCAAAATAACACCAGATGGCAGTTTGAAGAGGAATTCCTTAAAAAGAACACCAGATGGCAGTCTAGATAATTACCGGCAAAAAGGAGAAAAAATTGACAGTTGTGAAAACAGCTGACGATGACAACAAAGTGTCGCCGATACTGCAGTGCTGTGTTTAAAGAAACATAGATGTATGAGGTAAGAAAAAATCACGATTCACTTAATTATTATTAATTGAACCTCATAATGTTAAAAATTCCCAAATTTAATATATAAATATAACCACCATTGAAATTCTGGAAAAATGGTTAACGATTAATAATTTAGAAAAGGAAAAGATAGAAGAATATATCATTTTGACAAAATTGTGCATCGAACAAATGTTTTTCACATATAATGGGAAATACTACAAACTACATTTTGGACTTTCCATGGGGAACCCCCTACCTCCCTTTCTGGCTAATTTATTCATGGGTAGTTTTGAACAGAAAATAACAAGGGGACACCCTTTAATTTTCAAATTTAGCGCAGATATGTTGACGATATAATAGCTATTGTAAATCATAAACAAATAGAAGATGCCTTAAAACTCCTGAACCTTCAGAGCAAAACTGTAAAATTCACAATGGAAACTGAAACCGACAGACAAATTTCATTTTTGGATCTAAACCTAACTAGAAACAAAAAAAACAAGATAGAATTTGAAATATACAGAAAGAACACACATAAAGATAACTACATTAAGACATCAGGATTCAACCATTTCGCTCACAAAAAAGCTGTGGCATAGTCGGTAGAGTCCCTACCTTCCACTCCGGCGACCCCGGTTCGATTCCCGGCGGGGTAAGGGATTTTAAAATCTCAACCTTGGGACTGGGTGTGTGTAATGTCTAAGTTGTACCCATTGGGTTTAATTCCTCTAAAAAAAAGAAAAAAAAGTTGTATTCAATAGTCTAACACACAGATTGGTGAATGTACCCCTGAACCGAGAAAAATATGAAGAAGAAAAAGAATACATAATTAAAGTAGCAATAGAAAATGGTTATGAAGAAAACATGGTACACAAGAAAATAAATAAGTTTAAAAGGCAAAAACTAATTAATGAAAGCACACTTAAAAAACAAACAGAAGAGAACATAAGATTCAAAAAATTCACCACAAGTTCCAGAAAATTTTCAATAAGTTTAACATTCGATTGGCCCCAAAGAATGAATACAGCCTAAACAAGATAATTAAAACCCAACAAAAATGAAAAAATTGGAGAAGAAAATGTAGTGATTGCGACAAAGTCTATATAGGAAAAACAAAAAGAAATTTAAAAACTAGATTGAAAGAACACCTTAGAAATGTAAAAAAGGGTGAAGTGGACAAGTCAGCTGTAGCAGCCCATGCTTGGTCTGAAAAACATTTAATCGGTACAAAAGCTAGCCTTATCAAACACACAGATAAACAAAAAGAACTCACAGTCTGGGAAAAAATCCACATCCAAAAAAACAAGAAAGATAAAATCATAAATTTCGAAACACCTGCAAATTCCAGAGGTTCATCGGTCCACCGATAGAAGTAAGAAGAAAACCGCCAAGAAATGACATAACACTGGTCGACCAGAGGCTACTGATGATGGAGATAAGCTCCGAAACTGCAGTCTAGAAGTAAAAGGATATGAGGTGAGGTAATAAAAACATTAATTTAATTCTTATGTTTAGCCTCTATTCATCTTACCTCATAAATTAGTTGTTTCTTGTAAGACACGTTTCAAAGCTTCTTAGCTTCATCATCAGTTGGTAGAGACTGATCTCCTTTAAGTTAGTGGCCATGGATCTCAAAAAGAGGGAGCAAGAGTCGAGATCCAGGGTCAAGCTTTGTAACTTGTCATACAAGAAACAACTAATTTATAAGGTAAGATGAACGCAGGCCAAACTTATTTATAAAGTAACAGCACTTCATCAATTTTTTTGAACATGTAATATTATCCTAAATTCCATTACAGAAATATATTTTATTTTAGAAAGAAAAATTAATGCTCAGACCAGGATTCGAACCCCGGATATCTGACTCTGCACATCAGTAGTCAGAGATTCAGGGTTCAAATCCCAGTCTGAACGTTAATTTTTCTTTCTAAAATAAAACTATGTCCAATTCTGGAACGTGTTGATTAAAAATATAACATCAAAATATATTTTACATTAGGTACATGAAATATCCTTTCACTGTTTGAAAAATATGAGTATAACTTCTAGTTATAGAAAAAAATTACATATAAAATGTATACGTTTCTGCTGGGAAATTAAAATTCCTCAAGGTTTACAAAATTCAAGTTATGGAAGTTCAAGATAATTAGGAATTATTTTATGGACTGTTTTATACTTTGTATAAATTATGTAGACACAATGCCTTTATGTTTTAATTTGTGCAGCATCAATGTATAAATTATAATTTTTGGGGCATATACAGTAAAACTTGCTCAAAGCGGAATTGCATAGGACCAATTCTTTTTTCCACATTAGACAAAATTCTGCATTATAAAAAAACTAAAACTTATTAATAATCTTAAATTATAGAGAGTCCCGCGCCGTAGCCGAGCAGTTAAGGTAGGAAGCCTTGGCGCAGAGCTACGGGACTTGCGCTGGTTCGAGTCTCCATGGTGGAAGAAATTTTCTCATGGTATGTCGGCCAGTATGGGACCGGTGCCCACCCAGCATCGTGAGGCAATTGGGTAGCTACAATAAGTAGCGGCTCCAGGTTGAGGAACCAGCTATAACGGCTGGGGGACTCGACATGCTAACCACATGTCACCCCTACACTGGCTGTTGATCATCTACCTCTGTGATTGACACATGTGGATGTGAAGGGCCAGCAGTCGGATGGTAAAAGGGCAACCGCTGAAAAAGTGGAAAGACCCTCAATCGAAATTATAGAGTACTGTGTATGTCTTCTTATGACCTTGAATTAATTGTAGTTCTGCTGCCGTTGAAAAGTGAAGTATACTATGTATCAGCGACTTCGATGGTAATGCGCAAAAAAAACAGTCCCATTTCGTCTGCGTTAAAAATGTCTATTAGGCGCATATCCTGAAATTTAAGTATGCAGTTTCGGTTTTTGCTCACTAACTACACTTTCGTCCACATTCTTTGATTCCCCACAAATTTCATTCCACACTACATTGTATCGTCTTTTAAAATGTCCAGCCAACCTGAAGATTCCTTGAAATCGTTATTCCCTTAGGGATTTAACAAGAGCTAGAGCTTGACTTTGGAGCATCGGTCCGGAAGTGTTTGGAGATTTATCTTCAATCACTTTCACTTTTTCGCATAATGAGAATGATACGTACGTTTCAGCCATCTTATTCCATAAATTCAGAACGCTACCTGTGAAAGATCAGTCTCAGAACTTAACTAATTTAAGATTTTACAGCACAATTGTTATTTGCAAGACAGGTATCTATGTTTCGCATAACGGGTGTGCAATGAGGCCGAATCTATACAGTAAAAGCTCCTTATTCGCAGAGGATATGTTCCGCAAATATGCCACGAATATGGAATGGTAATTTGAATGGGTATAAAGGGGATACGTTCCAAGGTTACAGAATAAAATAAAAATTATAAAAATCAATTAATGAGAGATTTTGAACCATTTCTATTAATTATTACTGTCAGGTTTAGGTAAGGACTTAAAGAACTTAGTAATTGTTTCCTGTTTTGCTGCTTTTAAAAGGTCTTTCAATTAAGATTGATATTCAGCTGTGAATTCTGCGATATAATTCCTTATTTTGTTTATAATTATATACCAAGAGGACGAAGATCACTGGGCCGTCCTATGAAACGCTGGAGGGAAAATTTTCTATAGGATCGTAACAGCCCTTGGCCTAATACTTGGAAGGAAGAAGAAGAAGAATTCCTTATTTTGTCTTCAGATTTCTTGATTCATTAACATTGAAACAATGTGTTATAGACACATAGACACAAATGATTCGCCAATGCTTATAAACGGTCAAGCATTTTTATTTTTACTTTAAACAGCAACACTAATTTTTTTCTCTTCGGTACTAATTATTTTTCTTTCCATTTACTCGACATTATAAACTGGGAACAAAGCACAAGAGACACGTGTTATTCAATAAAAATTATTGCAACAAACAAGTTGAAACAATAATATACCAATTGTGGTGATGGAGGCATTTATCAAAGTACTTATCAGTATTTGAAATATGACAACAGCTTTTAATAATGAACTTTAGGGTCAGTGACAATTACGGTTTGTTTTGATTTGATATTTATTTGTCCATTTGGTTTGAATCACTATTTGTAAAAGCCGTCTTGGCACCTGCCTTCAGTAAAAAAAAAAAAAAAGGAAAGAAAACTGCTGATGATGGTTAATACATTTTTTCATGAAATATCCTTCTGTTTCCATGTTGGACAGATTCAGTTTTATGCAAAATAAATACACGTAAAATTACTATTACTTCACCAGGACCAATAAATTTGTTCACATTGGGCAGATTTTCACATTATTCATGTTCCGGATTAAACAAGTTTTACTGTTGTTTATTTTTTATTATTTCACTCACCTCATACTTTATGAAGTATGAGGTGAGTGAAATAATAAAAAATAAACAATATTAAAGAACCTCATAGTGTTATTTCCTATCTACATAACTTAATAAGTTTTACTGTATTTGAAATAAAATACAATAAAACTGAAAATTTAACTCTGTTTTGTTTCTTTAGTTTTGTACAAATTAATTTTTACCTTCTTACAGAATTGTAAAATTTTAGAATGTGGAAATGAACCATACAAGATTGACAATGCAAGACTAGTTAAAGAATGTAATGAATTGCATTTAAAACTGTTACACCAACAAGAGGACGCACAAAAAATTCAGAAAGGTGAGATGATATAATAAGTTCATAGAAGATACATAACAGTGCTGCATGATCTTTATGGGAAGCCAATGGAATAAGAATAGTTAACACTTTGAGTCCGGTGGTGGTACTAGTACCACTGCAGGACTCAAAGTAATATGTGTCATAGACTGTGATAGGCAGGTCATATGGCACAAATGGGGAATGAAAAAGGAGCATGGAAATCATTGTAGTAAAATCCGAGGGAAAATACCCAGTAGATAGGCCAAGAATGAGGTGAGAGAATAATATTAACCATGATATGAAGGAAGTAAATTATACAGGGAATGATTGTAAAATATTAGCTCAGGATAGGGATGTATGGAGAGCTTATCTTATGTCCATGTGGCCATGAACATATGTCAAATTTTTTTTGAGATTGGAAACATCTTACTTCAAATTAATGTTGATTTATTCTCGAACATGTTTCGATATAATCTTCTATATCATCTTCAGAAGATTATATCGAAACATGTTCGAGAATAAATCAACATTAATTTGAGATAAGATGTTTCCAGTCTTAAAAAAACTTGATTAAAAGAACCTCAAAATATTACTTCCTAAAATAAACCGTATTAACATATGTGTTCGAAAGTGCCAATGAGTTGGTTAGTTAGTTTTAAATATAAGTGAAATTAAAGTTGTTATCCACTGCTGTGGTCTCGAGGTAGTGTTCCAGTCTTAAAAAAACTTGATTAAAAGAACCTCAAAATATTACTTCCTAAAATAAACCGTATTAACATATGTGTTCGAAAGTGCCAATGAGTTGGTTAGTTAGTTTTAAATATAAGTGAAATTAAAGTTGTTATCCACTGCTGTGGTCTCGAGGTAGTGTGCTGCCTTGTCACACAGCGGGCCCGGGTTCGATTCCCGGTCGGGACAGGCTCCTGAGTGAGGTTTTTTCGGGATTTTCCTCACCTGTTAGACAAATGTCTGGAAGCTTAGGGTTCAATGGTCCCCGAAAATCATCCGGCCATCATCATCATCATCCTTATCACCATCCTTCACTGGTGTGGAAAGCAACAGGAAGCTACCACACCTATAATTCCCTACTAAAGCTGCAAAGTATAGCATGAAAATGCTATGATTGCAGTGAAAGACCTGCCCTTGGGAAGAATTACTATGGATGGATCTGTAAAAAATTGTCTTTTATAATATAGTACTGTTTACGAATAATGGGAACAGCCATGAAAAGAATGTTACATATTATGTCACCAAAAATAATGATAGATACAGAGATTGTCAGTTTTAAAAAGCATGTTTCAACTTGCAGCATTAAATTTCACAGTATTATCTTATGAAGATCATAGAGAAATCCTAATTTAATTTTTTTGAGCTGAAGTTAGGCAATGATTTAGTGTGTTGTGGAAATGAAAGAGAGTGCTTTCCTTAGATCATAATTAAACTGAAATGTGTTCATGCCCAATGCTGTGGCACATTAACTAGTTAGTTAATATTTTAATTTAGTCTTTTTTTTCAATTTATGCACCTCTTTGGCTAATATGTGATTGGTGACTAGTTATGAGTGAAATAATCATAATAAATTAAGTTAGCATATTAATTCCTTTATTGATGAGAATTTATTTTATAGAATTTAAACAGAAACTCAGGAAACTTGAAAGTGACAATTCGGATCTTCATTTTCTAAACACACAACATATTGCAAAACTGAAAGAATTGGAACAGGAGTCATCTCAGAAATCACGCAAGATTTTACAATTACAAAGTAAAGGTGTGCATACTGTTTCAGCTCAAGGTAAATTTGAAAATTCTGATATATTTATAATGAAAACTGAAGTTTCTGAATTCATGTTAGTTGCCAATATTTATTAAATAAATATGAAAAATAATTTTTCTAGACAAGCTATTTGTAGACCATAGTTAATATAACTAAAGAGAAAAATTTGCACCTGAGCCAGTATTTGAACTCAAGATCTCCACCTGCATGAGCTACTTAGTACACCTCTAGGTACAATCACAAATTTCTATCTCTTTTATTCTCCAAGTCTCCTATAGCTAGTGAAAAATTTTTTACAAGTCTTATTAGAGGTGCTTTTACTGTAAGAAGCCATAGTGATGGGTTTTGCTGTAATGTCAGCTAATTTTAAATATGATACGGAAATTCATATTTTTAGGAAGTAATACTATTATATTTGAAAAGAAAAATATATGCCTAGACTGGGGTTTGAACCCAGGACCTAGGTAGCTCACTTGGAAAAAGCATTGACATAGAGAGTCAAAGGTCCTGGGTTCAAACCCCAGTCTAGGTATAGATTTTTCTTTTCAAATATAATTTTCCATCATTAAGATGTTTAAAACAAATAATAAAATCAGTAATGCTATTAGTTTTATATATTAAATTTGAGAATTTTTAACATTATGAGGTTCAAATTCATAAGAATTAAATTAATCGTGATTATTTCATACCTCATACTTTACATTGACAATCGTGAAAACAGCTGATGATGGTGATAAGAAATTGCCGATACTGCAGTGCTGTATTTAAAGAAATATAAAAGTATGAGGTATGAAATAATCACGATTAATTTAATTCTTATGAATCTGAACCTCATAATGTTAAAAATTCCCAAATTTAATATATAAATTTAACAGACAAGTCAAGTCACGGGAATAATCACAATTGCTCAAGGACAACAAGTAAAAATTGACAATCGTGAAAACAGCTGATGATGGTGATAAGAAATTGCCGATACTGCAGTGCTGTATTTAAAGAAATATAGAAGTATGAGGTATGAAATAATCACGATTAATTTAATTCTTATGAATGCTATTAGTTTATCAAAATTATAGTGGGAAGTAACACTATGAGATAATTTAAAATTTATAATTGAGTTGAATAAAATGTTTATACATCTTACCTCATAGAGTTCTGTGTTTTCACGATACCGGTTTCAAAGGCCTTTGTCTTCATCATCAAACTCTAACTCAATTGGACTGATGATGTAGCCAAAGGTCTCTGAAGTCAGTAACATGAAAACATGGAGCTTTATGAGGTGAGATATAAAACATTTTATCAAACTCAATTATAAATTAATACTATGACATTCATTTAATCAATACAAGGAAATAATGATATGGAAAAATATTTTCCAGACAAGCATACAACCACATGAAGCTGGAAATCTTGAATTCCGATTGTGGCTCATATACAAAATTTCCATTAAAAGTAAGGTAGATAAGGAGATTGTACTTTTATGGCCAGTTTCATCAAGAGATGTTAAAAAGTACACTACTGTCAACCAGTCTGGAGTCGGACATTTTGCATTTTTTATGAAATTGTGATTTTTACATGATAAAATTTCTTACGATAAAAGAATATGTAATTAGTATGAGTTTTTTTATGTTTTTATTATTAATTTCGTTCTCCAGAAAAGTGTTAGAAATAAAAAAGATCATAAGATTATTGACCAAACAAAATAAAATTATCCATCTCCAGTGGATCCCCTCTCATTGCGGGGTACATGGAAATGAAATGGCAGATCTTTTGGCAAAAAAGAGCACCAAAATTTTACAGAAAGCAAATCAATCCCTGCCCTACCATTCTGCAAAAATTATAATTAAAAGAAACTTCCAGAAGGAATTGATGGAGCACTTCAAATCACAAAGTAATGAGAAACCATGGGCAGCTATCTTGCATAATAAAAACTTAATACCTGAACAACCAAGACATGAAGCAGTAGCAACATTCAGACTGTTAACAGGCCATGACTACCTGGCAACACACCTCCATAAAATTGGAATCTTCAACTCTCCAAATTGTATCCTGTGCCAAGACAATAACACTACCATGAACAAAGATCATCTAGCTAGCTGTGAGGCTCTGAAGATGTTATCTACAAGAACTCTGGCAGGACTCTATTGGGAAGCAAGAAAGCAAATGGAACACATCCAAGCTAATGGACATTAGACCACTAACTACTTATTAATTTCGTACATCTCAATGATGGATAAATCAAATTTGAAGAGAAAAATCCATCATTGAGATGTATGAAATTAATAATAAATACATCGAAAAAAGCCATACTGGCATTTATAATGTAATGTATAATTCCCAAATATGTCTTCGTAATAAAGGAGCCGCCATTTGCAAAGATAGAAGCAAAGGCTTCATAGCATTTGGTGGGCGGGAATTACAACATATATAGAGAAAAATTTGCGTTTAGATCGGTACTTGCTCAGGTAGCTCTGATTGGACTAGAGAACCAAGGGTCCCAAGTTCAAGTCCCGGTCTGAGCATATAAGTTTTCTCTTCAAATTAGTATGAGTGTTTATAATTTATCAACAATTGAATTTTTAAACTATTCTTATCAGAAATGGTAGAAAAAGTTAAAACAAATCAGTATATACCATAATTTCTGGAGAGAAAAAGTTTGTCTAACTTCTGTAAAAAAAATTCCCCAATAAAAAATGTAACTACATTGAGAAATATATTAAAATGTTTAACATGAACAGGGATAAATAGTTACAAATGTAAATTATGCAAGCATGTTAAAAATAATTAAATTTTAATAAATGCCTTGTGGAGTCAGACACACAGCTGAGAACTTCCATATGGAGTCGAACACAGCTATTAGAATTTTTTTTTATTTTATTTTTTATTTCACTCACCTCATACTTCATAACTCCTAGCATACCAGGGTTTCGTCACATCCTTTGTGACAAACCCTGGGTATGCTAGGAGTTATGAAGTATGAGGTGAGTGAAATAAAAAATAAAATATTTAAAAACCTCATAGTGTTATTTCCTATCTACATAACTTAATACAGCTATTAGAAGCTGGTGCACTTGCCTCTTTTGGAAGACCCAAACTTTGAGGATACAAAGAAGAGAGACTGGGTTTTGATCAAATGCACCACTGAAAAGTTATTAAACATTATGTTTCTCATGTAGAGAAGATGTTACTAGTTGAGGGGCTGGAAATAAGATGTGCTAAGTACCTTCAGATGAGATTCAGATGGCCAGATTTGGAGGATAGACGAATCATTGATTACAACTAAATTGAAAGAAAACTAGATCTGCCCATGTGTTCTTTGGCTGCAGATTCTAAGGGTACCAGTAACCAGGTGACAGGTTTTGATTTCAGAGTAGGATTCTAAGGATACAACCTATAATTTGTTTGTGAGTTTCAGGACTCAGACTTACAATTTTTACAATCATTCATACCAATTGTGTTCTTGTTCTGATTTGCAAATCAATTGTAAAAAAATCTTTTCAAAATGTTGTATTAATACAGGTTAATTGTCACTTAAATTTTCTTTCGATTATGTAAAAATATTGTTCATCTCTCATTCAATTTTAAAGTCTTTTTTCCTTTTAAAAAATCCTTCCTCTATTCCAGAGGTTCCCAACCTTTTTCATCTCACGAATCCCTTTCACAACAATATGAGTTGGGTGAACCACTAACTTTTAAATATACATACAGTAGACATGCATAAAATTTAATTCCAAGCAAAAGGTTTAATAACCTTAAATTAATTTAACCCTTAACGGTTAAAACCTAAAGTTACTCTAGTTACGGTTTAAAAGTTACACAACGTGTAGGCCTTGTTGTAGCGAAATCAAATGTATTCCTAATGTTGTTACAAAACTGTAAATCAGGCATTCGCAGTAAATATTAATTTATTGTGGAAATAATGTGATATATTCCCAATCTTACACATTTGTAACAAGGGAAATTATAGGGTTAATTTAATTATTATTGTTATTACTATTATTATTATTATTATTATTATTATTATTATTATTATTATTATTATTATTATTATTAATATTATGACAATGCCGCAGAAATTAAGGAAACAATAATAGGCCTAACCTCGAAACCCGCCATTAGCAAAACATTTTGGTGAACCCCTTGAAATATTTTGCGAACCCCAGGTGTGTCTGAAATAAGACAGAGACACATGTTTTTGTCATTCCTGTGACAAATATGAGTGCCCAACTCCAGACCATTTTCACTGGTTGTCAGATGCCATTATTTTTCTTCTTACAGTTGCTATGAATTATTTTCAAGGATTGCCAACTATGACAGTATATAAAAGAAAGCGCATTTAATACAATGATGCGAAGAAGTTTACCCTACATGCATAAGGACAATATATTATATATAAAATACTGCCGAAAGTGTCCGACTCCAGCCTGGTTGACAGTAACATCTTGCTTATTATGCTAACATTTTAACAGCGTATTTTAATATCTTCTTCTCTCAGTTTTATTATATGGATGCAAATAAAGAATCACTGAATAATTTATTTCTTCACACTTGCTAATGTACTTCACTGTCACAGTTATAATATCAGTCATGGTGTCCCAGAACATTACTCACTGGTCACTTGCCAGATCACTAGCGACTCCCTACTGCTCTATATGGCCATTTATAGGTAGCATAGAAGGTTCTGGAAAGATCAGCGCTCTTGATTCTTTGCGAATTGATCCTTCTCGAAATCGAACCATCAAGAAGCAAAGGCCAGGCCTATCTGGAAAGATCCATGCGAGATTCCCAACTCATGAGCTGCTACTCACGAATCTCTTACATCATACAAGATGAGACTTGAGAGACTCGTTGCAGCCTGCCAAATTGAAATACAGGGTTCCCACAAATGCTCTTTCGGGTTTCGAACAAGTTGTAACTTGCATTTAAATAAACTTACAAACATGAAACTAGTACTAATGGAAAAAGAAACTCAAAAAGTTTTGGTTATAGTATCACAGTTGGCAGCAATGACATATAATTACATACAACATTACATATTGTTGAAAGTGAGAAAATGGCTGATATAGAGGATAGGCAAGCATTCTATGTTCTCGATTATCATGTTCATCAATCGGTAATTGTTATTCAGGGACATTTTCGAACAAGATTTGGTGAAGATCCACCCATTGGTCCTTCAATTCATATTCATAAGTGTACTCTGATTTTACGACAAAAGGGTGCATCTGTATGAGGAAATCTTCTGGACGCCCGGTTGTAAGGGAGGCAACTGTAGACTGGATTTGTGAATCTCTTACATGTAGTCCTCAAAAATCAACCTTTGCAGCTAGTAGGGAGCTGCAGATTCCTAAATGCACCGTATGGAAAGTTCTGTGTAAATGTTTGAAATTTCATCCATACCGATTGCAGATGCTGCAGTTCTTAAAGGAAGAAGATAAAATGGTGCATCATAGTTTCTGTGAGAATATGCAGACTCTCATGGAAACTGATGGGCTTTTCGAATCCATAGTGTTTAGTGACAAGTGCACCTTCCATCTTTTAGGTAAAGAGAACAAACATAATGTTAGAATCTGGGGGGTCGGAAACCCCCAATACCTACGTGCAGCATGTCCGCGACTCTCCTAAAGTGAACATATTCTGCACTTTAAGCCTGCAGAAAGTGCACGGCCCATTTTTCTTTGTAGAGAAAACAATTGGACGATGTGAGTACCTGGATATGCTACAACAATGGCTCCTGTCTCAGCTGGAACAGGACAGCGCACCTCCTCATTTTCATAATGAAGTCAGATTGGAGCTCAACATCAGACTACCGAACCGATGGATTAGCCGTGTTGGTAATGACGATGAAGAACTTCTTCCTTGACCTCCGCATTTGCCAGACCTCACATCCCTTGACTCCTTTTTTGTGGGGTTATGTCAAAGATCTTGTGTACAAGCCACCTCTTCCACAGACTGTCTTGATCTAAGAGGATGCATCACAGCAGCCATCAAAACAGTTGACCACGATATGCTACAACGTTCCTGGGCAGAAATGGACTACAAGCTGATGTGTGTCGTGTTATCAGCGGAGCTCACATTGAACATCTGTAAAGTACTGTAACCAAAACTTTTTGAGTTTCTCTTTCCATTAGTATTAGTTTCATGTTTGTAAGTTTATTTAAACGCATGTTACTCGAAACCCAAAAGACCATTTGTGGGGACCCTGTACATCACAATACATCAATGTGATAGTTACTAAATTATTATAATATTTTATACAATGATTAATTTACTAAAAGCTGTTTGATAAAATGTGTACTATTGTTGAGATTAATTATATTCAATTCATTTGTACAATTTAATTCATTCAACTATATCCCATGAACTGAATACTTTTACTCATGGATCAAATCTGATTTTATTCACGTGTAAAATAAATGTATGTGTATACCCCATACGTCCCACTTGGGGATATGGGTATTTCCTAGTAGGAGTTTCTTACGCAAGCAAATTTAGTTATGGTTAATTACATACAGATGTCAACAAGTAACATGTGGTTAGCATGTAGCCTCAATGAAACATCTAGTAGGGAATTAAGGTATTATTTTGATGAATGAAGGTTGGTTAAATTTTGCACAGAGGCCTTTTTATCCAGGCTTGCAGTTCTTTTACATGCCAGAAAAACTTCAGATTCGGGATCCGTGGCTTAAAGTCCTCTTGGATTTTTCCACCCTAAATATCCATCAACCCTGGCCAGGTTTATACCCGCGACCTCAGGACTAGAGGCAAGGAACATAACCTCTAGGCCAACACGACCAAATGTAAAATAAATAGATATTAAAAATTAAGTTGTATTGAATTACAAATTAATTATTCAGTGTAAATATAAACTTAATAGTAAGAATAACTTCATAAGTTTGGCCACATCTTCTGGTACACTTAGTTATGACTAAGATGAAACCTCTCCTTAGGTTGACTAAGCTTCAACCATACGGTGGAGGTCACTCAGAACTCTGAACAGCAGTCAGTTGTAAAGAAGAGCAGGTTTCAGATTAATAGACAAAATATACTTTTGTGGAACATACAAGTTACGCATTGACTGTACGGAACATTTGGAGTGAAATATAACTAATGTAAAATGGTTATTCTGGTTACTGAATACTAAACAACACAGTTTAGCAATTTTGCTGTAACCAGATGGTACAGAAAGCTATTCTCTCTAATGTCATGTTCAATTGTCACATTAACCATATGCTGATATTGTGTTTATGAAGGAATTGTTCCATTTCTAGTTGTGACTTAATCTTGCCTTAATAACAAGTGATGTGTGCATGTCTTAGAGCCACAACTTTATCAAATTGTATTTTTTATATTTTTATAGTGTCCACCGCTGTGATTTTGGGGTAGCGTGCTGCCTTGTCACGCAGCGGGCCCAGGTTTGATCCCCGGTCGGGACAGTTTTTCTGGGTGAGGTTTTTATCGGGGTTTTTCCTCACCTTTAAGACAAATGTCAGGAAAACTTTAAGGCCCAAACGGTCCCCGAAATCATATGGCCATCGCAATCATCATCATTCATATTCATCTTAGGTTAAGCTTAGAATTAGGGACTCTCCTGGCGCACCATTATCATCATCACCCATCATATCATCAGGGCAACGTAGCCCCGCCTTCCAGGCGCCCAACCTCAGAAGTGGGTTACAAGTACGCCATGCCAGGAGAGAAACCAGGAATGTCGAAAGACAAACCTGGGGCATTTGAAAAAAAAAATATTTTTATAGTAAAGTTACGTTTTGCACTTTTCATGCATGCTTCAAATAAATGTTGTGTAACAGTGTCTTATAACCTAAGAATTCATTATTTTTAATATTTATTAATATTTTAATTGTCAGTAGGTAAACTGTAAGATTTATTAATTTTTTTTTTTCAATATCACTTTTATATTATAATTTATGAAATAATAATACATTGTATTTAGGTGGAAAGAAAAAACAGCTTCCTAATATCCCACAAGCAATTTTTGAATTAGATTCGCCATTGAAACCAGGAAAATCGTTGCATCAAAACTATCAGAATGCTACTGCACAAGCAAAGGATCCATATATTGCAAATATGGTAGAAGTGTGTGACAAACGCATTTGTGATCTTAGTAGAGAGATACATTTGCTAAAGGAAGAAAAATCGCAGCAAGCAGAAATTATTGCCACATTCAAGAATCAGGTATAGTTAACATAATAATTTACTTTTAATGTTCATTTTAGCTGTTATTTGAAAGGATTGAAAATAACTTCTGTCTCATGGCTTATTATTAAGTGATCCTACTACAGGCCTTAGGAGGCCCTTGAGATATTAGGAGGTTAAGGCTGCTACTTTGGCAGACTGTCAACATGAGATGTTAAAATTTTAAAATTCTTACCTGATAAAACAATCATCCTCAGCTATATTAATTTCTGTTATAAAACGTCACACTATTAAAATTTTAATAGTACCTGATAAAACAGTCATCTTCAACTATATTAACCTTTCAGCGTTGGAACAGTATTTAAATGGACATCCGGTGTGCGGACGGAGGACATTTAAATAATTAAAGCTAATTTTACTGGAATACTTTCGAAATGCCAGATCTCGGTTAAATATGATCCGATTTTAGTGAATTTTGATTTAAATTGAACACGAAAATGTAGAGAAATATAATAAATGCAATACATTATAATTTGTTTTTACAGATATAAATAAATTATTATAGAAATTTATTTTTAAAAAATGTGAGTTATTAAAATGAATTTAGAGGTCCTATACTTGGACACCCCTGTATTTAGAACAGCTGATACGTTATACCGTCGCCTGTGGGTGTCTGAAGGTCAAATTCCAGGAAAATGTGTGTGTCTAAAAATAAATTATCAGTGAATGTTGAGACTTGAATGGACAGCAAATCTCTCTATGCAGCAAATGCCATAGACTTCATATCGGTTCTCTATGTTTATATGACTCACTTATTCGATCATATTATATACAAATCGATAGATTGAAATGTTGACTTTCGATCTGAGTTAGAATATTTTAAATAGTACATTAACCAGCTTCAAGAGAGCAGCTCAAATCAGTCGCTGCGCTGTGGTGGTCGTGGATAGTAAAATAACTATTTGAAAGCTGGTATTCGTCATCTAGTTCTTGTTATCAATTATAATACGTCTTCCATACTTTAGAGAAGGTATTGTAATACTTATAATTATTAATATTATATTTTTCTCCACATTTTTCAACGGAAAATGAACACTGCGCTACATACACAAGTCAAACCTCAGTTTGAAATCATGGAAACTATATCTAATATAACAATTATAATAATTTATATAAGCAGACTTTATATGTATAATCTGACAGCTATGTTTTCTGTATATATTTATATTTTAACACAATTGAGTTATCTTAAAAATTCAGGCCACAAATTCAGTTTAAATAACTTGCCGTTCAGGTCAGTACCATGTACTGAGGCCGGCGGCATGTGATAAGTAGTAGGTCAGTACCGTGCACAGAGGCCGGCATACAAGGGTTAACTTCTGTTATAAAATGTTGTCACATTATTAAATTTTAATAGTATGACGACATTTTATAACAGAAGTTAATGTAGTTGAAGATGACTGTTTTATCAAGTACGAATTTTAAAATTTTAACACAATTTTAACCTCAACGGTGTTCTACCATGAATTTTAAAAGTATAGACTCAACATGAAATGTCATCTGAGTTGTCATTCTGCATGATAGCCACTTTTACTTCCAGAACATACATCTGGACTCATTTTTATTAGAGGCAGAGTCAACCCTAGTACCATGATGCTGGTAGAATATTTAGACTAGTTTAAAAATGCAGATACCATTCAGTATCTAACCTGTGATCTTCTAGCATGTAGCATATTGTCATAACCAACTAGATGCCCCCCCCCACATGACTTATTAGAAAAAAAATTATTAAAATTTTATTTAGTTCAAATACTATAAAATAAAATGGTAAGCATTAAGAAAGAATATGATTTCCTTACAAGGGAACTAATAGCCATTGCATGCTAAAACCTACCTTGAAATTTCTTCCAGAGAAGCATTGTAATGTACCAAGACCATGTATAAAAATGATCTTCCATTTCTAACTGCATGGCACACAAATCAAAGCCAGAATCCAGCAATGATAACCTGCTGTATGGAGCAGAAGGACTCCCTGCTTGACTTAGAACAGAGTGGAGTGAGGCAGGTAGTGAGGGTTATCCAATTTATCAATTCGGGAGTTGTAAAACTTTCCTATAATTTAAATGAGAGATGTAGTGCTAGATTTTAGTCCTTGCAGTTAAAAAAGCTGATTTTTTTTTTTACATGTCCTTGATACATCACAATGCTTCTCTGGGAAAAATTTCAAGGCAGGTTTTGGCATGCAATGGTTGATAGTTTCCTTGTTAGAATCATCCGTGTCCATACAATTTGAGTCTTCAATACATTGCTATTGTCATGGGCATCCAGATGGGGGTGCAAGTAGGTGCACTTGCACCTCCTTTGAAAACATTTTATTTTATAATGTTATGAGCAAGAATTGGAAATGATTTGTCAAAGTATTATGAAACAGGGAGATGGTTTGTCTTTTCTGCTCTTCAACATAGTCCAGGAGAAGGTAATAAGGGATGACCAACTATATATTAAAGGTTTTTTATAATAAATTGTTGCAGATTTTGGCCTATGACTTGGTGGGTTGAACATTAAATTCTGTTAAGAAAGCTTTTCATGCTCTCTCTCAAGCAGCTGGAAAATTAGGTCTGAAAGTGAATGGAGATAAGATAAAATTTATGCAAATCACCGAAAGACCTATAAACACTAAAAAAAATAGAAAATGGAAATTTGAAATCTTTGAAGAATTTAAATATTTGAGTACAATTATAAGTATTGATAATAATATTAAAAAAGAAATGAAAAATAGAATTTTATTGGCTAACATTATGTTATTATGCTGTCAGAAAACACATTAAAATCACATTTAATGAATTTACAACTAAATTGATTTTGTATAAATCTTTTAATTTGACAGGCTGTAACGGTATTTAATATTTACACATTGTACCCATTTCCACATTCATATGCTGCACTTCAGTATAATGTCACACTGATATTAAATCCTAAAAATGAGCAATTAAAACAAATCATACATACCATATATATATATATACATATATCAATTAATATTTTTTGCTTCTTCTGAATTTTTTAATGGACATTTACATTTTGAATGGTTGCTATTGAAATAAGTTTAAAAAGAATCCAGGAAAAAATCACTATGATGTTTAATTTAAGATTAAATTAAAATGTTTCATACCTCACCTCATATCCAGTCTTCTAACCAGACCAACAGAGGGAGGAAGAATCAGTTCTTCTGATCGACATAACAACAGTCGACGAGAAATTATTGAAGATGAAGCTGCCCAGGCTTCAAAACTGGTCTAATTAGAAGACTAGATATGAGGTGATGTATGAAACATTTTAATTTAATATATACAATAATATTATTAGACTAGATTTCAATGAATCCCTCACTTATAAAATCCTAGATACTACAAGGACAATGTGTTAACAACTTACAAGTCTGTATTGGAAGCCCAACAGAAGATGAAGTACCATATCATCAATCTCCGCCATTGGGTAAATAAATAAAATACAAGATTAAAATTAAAATTCTTTACATCACATCCCATATCCAGTGTTTTAATTAAACATGTTTCAAAACCTAGGTGGTTTCATCATTAGTAATTTCATGATTAATGAATCTTGGGTACTTACGAAAAAAGATATCTCACATTTTAAATTTTTAAGATCTATAAAAGGATGTACCCGCATGGATAGATTACACAATGAGTCAATAAGAAATGAACTGGAGATATTTTCAATAGTCGATAAATTAGAAGAGCACAAATACCAATGGAAAGAACATTTAGACAGAATCGACAATACAAGATTACCCAAAAAGAACAACACCTACAAACCACATGGAAAAAGATCTTTGGGACGGCCAAGGAAACAATGGACTTGAGACCGGAACAGGTTGCATTGACCTAATCCTGGAAAGAAATAAGAAGAAGAATGTTTTGTCATCCAGGAGAACTGCTTCTTATTTCATCTGTTGCTGGACTGATGAACCACAAATCAAATTCCCCGAAAATTTCAAAATTCATTAGTTTTTCTTTCTTGTTTTTTTGAATGTGGATTTCTTCCCAAACTATGAACTCTTTTGGTTTTTCTATTTGTTTAATTAGACTGGCCTTTATTTCAATTAGATGAGCAACTACTGCTGACTTTTTCACTCATCATTTTTGATGTTCTTAAGATGTTCTTTCACTCTGGTTTTCAAATTTCTTTTTGTTTTCCCTATATAAATTTCGTCAGAATCTCCGCAATTACTCTGGTAAATTCCTGATTTGTTTTCTTCAATTTTGTCATTTTTGTTGGTTTTAATTACCCTATTAAGGCCATATTCATAAACGAGCTCATGGTTTGGAAAAAATCCACATTAAAAAAAAAAACAAGGAAAAAAACTAATGAATTTATTAATAAATGATGGGAAATTTGATTTGATTCAGAGATTCATCGGTCCACCAACAGATGGAGTAAGACGCTGTTCTCCTGGATGACAGAACATCGGTCATGAAATTACTGATGATGAAACTTCCTAGATTTTGAATCTGGTGTAATTAGAAGACTGGATACGAGGTGAGGTATAAAGAATTTTAATTGAAATCTTAAATTAAACCTCAAAGTGATTTTTCCTATGTAAGTTAAAAAAAATTCAAATTCTAGATATATTATTATTTGACTTGGGCTTTCATGGCCGGAGTTACTATGATGATCTTGCAGAAGATTTCCGGGCTGTTGGCCGTGGTCTTGAGGCTTGTAGTTCCCCAACGTTTTGCCAGAGACTGCGTCCGGCACCCTTCTCTGGCGAAACGTTGGGGAACTACAAGCCTCAAGACCACGGCCAACAGCCCGGAAATCTTCTGCAAGATCATCATATTATTATTTGCTACCGATTAACAAATAATAAAAAAATATTTAAAATTAAATTAGAAATATTACTTGTGTATATAAAATTGTTTATCATTTTGTAATATATTTTATAATAAAAATAATAATAAATTATTATTTAAAATGTATAAACATTGTGTTTCTTTGTAGTTAAATAATCGAGACAGAGAAATTGCAAGGCTGAGTAAAATGTTAGAAGGAGGTCGTCCAATCACTGCAATAAAAAAAGACTGCTGTTGTAGTTGTAAAGATATAAACCACAAAATAAATTCTCTTAAAACTGAAGTTAAAATATTGGAACATAAGAAAGAAGAATTAGAACAGCAAGTAAAAGGTAAGAGTTCACAATTTTTGTTGATTCTGCTCTTTACACAATTTTTAATCTCTGTTTTAATGTACTTTCTTATTTAAATGTGTCAGTTATATTAATGGATAAATTAATATTTTAAGAGAACAATTTTTTAAATCACTGTTTTTAATTTAAATGTTTGCAAGCATGAATCACTCTCAGTGGCATAGTGTCAAAGGAGATAAGGTAGACAGTGTCTCCAAAAGATTGAAATAAATCGACTTTTTACTGTTATAATTCTGGAAATTTAATTTTCCTACTTGCATTTTTATTCCTTATAAGATATCAGATTTTATGAAATCATGTAGGCATAGAATCCTCATGTTTTTTATTATTCATTTAATACATCTCAATGAAGGATAAATTATATTTGAAGAAAAAAATATATGCTCAGACTGGGATTTGAACCCAGGACCTTTCACTTTCTATGGAAATGACTACCAACTGAGCTACCTGAGTACTCGAATCTAAACGCAAATCTTTCTCTTATATACACTGTTAATTCCTGAGTGCCAAATGCTATGTACTGTTGCTTGAGCTGGGTGGGTGCAAATGGTGGCTTCTTTATTAAGAAGACATTTATTAGGAATTTTACATTACATTATAAAGCCAGTACGACCTCTTTCAATATTTGTATTATTCATTTAATACTTATGAGTCCCGTGCCATAGCTAAGTGGTTAATGCCTTGGTGAAGAGCTACAGGACTTGCGCTGATTCAGGTCTCCATGGGGGGAGAAATTTTCTCATGGAATTTTGGCCAGTATTGAATTGGTGCCCATCCAGCATTTTGAGGAATTTGGGTAGTGTAGCGATATAGGCCATATTTAAAAAGAAAACTATTATTTAATAATCACATAAAGAAAACTATAAAAATTATACCGGAAGATAGGAAATAAATAATCACCTTTAAATACTAATTAGTCATACTCAAAGTTCTCCAAAGGCTTTTTAGAAAATATAAAAAACGAGTAAAATTTATGATATTTTATAATAAAGTATCCTGGACCAAAACCATGTCACAACACACCGGATGTAAATTCATATCAACATGTTTTGACAGAAAGACCAGAGATGTCCACATATAAGATAAAGTTGGGGAATTGAGCTGCAATAGTGAAAGTGGAACAGAGGAAAAAGTTTTGAAGACGATAATAATAAATCCCACATTTATGAGAATGGAAAGTTAGGTGAATCTTCCACCCGAGATTTCCCCGCGAATTAGAAACTTAAAAACGATCATACATAAACTCACATTTTTTTTTACGGAAAACAGTCTGGAGACGGGGCCTGAAGTGTTCACTTCAGTTCCTCTTGGGACCGCGATTCCTCTACAGGTGTGAGTATGAGTCTTTCTTATCTGATGGATCATTTTAACTTAAAAATTAGACGGTTCTTTGAACCATTAATAACTTTAGATTAATTTGGTTTGTTGCTAATAACATGCATTGGCAAATAAGAAGACCTAAGGGTCAAATTAAAATATAAAAGATAAAATTAATAATCTACAGTTGATTTAGTTGAACTCTCTCTGAGAAACATTAAAGTTTAAATCAGCTTCAGCGCGATCCAATATGGCGAATATAGCTTCCTTGGCAAAGATGTTTTTAACTGGTTTTGTGATTATGTTTTATGTAATGTTGACTTTTATAATAAATGTGTTTTGTTTTATGGTTTTATATGTTTCTATGTACAATGTAATGTCCTGCTAACCGAAGGCCAACCGCTCGAGCCAAGGTCAATTAAAATATTGAATCCTTTTTTCACACTACATTATGACCTATGATATCTAGGTTGTAACAGGTAGCTACAGTAAGTAGCGGCTCCAGGTTGAAAAAAACCAATTAAATGAGTAATAAAAACATCAAAAGAGGCCTTACTGGCTTTATAATGTAATATAAAATTCCCTAATAAATGTCTTCTTAATAAAGAAGCCACCATTTGCATGATCAAGCAATGGTTCGTAGCATTTGGCTCTCACTCTCGGGAATTAACAGTGTATAGAAGAGAAAGATTTGTGTTTAGATTGGACTGCTCAGTAGGTAGAGCATTTACATAGAAAGCGAAAGGTCCTGGGTTCAAACCCCAGACTGAGCGTATATTTTTCTCTTCAAATATAATAGAATCCTTGGTATATCACCTCACTGGCATGTGTATTTTGTGGATGTTGATTTATGCATGGAAAATTCATGAGCACAGTCACTGTTCCTTGCATATCTGCTGTCTCACCTATTCTTCAGGTAGATGTGTCTTCTGATTTCTTCCATATGAAAGATAGTTATGTAGTGATTGTGTAAAAAGTTCTTGCTGCGAGAGTAAAATATTAAATTAATTATTTATTTATTTAGCAGTTCTTACATTGTTTCACAACATCTTCCTGTGCCCAATTAAAAAAGCCATAGCGCGACAGGCCTAGAAGGCCCTTGGCCTACCTGCCGGCTGCTAGCCTCACATTCACATCTGTTAATCACAAAGGTAAATGATCAGCCAGCCAGTGTAGAAGTGACATGTGGTTAAGCATATCGGTTCCCCAGCCATTATAGCTGGTTTTCTCAACCTGGAGCTGCTACTTATTGTAGGTACCCAAATTCCTCACGATGCTGGGGGGCATCAGTCCCATACTGGCCAAATTCCATGAGAAAATTTCTTCCCCCATGGAGGCCTGAATCAGCTCAAGTCCTATAGCTCTGCGCCAAGACATCTTAGAGTTATTTTCCATTGTATTTTGATTAAAAAATAAATGTGTCTTAATTTTATGCTCTGCATATATGTAACTGGTTTCCCTTCGAGTTACAGAGAGAAATCTAGCAGTTTACATTTCCAATTGGTTCGTTTTTGGGAACTGTATGTGTATATTGCCATAAATTTATTATGATGTCACTTCTATTCATTTTACAATAACTTAATATTGAAGATTTTCCAGAATTTCTTAAATGTTACATCATATAAGTGATTAATTTAATTTATTTACAGAGTCTATTTCTAGTCAGCATGAAGCAATGACAAGAGCACTTATGCTAGCTGAGCGTAACAAGAAACTTGAAAAAGAATTAAAAGATATTGATAAAATGGCATTAGTGTTGAAGCTGAATGTAGTTCCACAGTCAAAGAAAACTCAATTCGTGTTTCAAAAATACAGGTATTTGTTTATAGCATAATTTTAATTCTTAGAGTATTTAAACTAAAGTATATAATCTCAAACAGTAACTTTATGAATTCAATTTTTTACTCTTTGGGATTGCAATGAAATGCATATTTATATTATAAAACTTTATTGTTATTAAATCTGTTGTTTTCCAATGACAGGATGTTGATTTAAGTTATTAATATTAAGATTAAATTAAAATGCTTCTTACCTTACTTCATATCTAGTCTTCTACGTAGACCGCGGTTTCAAAGCCTTGGCAGTTTCTTCTTCAGTACCCTCTCGTTGACTGATCAGAAGAACCACTTTCTCTTCTCTATGTTGGTGGACTGATAAACCTCTGGATTAAGTTAATATCAGTAGGAATTTCGAAGTTCATAAGTTTTTCTTTCTTGTTTTTTTAATGTGGATTTTCTTCCAAACCGTGAGTTTCTTTTGTTTTCTATCTGTTTAATTAAACCGGCTTTTGATTCAATTAGATGTTTTTCAGACCAAACATGAGCAGCTACTGCTGACTTTTCCACTTCACCATTTTTGACATTTCTAAGATGTTATTACCCTTGTTTTCAAATTTATTTTTATTTTTCTTATGTGAATCTTAGAGGACAGGATACGAGGTGAGGTATGAAGCATTTTAATTTAATCTTAAATTAAACCTCATAGTGATTTTTTCCTATAAAAGTTCAATACAAGTTACTAATTTAACTAATAAATTAATGAGTCATTTTAACATCTTACCTCATATTTCATGTTTTATCAAACACGGTAACTATAGTTTTCAAATGATCTTGTCATTCATTTTCAACCGCCATTATGACTACCGGATATTCGTTGGAATCTCCCTCTATAACGTTGCCATCTGGTGTTGATTTGACGAACTTCGAGATATCGTTGCCATCTGGTGTTGATTCGATGAACTTCGAGATTCGACATTCCGGATGAACGTGACCTCATCTCGAAGTTCATCGAATCAACACCAGATGGCAACGATATCTCGAAGTTCGTCAAATCAACACCAGATGGCAACATTATAGAGGGAGATTCCAATGAATATCCGGTAGTCATAATGGCGGTTGAAAATGAATGACAAGATCATTTGAAAACTATAGTTACCGTGTTTGATAAAACATGAAATATGAGGTAAGATGTTAAAATGACTCATTAATTTATTAATTAAGAACCTCATAATATGTTTCCCAATTTTAACTTTGAATACTAATTTAACTTTTAAGGAATTAATCACTATGAGGTTTAATTTACAATAAAATGAAATGTTTCCTACCTCTCCTCAATTAAATCTTCTAAGTAAATTGCGATTTCGAGACCATAACGGTCTCATCTTCAGTACAATCTTGGTGACTGATGTTACGTCAATCGGTTTCTTCTGATCTACATAACATCAGTCTCCAAGATTGTACTGAAGATGAGACTGTTATGGTCTCGAAATCGCGATCTACTTAGATTTATATGAGGAGTAATAGGAAACATTTGATTTTATCGTAAGTTACTAATCCTTCTGCCTCCTGATAAGGTTTGTTAGACCTTTGATTTCTTGTTTCCTTTTTGTCAAGTCACCTGCACTGAAGGAGGTGATCTCTGACTATTAATGAGTTGTGTTACATATGGTTATGCATTTGTTGTTGTAATTCCTATTTTGTTGAGTTGCTTATTCAGTTACACCAGTATAGAACCTGAATAGAGTTTTTTTTTTTTTTCATGATGGATGTTTTATTGTTTTTTTTTACTGTTAATTGTTTTCATATTTATTCCCAGATAGTGTTTCTCGAATGATTTTTTTTTATTTCAAGATCTCTTAGTCTACTATAGTATAAATAAGATGAATCTGGTACATCTTACCTCATAAATATTTGTGTTTCATTTAACATATTTCAATATGATGTCCATATCATCATCAGATTGTCCAGACTATTGATTTTAATGTTGTCGGTCCTGGATGTCAACTTCCACTCCATCTTTTGGTCAACCAAAGAACTTGTAAATCAAATCTTTTTCCAGGAATTTCAAAATTTATAATCCTATTTTTATTCTTCTGGATGTAGATCATCTCCCAAATGGTGAGCTCTTTAGTGTTTTCTAACTGTTTTAATAATTTAGTGTTTACATTAGTTTTATGTTCTTTTTCTGAATAGGCTTGGGCAGCTACTGCACATTTTTCTATTTCTCCATTTTTTTACATTTCTGATGTGTTCTTTTGTCCTAAGTTTCTGTTTGTTTTACCTATGTATATCTTATTGCAATCAGCACATTTCTATCTATCTTCGGGTTTTTACAGCTGCTGCCGTCTTCCCGTGCCAAACCTCCAAAGCCTACGGTCTTGGGCATCTTCGATGCTTAGCCCTCTAGCTTGCATTACTGTCTTCATGTTTTCCTTCCATGTTAACCTTGGTCTCCCTCTTTTCTTCTTTCTGTTCGGATGCCATTCATATAGTTGCTTCAGCCATCGCTCATCTTCCATTCTTAAGACATGTCCTAACCACTTTAATTCCTTCTCCTCAATTCTTTCAATTATGCTTTCTTCTGCTTCGATTATGTTTCTAATTTCCTTATTTCTGACATTTTCTAATCTAGACTTTCTGGCACTTCTCCGTAAATAATCCATTTCTAGAGCTCTTAGTCTATTCTTGTAGTACTTATTGATTGTCCATACCTCACTTCCATACATTGTAACAGATTCCACCAATGTTTTACCAATATATTTTTTTGTGTCTTTTCATATATGCTTATCCCACCATATAGAATTTAACGATGATATTATTTTGCTACTCAATTCAATTCTATGTTTTATGTTCTCTTTGCCTATACCTTCAATGTTATCCATAATTATTCCCAAATATTTAGTTTGTTTCACTTGCTTTATTTGGATTCCTTCTTCCAATCAGCACATTTTATCTGGTATATTCCTAATTTTTTCCTTCATCAATATTTTCACTTTGTTAATTTTGATTACTTTGAACTTTTATAGGAATAAATCACTATGAGGTTTAATTTAAGATAAATTAAAAAGTTTCATACCTCTCCTCATAAACAATCTTCTAAGTAGATCGCGATTTCAGAAGTGGTTCTTCCAGTCGACATAACATCAGTCATCAAGATGGCCCTGAGGATGGGGCCTTGAAATCGTGATCTACTTAGAAGATTGTTTATGAGGAGAGGTATGAAACATTTTAATAAATCTTTGATTAGTTTATTTAGATTGAAATCATTTTTTGGTATTAATTTTATAATAAATTTGTCAAAAATCTTTTGTAATTTAATGTGCCCACAGATAATATGTAAATTTCCTGTATTTATTTTCATTTTAAAAGCCATCATCCCATTTAACAGAGATGTGTTGGACCTGAAGAATTATTGGTCATTTAAATATATCTCTGAAAAAACACGTAGATGTAGAAGTAATTCCCTCCATCATGTTTTACCTTGGAACGGAAATCGATAGTATTAAATTTGCAATCACTGTGGTCTCAAGGTATCGTGCTGACTTGTTATGCAGTGGGCCCGGGTTTGATCCCCAGTCAGGACAAGTTTCCTGGGTGATGGGTTTTTTCGGGGTTTTTCCTCACCTGTAAGGCAAATGTCAGAAACTTTAAGGCCCAAATGGTCCCCAAACACCATCTGACCATCATTATCATCATTAATATATTCATTAAGTTTAGGATTAAGGCCTCTCCTGGTGCATCATTATCATCATTGTCGCCTATCATATATCTTCGGGGCAGTGAAACTCCAACCTGAGAAGTGCCAGGAGACTATACCAGAATGTCGAAATGACAATGTGGTAGCGAGACTAAATTGGTTCTTAGAAAATAAAAACATACTAACAACAGCACAAACAGGATTCAGGCAACATCTATCTACAAAAGAAAATACAATTCAACTTTCTCAAGATGCCAAAGAATCTTTCAACAAACATCAAGATACGCTAACAGTTTTCATTGATTTTGAAAAAGCATATGACTCGGTATGGAGATATAAATTACTTGAAAAACTCACAAAACTAGGCATTCAAAACAATATGTTAAACTGGATCACCCAGTTCCTTTCACAACGTTTCTGTGCTACAAAATACAATGACAGTACTTCCAAATTCCGACAAATAAAAATGGGCCTCCCTCAAGGTGCAGTACTAAGTACAACCCTGTTCAACATCTACATCAACGATCTGCCACCAGCTATATCAAACACAGAAATAAAGACAGCTCTTTTTGCAGATGACATGATTATGTGGACATCTTCCTCACAAATAGAAAAATCTAAATCATCTATGGAAAAGGCTCTTAACCTACTAGAAAAGTGGACCCACAACAATTTAATGGCCATTAATACAGACAAAACAACATTTCAAATATTTAGCTTGAAGAAAAAAAATTCCAAAACTAAATATACAGTTCAAAGAAACAAATCTGAGACAAACAAATGAAACAAAATATCTAGGAACAATTTTTGATTCAAAATTATCATGGAGAAAACACATTGAAGCAGTAGTAAACAAAGCAACGAAAAGATTCTCAATCTTAAAAAGATTAGCCGGAGCAAAGTGGGGCAGTAATCGCCAGACTCTGAACACCACATACAAAAACATTCATCAAGCCAATACTACTATACAGTGGGGAGGTAATAATACACAGCAAATAACTCGAACCTGAATCGCCTAGAAGTATGCCAAAATCAGGCTTTATGGCTTATAACTGGCGCAGCAAAATCAACTCCAATCGCAGCAATGCAAGCACTAACTCAGAACCCTCCAATATGTCTAACTTTAGAGGAACAGGCAATAACACAACATGAGAAAATGTTACGATTAACAACAACAAAATGGGAAAAAAGGCAGTTACAACCAAGCAAGTTGAAACACAAAACAAGTTTCTTGTCCAAAGTAATGGAAATAAAAACAGATTTGAATCTTCCTAAATCTAAAGAAAATATTTTGATCAGAGATAACCCTCTTACTTTTGAACCAATTAACATTCAGCTAAATCTAGAAGAACCAGTTACAAAATCTGAAACTCCCACACTTGTACTAAAAGCTCTAGCATTAGAAGTTGTGAATAAGAGATATCCACCAGAAGAATGGTTACATGTCTACACAGATGGATCTACTATTGATAACAACTCAGGATCAGGAATTACATGTGCATTATTTTCATTTTATCAACCAGCAGGATACCACACAACAAATTTTGATGCAGAAGTAACGGCTATTCATATTTCACTCCAACAATTACTATACAGAATAAATAAATTTCAAAATGCGGTCATACTCTCTGATTCTAAGGCAGCAATATATGCAATAAATTCACACAAAATGAAGTCAATACAAATTAAAGAGTGCTACAAAATGATTCAACAACTCCAAAAACTACAGAAAAGAATTCAATTGCAATGGATACCTGCACATTGTGGAATTGCTGGAAATGACACTGCTGATTTTCTTGCCAAAAAAGGCTCCAATTTAATTCAGAATACTACTAAAAGCTTACCTTTCACATCCATAAAAAGAATAGTTAAAAACAAATATAAAATCAAACAAAACCAAGACCTATGTAATAAAGCCAAAGACAAAAAATGGAATATTTTAGTAAAGAAGCCAGATATTATTCCAGAATTTCCACGTAAAACTACAGTAGCAACATTTAGACTGCTTACAGAACATGACTATTTAGCCAAACATTTATATAAAATAGGAATCTACATGAATCCAAATTGTCCTCTATGCAATAAAGACGAAGAAATGAATGAAGAACACCTACAAACCTGTGAAGTATTACCTGTTGGATCCACAATAGAGAAATATTGGAGAGCAAGAACGCTAATGGCTTCGGTGCCAAGGCCCAGCATTTGAAAACAACAACAACAACAATGTGATAGCATTGAATAAAAAAAATTTAATTAATTAATTAATTAAGCTTTTTTTTCAAATGCCCCAGTTTGTCTGTTGACATTCCTGGTTTCTCTCCAGGCATGGCGTACTTGTAACCCACTTCCGAGGTTGGGGCGCCTGGAAGGTGGGGTTACGTTGCCCCGATGATATGGTGGGTGATGATGATAGTGGTGTGCCAGGAGAGTCCCTAATCCTAAGCTTAATCTAAGATGAATATGAATGATGATGATTGCGATGGCCATATGATTTCGGGGATCATTTGGGCCTTAAAGTTTTCCTGACATTTGTCTTACAGGTGAGGAAAAACTCCGATAAAAACCTCACCCAGAAAAAACTGTCCCGACCGGGGATCGAACCCGGGCCCGCTGCATGACAAGGCAGCACGCTACCTCGAGACCACAGCGGTGAACATTAATTAAGCTCTTCAATATTTTTATTATGAATTTTTCATTTTCATGAAGGTCAAATTATATTTGAAGAGAAAATAATATTCCTAGACTGGAGTTTGAACCTAGGACCTTTAGCTTTATATACTAATGCTATGCCACTGATCTATCCAAGGCTGGGTTTGAACCTAGGACCTTTAGCTTTATATGCTAATGCTCTGCCACTGAGCTATCAAGGCCTTGATTAGCTCAGTAGTGTATAAAGCTAAAGATGAGTAGCTTAGTGGTAGAGCTAAAGGTCTGGGTTCAAATCCCGGTCTAGGCATATATTTTTCTCTTCGAATATAATTTGAAAATTAAACTCTTACTTAGTGGATTTGTAAGTTTCAGGAACCCAAGTACTTCACAGATATAATTTAGAGAGGTAGAAAGCAATCTATTTTAATATTAGATGAATAAAACAAACATTTCTCTCTGTTGATTTATCTAATTCTTATAACCTCATGGGCACTCACCTTGATGGGCGAGAAGGGTTAACCTTGTTATTGACATATCAGGTAAACAAGGAAACTAAAATGCCCACATAAGATGTATGTACATCAATGCAGCCCCATTGCAACTTATACACAATGTGGAATCCTCTAAAGAGAAATAAGCATAAGTATACAATGGATTTGTGTCATCAGCTACAGCTGGATACACGTAATGAAGAATAAATGGAAAAAAAAAGAAGGAATTATAGTTTATATATTAAATTTGGGAATTTTTAACATTATGAGGTTTAATTAATAATAATTATTATTAAGGAATTATGTCCAGCGCCGTAGCCGAGTGGTTAAGGCAGGAAGCCTTGGCGCAGAGCTACGGGACTTGCGCTGGTTCGAGTCTCCATGGGGGAAGAAATTTTCTCATGGTATTTCGGCCAGTATGGGACCGGTGCCCACCCAGCATCGTGATGCATTTGGGTAGCTACAATAAGTAGCGGCTCCAGGTTGAGAAAACCAGCTATAACGGCTGGGGGACTCGACATGCTGACCACATGTCACCCCTACATTGGCTGATTATCATCTACCTCTGTGATTGACACATGTGGATGTGAGGCCAGCAGCCGGCTGGTAGGCTAAGGGCCTTGTAGGCCTGTCGCGCCAGGAGTATATTAAGGAATTATAAGTTTGTTTCTAAGTTTGTAGTTGAAATTTAATTTGTGGAAATGTTTTTCTTTTGCAGGAGAAACTTGAAAACAGTTTAAAGCAAATACATGACTTAGAGAGAGAGGTGCTTGAATTAAAAAGGAACAATCAAGAGCTCCAAGCTAGTATAGAAGCCATGAAAAATGAAAAATATCATTTACAGAGGAAGTTGGAAAGCACAGTTGATGAAAAAAAGAAGAATTCAGATCGTATAAATGAACTTAAAATTATTGGTATGCTTATATTTTATTATTTTAATTTGACATATTGCCACCTGGTACAGTTAGCTATTCTAATATATGAGCTCAAAAACATTAATATTAGAAAAATTAATTCTGAGTTGTTTTTTGACTTACCTAACTTAATTAGAAACATTAATTAACAAGGTTAAGCAAGTTAACTCAGGTAACATCATTTGAGACTCAGATTGTGGAAATCAGAATTCCTGGTAGCTAGCCACGTTTAGATTTTTGCAGTTTTCCTGGATAGTGCATTATATTTTCATAACCACAATTACTTTCATTATTAATCATCAGTTCATAAACTATTACAAATGCTTCATATAGAAATATTGTACAAGAATATTCTTCTATTTCTTATCTTCTTCTGTTTTATTATACCAAGCTCCTATTCTTATCATCTGATAAGGTTCTGTGAATTATTTCATATAATTTTGGAGATGATGAGTCAGTTTTGGTCTGTTCTGAGCAAAGTCAATACAATTTTTTAAGTGAAGAAAATTTGGGGATACAACTTTCTTCACAAAAGTTAAAAATTCTTATAGGTTGTTTTTTTTCTGAGGAAGGAAAGATCCCGCCAACTCGTTTCAATAAGGAGAAAGGAAAAGCCAATGATTTCTAAGGAGGGTTGTGAAACGTCCTATCACAAACCCCACCTTAGAAGGGGGAGTTGTATGGTTTGAAAATAATGGCAGAATTTTCTCTTCCTTAGAGAAAACAGCCTATAGATCTGTACCTCATCTCCCCTTTACCTTTCAACTCGCTTCCATTATTTTCTTCCCATTGTAGCTTAAACACACGATCAAAAAATAATGTAATTCTAGCTGCATTGAACATTTTGCTATTCCTCATCCTTCTTTGTTTCAGCTACCTATCTCTGGAATTCTATATTATCTTATATCAAGAAACCCAACTAAAAAACATTTAAAGTATCTCACTGAACAGTATAGTATATTAATTAATAACAGAGTTAGAATTTTACACCTCACCTCATAATTGTAGATTTCTCGAAGATTAGTTTTGATACTTCTATGTACCATCTTCAGCCCAGATGTATCGAAACTAGTCTTCGAGAAATCTACAAGTATTAGGTGAGGTGTTAAATTCTAACTCTGTTATTAATTAAATAAACTTCATAGTATTATATTAAATTAATGTTGGGAAGTAAACATTATGAGATATAATCATTAAAATTCATAGTGTCACTTCCTTTAAATATTAATGAAAAAGTGTAATACATAATCAAGTGTTAGGCAGCCATAACTAGAGTACATGAATTTAAATCATAGTGAATTATTTCCTTCCCACATACTTTTTTTAAGTTGGAGGTGATATTTACTCATTCAGCTTTTAACTAAATTCTTAGAGTTTTTTATATCTATGTCTGTTCATTGAGAATAGAACAGTAGGACAAGGAGATAACCTGCAAGAATGTTAAAATTTAAAATTGTTTACAGAACGTGGTCTGAACAATGAAATTGAATGCATGGTACAAGAAACAACGATGCAGAAAAGAAGAATAGCAGAATTAGAATGTCAGTTAGCTTCTGGGCAAAGTCATTCTGTTTCTGGTGATGGTGGTAAATTGCCAGTTGACAAGACACGTAAAGTGACAGTTGATAAGACTCATAAAGTACGAGGAGTTGAGAAACAAACAAAAACAAAAATTCCCACAGCATTTAAAAATACAATAGGTCCTGCTAAAAGAAGTCCAACTAGTCCTACAAGGAAAAGTCCAACCAGCCCAATCAGAAAAAGTCCTGTTCCTACCAGAAAGAAAAGTCCAAATGCATCCAAAGTTCTGACAGGAGATGGAACATCTAGGCAGCCTTCATCAGATTATAGTGCCAAAGTAAGTTTTTTTTTTCTCTTATTTTAAATTAAGTATGGAATACAGATCTGTATTAGAGCCTTTTACCAGAAATAGTAAAATATCAATGAAATTGAATTGGTTGGCTGAGAATGGGATAATGATTGATCTTTGAAATTCCCAACTGTGAGAGCAAAATATGAGATTCTGATAAGAGTATTACTTTTCTGAGAAAGGTTGTTAAATTTCATATTTTGTGTTGTAATTTTCTTCTTAATTACAAAATTAAAAAAAGTTTTAACTAAATTCTCCAAGAAAATATCTCCAAATAATTTTGCCAATTTCAATGTAGATGATAAATTTCCAAGTTCAGATTAAATACATCAGAATATAATTTTTTTTCCTTCGAAATTTTTGTTTGTTGTTATTAAAATTAATATTTATATTTTATTTTATTTTACGTAAATTAACATCTCTGACTAATCAGGTTTTAATATTATACTTGTGGTCACCCAGCGGTCGAAATTCGACCACAATTCATTAAATTTTTAAGTTTGTCACAAATATGTCATTATGCATTAATTTTCGATTTATTTTAAAAATACGAACGATAGGAAATATGTGGTATAGCTTGGCTAAGCCATATTTAAAAAACAATAACGTGTCATTTGACATTTGTATACTATAAATACTATTTAAATTTGCATTTGGCCTATTATATGTATGGAATATATATCCCTTCTTTTTTGGTCTCTCACTCCAATGTGTCAGTGTTCTTTGTTGACGCATAATGGAAGTAGATGTGAATATGTAAATATAAAAAAAAATGTAATGAAATTACTGAAATCAAGATTAGACAGGGTGTTTAATTTAAATTTAAATAATAAAATGTACTAATTTTTTTTTAAACCACTAATAATAAATACTCGAGAGTAAGTCAATTCACATTGCTGCTGCACAATTTTCTTTTTGCAACAATGCACTTTCAGTATGAACGTAAACAAATGAATGAGTAATACACATACATTCCTTAGAGACAATTTATTTTATTTTGTATCCATCCATCCAATACGACAATGTCCCTATAGAGAAACTATGGATTGTTTTAAGACGTATGCAAATTAAGACTATAATAATTGAAGCTATACAAAATTTATATGACAATTGTATGTCTAAAATTAAAATTGGTAGTAAGTTGTCACATGGTTTTTCGATAAATAAAGGTCTTCGTCAAGGTTGTTGTCTATCACCAACTTTGTTTAAAATATATGTACATGAAATATTAAAAAATTGGAGGAGAAAATGTTCAATCATGGGAATTCCTATTTCAAACAACAAAACTTTATACAACTTACATTTTGCAGATGATCAATTGTTAATTGCACAAGATTTATGAAGATTTAGAATATATGAGTAGAAAATTAATAGAAGAATATGAAAAATGGGGATTAAATTTGAACATGAAAAAAACAAAATATTATCAATTGGTGAACCAGAACAAAATTTAATTTTGGAGACTGGAGAATCAATAAAATCTTGTAGTGAGATCATATTTTAGGAATTGAAATAAATAAAAATGGGAGTTATGAAGAGGAAATAAGAAATAGAAATAATAAAGGAAAATTTGCAATTGCTTGCCTCAATGGAATATTGTGGGATAAAAATATAAGTAATAAAAATAAAATGAATATATATCATACAATTGTTAAAAGCACCATTACTTATGGAGCAGAACTTTGGCCATTAACAACAAAAACAAATAAGTACCTTTTGGCAACGGAAATGGATTTTATACGAAGGGCCGCAAGAATTTCAAGAAGAGAAAAAAATTAGGAACTCAGTTATAAGGGAGAAAATGAAGATTGAAGACACTATTTTAGATTATATTAAAACTCAGCAATTAAGATGGTACGGACATGTCCAGCGAATGGAAGAGGATTGACTACTAAAATCTGTTTTGGAATGGAAACCTGAGGGAAGATGAAGCAGAGGAAGACCTAAAACCTCCTGGAGTCAGGGAATATGTTTATATATGGAGAAACATCTACAACCAGGAGATTGGATGGACCGACAAAACTGGCTATTAGGAATCGGACGATGTCAAAGACATTAATCAACCGATGATCTATCTATCTATCCATCCATCCATAGTAATTCTGTCTGAGGGCAGGTCCTTCACTGCAATCATAGCACTTTCATGCTATGCTTGCAGCTTTACTAGGGAATTGTAGGTGTGGTAACTTCCTGTTGCTTTCCACACCGGTGAAGGATGATGATGATGATGATAATAATAAGGATGATGATGATGGCCATATGATTTTGGGGACTGTTTGGGCCTTAAAGTTTTTCTGACATTTGTCTTACAAGTGAGGAAAAATCCCGATAAAAACCTCACCCAGAAAAACTACCCCGACCGGGGATCAAACCCGGGCCCGCTGCGTGACAAGGCAGCATGCTCCCTCGAGACCACAGCGGTGGACTTATTTTGTATAATTTAATTTATTTGTAACACATATTATACATAAATTTTATTTTTCTGCACTCCTTCTCTATATGAACTTTAATTATGCCAAATATCACACTCCTCCGTGCGCGCAATGTACCATGGACCACTCAAATGACATCTATACGAAAACAAGTGTAACTATATTAGTATGGTTCAAATTCTTCCCTGTAGGGAGAGTGCCTAAATCTCTGTTAAGGAAAACATGGGCTTACAAGATACAAGAAGATTAATATATAGATTATGATTTTGTTATGGAATTATATAATAAAACTTGTGAATTTGTTTACATTTTATTATTTCCTAAAGAGGCATGAACACAAGGATTTGCAATTCTTAGCCAGTGCTGTGATAAGGTGGTAGAATTACTAGCCTTATGCTCTCTGATCATCTTTACCTCCACAAACATTCTCAATACTGGCATTCATTTTATAAGAGGGTTAGTGGGTCCAAGGATCAGTTTGGATATGAATGAATGAATGAAGAACTTGTCATTTCTTAGTAGTCCTAACTGTTCATTCAACTAAATTAAAAAAACTATCAAAAAATACTCACCCTAACCTTCAACTATTTAGCAACCTCTTGGTAATAACTGAGATTAGATATTAGTATTTTTAAAAAAGGTTAAGACTAAGCAGTTATTGAACTAATAAGTAATCACTGACGATGGAGTTCAGAAGCCTTGAAACATATGTTCGACAAAAACAACCATAAGAGGTAAGAATATACAGACAAAATGTCTTACTTATTAAACAAATCTATTAATGATCTTGAAGAAGATTTTCGGGCTGTAGGCCGTGGTTGTGTGGCTTTTAGTTCCCAAACGTTTTGCCAGAGACATAAAAACAGTTTCAATAGAAAAGAAGAATCATTAAAAGTCAACAAAGTATGGATACCAATTCTAAAAAATGCAGAATGCAAACCTCTATAAGTACAGTCGACTAGACCATCAAACAGCAATCTTATTGGAGCATGGAAGTCCCTACCGCTGACCAATCAGAAGGCAGATATAACTTACGAACACATCGCGGTGAACGTACAAATAGGACAGACAGTGGACAGAATTGCCAGTCTCAAGACAACCCTTCAGGATGCCAGATGCAGTCTCTGGCGAAACATTGGGGAACTACAAGCCTCACGACCACAGCCAACAGCCCGAAAATCTTCTTCAAGATCATCATAGCAACTCCGGCTGTGAAAGTCTGTCAATACATTAAACCTCTTAATGTTACTTCCTATTGTATTTAAAAAAAGTTATTGAACTCTTTGGTTTATTATATTATGATCAATATGTTTTCTAAGTAATTACCGAAGAAAAATCATCCAGCCCATAGTCAGATGCTTTGCCATCTTAGTTACATAGTTACATGACCCACTCTTAATATAGTGAGGAATAAAAAAAAACTCGAACATCTTTAAATTTATGGTGATTTAGATGTAGAGTGAAAAGATTAACATGTAAGTTTGAAAATTATTTTTAATTACTTAGAATTTTAAAAGGAGTCTTGTAGAGATGTTACAGTAATAATCCATCTTAAATGCCATAACCCCAACATTTATACTACTTTTCCAAAACTAATTCAGTCTTATGTACTTTTATGGGGGAATGAGTACATAAATGGGGCATTAGTTTAGTTAGATGGTCCCTGTACATATGCACCTTTTGCACATACAATATTTGGATTGTTAACAATGGATTATATTAATATTGAACACTGCTTCCTTAAAAAAAAAGTGACAATTAATATTCTCAACCATCACTTCCTTAAAAAGTTAACAGAAATAACTAACCTAATCATCTAGTCAAATTTTTAATTGTCAGCATATTGCTTATATTTAAAGGTTTGGATGAGTAATTTTTTGTTACCTTTTTAAGTTTAATTGCTATTAACATATTCAGTACCAGGCACTGAGCAGGGCATTTAAACCCACAGGCCAGCCATTTAAATACCCCAGCTACCCTTTTCCTGGCACTTCAGAAAATGGACCATTATTCACAAACTATTTATTAGTCCTAGAAAATTCAAATTTTGTACATACCTAAAGGAGATATCCTAGTAGGATTTGATGGTGAAATAACGTGGGTGATTGACATCACATGGTATCGGCGTATCAATTTCAGGAAGTGGAAATTCATCTTCACTTTCACTTTGCAAATCTTCTAATTCAGGAATCAGTTAATCACCTGAATCATCATTATACAAAATATTCACTAATTTTTCTTCAGTGAGATATTTTTCTTTTGCCATAGTTTCACTCATGCACAAACAACAGCGCGATATCGAGAAACATATACGACTGCATTGGAGCCTGGAGGCAAGTTTGGGTGAACGAATTCCATGTGTTGTTTGTTTTAAAAATGAAAGGGGATTCACCAAGGTTAAACGTGCCAAACAGGAATAGAAAATGTACATTTACATGCCATCTATGATCTCCAAGACATACTAAGCCAACACAATATTTAGGCGCCGAATATAAACGTGGTTTGTACGCGCCCGCTCTAAAACGAGTTAACTGACCGACGGTCGCATACACGATAGTCTCTTTAAACGCCTTACCTGGTTTACGGTACAGAATGTGTTAAATAGAATCCAATTCTAGGAGGGGCACTATTTAGGTGAAACAATTTAAGTTTTTATTTAACTTTAAAGCCAAAGTGTTTTGACTTTTGCTTCCTATTTTTATTTTTATTTTATCTCTTTCAACTTCTTTCTACCTGTATCTGGGAGTGTCAATGACTTTCACAAACTGCCTTGCTTCAAGTGCTGCAGGATGAATGCTACAACACTAAAAGTAAAGTAAAGTAATACCACTACAGGCCTCAGGAGGCCCATGGGCTAGTAGGAGGTTAAGGCTCCCACTTTTTCTGGACAATCGGCACTTGATGTCAGCCGGGTTGTCAGCCCTGCGTGACAGCCGCCTTTACCCCCAGAACAAGTGCCTGGTACTCATTTCCGTTAGAGGCTGTGTCGACACCAGGGCCATAGTGCTACCAGAAGGTTTGGGTCAGTTTAAAAATCCTGACCCCACCGGGACTTGAACTCTCAACCTTCCGGCTTGTAGCGCAGTGCCTTAACCACTACGCTACATGATATATTATTTAAGAAAAACTGTATCATCTCACCTCATATCCTTCTTAGGATGAAACTAATTAGGTGAGGATGGAATCTAATTAGGTCCCGAAACCAGTCTAATAAGAAGGATATGAGGTGACATACAATTTTTCTTAAATAAATAAAAGACTATATTTGAAGAGATAATATATGCTCAGAATAGGGTTTGAACCCAGGACCTTTCGCTTTCTATGCTAATGCTCTACCAACTGAGCTACCTGAGCACTCAAATCTAAATGCAAATTTTTCTCTTATACATTGTTAATTCCCAAGTGCTAAATACTACAAACCTTTTAATGTTCATATTATTCATTTTTAAACATCTTAATGATGGCTAGACTGGGGTTTGAACCCAGGACCTTTGACTCTCTATGTCAATGCTCTATCCAAATGAGCTACCTAGGCCTCCAATCTAAACATGTATTACGCGTTTAGATTGGAGGCCTAGGTAGCTCACTTGGATAGAGCTTACGCGTTTTGATTGGAGGCCTAGGTAGCTCACTTGGATAGAGTATTGACATAGAGAGTCAAAGGTCCTGGGTTCAAACCCCAGTCTAGGCATATATTATTCTTTTCAAATATAACTACAAACCTTTGCTTGATCACACAAATGACGGCTTCTTTTTTTTTTTAAGAAGACTTTTATTGGGAATTTAAATATTACTTTATAAAGCCATTATAATAAGTCTTTATAAGTTTATAAATCCTTATAAACATTAAAAGAAGCCCTACTGGCTTTATAAAATAATGTTTAAATTCACAATAAAAGTCTTCTTCAAAAAGAAAGAAGTCGTCATTTGCGTGATGGAGCAAAGGTTCATAGCATTTGGCACTCGGGAATAAACAATATATAAGAGAAAAAATTGTATTAAATTTGGTGTGCTCAGGTAGCTCAGTTGGTAGAGCATTGGCATAGATAGCTAAAGGTCCTGGGATCACCCCAGTCTGAGCATATATTTTTCTCTTCAAATATAATTTGTCTTCTAGTGAGAAGTATTAAATTAATAATAAAAACATTGAAGAAAGAGACTGCTTAAGTTTCATTACCGTATTTGAAGAGAAAAATTATACGCTCAGACCGGGACTTGAACCTGGGACCCTTGGTTCTAGACCAAGTGCTCTACCATCTGAGCTACCTGAGCAAGTACCGATCTAAACGCAAATTTTTCATAAGTAATGCCACGAGTGATTTCCAATTTATCTAGAGAATTTGGAAATCAAGAGTGGCATTTGTTAGGACTATTTAACGAATAAAATTAAGCTGTTTACTCACAAATCATTGTTTAACTATAGTTATTTTAAAATATTTATATATTTAATGCAAACGGCGATGTTTGAAAACAAATGAGAATCTATAGGTACGCTTCATCTGCTTCTTTTGTTTATCACTGCAACCAGATCATACTATTTATTGCCAAAGGAATGCAATATTGTAAGAATGCTATCTAGTGGAGAAAAAATGAAACACATCAAACTGTATATTAATTCATTTCTGATGTCGTATGATGTAAATATGACAGTTATATTTTTCTGGATTATTACCTGGGAAAAAATACATTTAAGAAAGTGCAAACAGTGGTTTCTTTTTTTGGTGGTATAATAAATTGCTACAAATGTTTTTATATTAACTCCTGCAAGCGCTATGTGTTGACATCTATGCACTATATATACAATCTGGTAGCCGTATTTCTTACAGTCTCAGTCACTGCAAAATAATGGTCAGACCTGTTCAGAATATTAAAAAGGAGGAGCTTTCTTTAATATGGTAAATTTAATACTGATAAATATTTCGTGAAACACGACTCTGATTGGTTGTAAAACAGAAATCATTGATTGGTCATTGACTCCCATTTGGGGCATGAGTTAAATAGTCTCTATATACTTTGTAATTCCCGCCCACCAAATGCTATGAAACCTTTGCTTCTATCTTTGCAAATGGCGGCTCCTTTATTAAGAAGACATATTTGGGAATTATTCATTACATTATAAATGCCAGTACGGCTTTTTTTGATGTTTTTATTATTAATTTCATACAATGATGGATAAATCATATTTGAAGAGAAAAATTATACGCTCATTACCGTAACTTGAAGAAAATTTGCAGGACAAGGGGAGGAGTCTCCACAGTGTTGTCATGGTAATATGACATTACATTCCTTTCTCCTCATCTATAATGTAAAAATATTTCCACTAACAAGAAAATATTTTCCCTTGTTGGAGATTCTTTCACATTAATGAATAGTTAGATTTATTCAACTCGTCTCATAATTGTTGATTTCTTGAAGACTATACCAGTAGTTTCGATATACTACATATAATTATTAATTCCATCAAGAGAAATTCTTTCACATTGTTAGAAAGAGTTGGAAAATTTGATTTATGACACAGACTATCTCCAGTGATACACAGTGTTGACACTCCATTAAGTTTTATGATTTTCCTTGAAAATTTTGACTCTGTTGCCCTTTGAGAGGGTAATAGCTTTATCTCATTCTCCTCTCTTTTTAAAAGAGATAATTTTGATTTTTGATGTATTTATTATTCTTTTTAACACTACTTTTTTAGCTAGTAAAGCTTATATTTTCGATGGTTTTATTTTTTTATTGGACAAAGCATTGTTATGGAAAACAAGATCCTGGGTTCAAATCCTGGTTTAGGGTAAAATTTTCTCTTAAAATATTATTTGTCCTTTAACCCGTCAGCGCCGACATCCATACGTGGTATAGACCCTCTCTTCTTCACTTATTGCCGACATCTATACGTGGTATAGACCTATGCAGGCGTGTTTTCTTTTTGTTCTGGATCGTACATTTTTGAAGCTACAAGTATGTAATTTATTTGTGTCTAATGTAGAAATTTATGAGCTTTCAGGACATATGAATAAAAATAATATTTGTTTAAAATTTAATTTCATATTATTTTTTAAAAAAATCAGATGAGATTGAAGTAATCGTAATTTTCTCTAAATGCGCACGACCTTTTCATTTGTTTTTTTTTTACTGCTGTATATTCTTATATTTGCGTATGAACAATATAATTTTGAAGCCTAAGATCTTAGCTTTCTTTTTAAGTGTATGAATCAGCTGTGATCACATTTTGTGCATGTGGTATTGAGGTTGAAGTAGTTTCTTACTTCAACACTCGATGGCACACAGACCTAGCTTTGTGCTGCTTTCTGCAGGGCTTCTAATAAACTTATACACGATCTAATTTTTCAGGTCGATAAAATTATATACAAGCTATCGATTGATATATAAATCGACCTGTTTAGGGGAATACCTGATTTATTTTGCCTCTTTCAAATAGATGTTACTTACAAGGAATCAGTCTGAGGCGCGGTGTCGTGCGTTATGTACGTAATTATGGCCAGTCGTAACCTAAAAGACACTTCATCAGAAAAATTACCCCTAAAAGTGAAAAAGTGATAAATTGAAACCTCAAAGGAGGTGTGTTGTTTGTACTAAACATGGGAGAAGAAAGACATCTGTTTATTGTTGCCAGGGATGTGATGTAGGTCTGTGTATTGAAGAGTGTTTCGAGCTGTATCACACCAAGCTCAACTACTAAGGTTATGTGATTTTTTATTTCTAAAATTAATAGTACTGAAATAAGAGAAAATTATTTTTATGGTCTGTGTAGTTGTAAATAACTGATGTAGAATTTTTATACGAATCCAAGCAATAATTCAGATTCTAAGTATAAACATTGCTAGTGCTTTGACACAAGATTGAGCTTGAGTTCACTCTTCTAAATATTCATTCTGATTTTGGTTATGTCACCTGCTTTTGTATATACAAGTTACACATGAATCAGCACTATGCCACACAATATATTTAGTGTCTCACAGAAAGAAACAGGGATGTCCAATGTGAGCAAATCAAATTATTTAGTAAAAATGTGTATCATGAGAGAGAAATTCAGATTTCAAAATTTTTTTTAATAGTTTATAATGGCTACTGAACTCCATACGGTATGTATTAAATTTCTCATTTATTTCTGAGCTAACAAGTAAAAATTTCGTTCAAATCCATCGATATTTAAAAAAAAAAGTTATGATCGTTTATACAAATCAGTGTTCTAGGAATACTAAAATGTTAAAATGGCCTCCGTTCATGTAGTAGGAAAGCAAGTAAAAGGGTGCGTCACTGACGGGTTAATGTAAGTGACAAATTTAAAATAAAAACATAAAAAAATTTTGATTCACCAGTCTTCTGCAGAGCACTCTCCGGCATATCTTATATAAATTAATTCATAATTTAATTTTTTTAAGTAGTATACCACCTCTTTTATTTTTTTCATGACTATATGTCGTTCTTCAAGTACTGTTTGATGTGTGAGCTACCAATAGATTCTAGAATTGGCTATGTTGAAGTAATAGGCAAAATACATGCAAAAAAGTGCATATGTACAGGACCATTCAACTTGGTTATTGCCCATAAAGGAAGAGATTGGAAACAGAAGATACAATATTTTCATGGTGTAAGATCTGCTTTATTATTAAAATTTTACACATCAATAAATATAGTAAGTATCATATTTTCATATTATAATGCAACATGATTTAAGTAAAATTTTATCATCGCACCTCATACTCTTCTTCTTAGACCGATTTTTGCACCTTCTTTGTTTCCATCCTTAGTATTTTCACGATCGTTGTTATGTCGTCTTGAAGAGCCTCTTTGTGGTCCCTCTGTTGGTAGACTGAAGAACCTTGAAATCAAATAATTTTCCCTGGGAAAAAAGTTCATTAATTTCTCCTTTCCATTTTTTTTAATATAAATGTTTTTCCAAACCATTGGCTCAGGTTTTTCTATTTATTTTATTAATTTAATTTTAAAAAATGGAAAAGAGAAATTAATGAACTTTGAAATTCCTGGGGAAAATCATTTGATTTTGAGGTTATTCAATGTACCAAAAGAGAGAGCAGGAGGTGGCTCTTCAAGACAATGCAACAGTCATGGAAATTCATAGTTAAATATGGGAAATAACATTATGAGGTTCTTAATTCATAAATTAATGAGTCATTTTTACATCTTACCTCATATTTCATGTTTCTTTAAACATGGGAACTAGTTTTCAAGAAAAAAATTCTCTTGAAAACTAGTTCCCATGTTTAAAGAAACATGAAATATGAGGTAAGATGTAAAAATGGCTCATTAATTTACGAGTCATGGAAACACTGAGGATGAAACCGAAAAAAGTCCTGAAACAGGTTTAAGAAGAAGAGTATGAGGTGAGGTGATAAAATTTTACTTAAATAAATAAATATCTCATAATGGTAATTCCTAAAAAGTCAAATGCAATATGACTTTGCATAACTTCAATGTCTTGATAATATCAAATATTTTTTTTTAGCTGACTCCAAAGCATTACGAAGAACTAATTGAAAAATTACAGACAGAAAGGGATTTTACTACCAAGAATGTCTGAAGTCCAGAGAATCAAAGGATGTGAGTTCTGCCAGTGATAATGTAAGTCCTTATTCTTGTATGTGCGATGTTAGAGATGTTGCAAGCCTACATTCTTGCTTGAAGAATTCTTGCATGTGTTGCAAATGTAGAGGAAGAATCCAAAACCAGAAAAAAAAGAATAATTTTGATAATTGCCTTTGTGAAGACTAATAATGCATGAATATTTTACTTCATTTGTTTATTTTTCTGCATGATTTTGTACTGGTAAATTATTTTGTGAATGTAACATAATCTATTTGTGATCTGCAGTTATTTATGTATTCTATCTCATACATTGTAATTTTTAGTTTCAAAGAAAATATATTTCACTTCAACCATATTTGCAGTGTTGGTATGCTTTTATGTATTACTTAATTTATAAAAAACAAATTACTTAAACTAAACTCAGACACAATTGTTACCTTAATTTGGGAAAATTTTGCAGTTTTAATTTACAGGTAAAGAAAACTTTAGTTTTATGTGAATATATTAATTGGCCATGTATCTTATAGTTAAAATTTGTTTTTGAACTTTTATATCTATTGTCATTCAATTGTTTCTGATATAATTTTCCAAAGAGAAATGATTATGTGGAAGAAATCACGTTGAATCAGATATGGTAGCCATATGGAAATAAGTTGTGTATAATTTACAGAGAGGGTATATTTTTCTTAATAAGAATGCTACATAAATATAATTTCATTTCATCAGTCCATTTTATAAAACTTCCATGATAATGATAAATCTACCTGGTAAAGTGATTTTTTTTACTGGAGTAATTTGCCATGATATACCATATGTTATTGTAACAATATTGTTTCTCTATGAACGGCAACATTTTGACAGTTGGTGTTTGGCTGAAGATGGATGTAAAATTATACTTTTGAAACTGGTATCGTGAAAACATGCAACTTTATGAGGTGAGAGATAAAAACATTTTCTCCAACTCATTCATATATGTAAATACCTCATAGTGTTACTTCCCACTTTGATTTTGATTAAAAATAATGTTTCTGATTTACTGTGGTATGTAATACTTATTTACATTGAACTGGGGAAGGGGGTCTCAATGGAGGATTCATATTGAGGACTCATAACTGCATACTGGTACATCACTTGTACATTTTCTCTGTTCCTGCAGAGTATGCACCTAAATCAAGTATGTTGTGGGCTAATCTCAATACTGGGAAATAAATAAGGTCTCTCCCAGAGGGTATAATAATATATATATATATATCCTCAACTCGTATCCAACTCAGTGTTGGGTCAAGGAATGAGATGAGGTCTGTGAATGAGAAGGGTGCTGGCCGACCACTCCTGACGCACCATCACAGGGGCAGATGAATGAAATGAAACGAAATGGATGAGCTAAGTATGGAGAAATGGTGGAATAAAATTTGTGGCAGGGGAAAACGGGAGAAACCCAGAGAAAAACCTGCCCAAGCTCCATTTTATCCACCATCAAACCTACTCGGAGTGACCGAGACTCAATCTCGGGACCCAGCAGTGAGAGGCAAGCATCTAACCGCTTGAGCCACAGAGCCGCCAATAATAATAATAATAATTTATTTATTCTTGCATTGTTAAGTTCATAAGTTCTTCTCTTCACCAACCAGTACAAATATAAAACTACATTTTATAAATTGAGTCGGATAAATATTTTTTCATCACACCTAATAAAGTTCGGTGTTTTCCGTGAATTTAGATGAAAAAACATTTATCCAACTCAATTTATAAATATTGTAAATTACCTCATAGTGTTACTTCCCACTGTAATTTTGATTAAATAAAACTACATATTTACAATATAAATTATGTATGTAATATATTAACTAACTCCATGGTACAATAGGCTAGAAGGCCCTTGGCCTATCTGCCAACTGCTGGCCTCAAATCTAAACATGCTAATCACAGAGGTAGATGATCCCCTGCCCATCGCAGTCTATGAGACTTAACTGTTCTTATTATATCTGACTTCCTAAACATACCATGTATCTCACTGTTATGTAGTTTTCTCCATTCACCTGTCTGTTCATCTCTTTTTGGTCCAAAAATTTACCTAAGAACTTTATTCTAAAATACTCATAATCTTCTAGATTAGTGTAGTGGGCTGCACACTCCTGTGGAGAAGGAGAAGTCCACGGTTCGATTCCTGGTTCAGACATTAATTTTTCTTTTCACAATATCATTATAATATTATAATATGATCCATTATTGGAACTGTGTTAATAATAACAGTATTGGAAAATGTTAAATAACATCGTTTACTGCTTATAAAAGTGGTGGTGTAAAATTCTCAAATATAGATACTTCTTAAATGAAGCCAGCTGTTGGCGATGGTAGTGACACCTACCTGGCAGCAGACGAAATGAGAAATATAGATTTGTATATGTGGAAAGAATTGTTGGTGTTTGTACCAAGTCTAGAATAGTGTAGTGGGCTGCACACTCCTACGGAGAAGGAGAGGTCCACGGTTCGATTCCTGGTTTAGACATTAATTTTTTCTTATACAATAACATTATAATATTATAACATGATCCATTATTGAAACTGTGTTAAAATAACAGTATTGGAAAATGTTAAAATAATATCGGCTGTGATGGACTAGTGGTTATGCTCCTTGCCTCTGGTCCCAAGGGTCATGGGTTCAAACCCGGCCAGGGTTGATGGATTTTTTAGGATGGAAAAATCCAAGGAGCAAGTCCTCCGGGAGGGAATTTAAGCCGTGGGTCCCAAGTCTGAAGATTTTCAGGCTCGTAAAAGATCCTTAAGCCTGAATGAAAAGGCCTCTAAGCAAAATTTACCGAATTTTCCCATCCTAGTACTACCTTGGTTTCCTAGATGTCAGTATGAGGCGGAATGCTGACCATGGACCACTCAAATGACATCTATACGAAAACAAGTGTAACTAAATTAGTATGGCTCAAATTCTTCCCTGTAGGGGGAGAGCGCCTAAATCTCTGTTAAGAGAAACATGGGCTTATAAGATTATAAGAAGATAAATAATATTAATAGTTAATTAAATATATAAATGCATGATTTTAAAAGACAGATATTCGTCTCCACGACCAGCTGATTTATAGAACTTGTTAGTGAACTCTATCTTCGGTAGCCTCGGAGAGATAATAAGGATGAGATCTCTTGTATCATTTGTACCTGTTCTCAGGGGTAGGCAAGAGATCTCAGGGTTGTGAACTTTTTATAAGCAAAAGAACAACATACAAATTTTCCACTCAATTTTAACGAATCTAAAAACTATTTATTCACAAAGAGATACACTTTTGTTAATACAATTATCAAGTTTTATCTAAGAGTGGAGTCGATGAAGTTATTTGAGGGCCACGTGCTTGAATCAAATATTTTCAAAGTCCAAATGTTTTAACAGACTAAATCTTTATAAAGTCGTAGATAACTTTAAATTTAACAAGTTCTCGGATGAATCTAAATTTTAACTGGATCGGAGATCGCGGTCTGTAGATCTACGATGTTTTAACACTGAACACAGAGTGACCGAGAGTGAGACAATTTTGATATATGTTCTCGCTTAAAAAGACAATAGCTCCTCCCACTTCTTTCGATTCCACTCGATACAATTTGAATATACATATGCTACACTAAATCTTATTCGCTAGTCATGTGTTTCCTTAGGGGGAGGTTTACACCCTTGGAGTTCCTAAAATGTAAATCTGTCAACACTGCTATGTATACCTTATTTCTTCTTGGAATTACTGGTCAATAGCGTTAATTACAATTTCTAAGAACTGGGTTAATTGCTTTTTTGATATTGTTAATAGATAACTGTTTTCAGTTTCTTTCAATTTTGTAAATTGTCATATCAAGAGACTGTTATCTTTTCTAAAGGGGGGATGAATGTCTCTTGTTACCTGCATAGTCAGGTAGCATTTTCACAATACTTCTCTTTTCTAGACATGTAGTGGAATTTTACCTAGACATATTTCTACTTTTTTCACATATGTCTTTTATAACGATATTAATAATATATATATATTTTGATTATTTCTTGATTAATTTAATTTTAATAAAAAATTTGATATGATTTCCCTAATCCTTGTAATTTTTTGATTCTAATGATCTATTATATGACATGTTTATCTTATGGTATACTTTTATTATATTTTTGGAACATTTTAGTTTTAGATTTATATATATTAGAGTTTTATTTTAGTTTATATATGTATCCGTCATATTTACTACACATTTTATTGAATAAAGTAGCAGATATAGAACATATTAAGTTGTTTTTAACATGGTGTGATATGACAATGAACACAGTAGAAATTTCGAAATTGTTTCTTAATTTCTCATCTATGGTGCAATAATTCAATATATTAAGGTATGTGGGTAGGAAATAACACTATGAAGTTTATTTTAATATTGTTTAGTTGTTTCTTCACTCACCTCATACTTCTTAACTCCCAAGCAGACTTGAGTTTCTTCACTTCATTTGTGACATTCTCAATGCAGTATTACGTTCACAACTGATGTCCAACGGTCTCCTATCCTGCAGACTGACCTCCGCACCATCTGATGGCTGACCGAAGAATTTCCAAATCAATCCCCTCTCCTTACCACTGGGTATTTCAAAATTCATAGTTGTGTTTTTATTCCTGCATATGTAAATTTTTTCCCAAATTGTGAGTTCCTTCAGTTTTTCCAATTGTTTAAGTAATTTTATTTTGGTTTCTATTCTATGTTTTTCTGACCAGGCATGTGCAGCTATTGCAGATTTTTCTGTTTCTCCATTTTTAACATTTCTGAGGTGTTCCTTTAATCTTGTATTTAGATTCCTTTTTGTTTTTCCTATGTATATCTTTTCACAATCTTTACAATTAATTTGATAAATTTCCGATTTTTTGCAGTCTTCAATCTTTTCATTTTTGTTGGTTTTTATTAAATTACATAAACTGTAATCATTTTTCGGTGCTAATTTAATGTTGAATTTGTTGAAGATTTTTTGAAACTTGTCAAATACTAAAGGATGGTATGTGAACTTCTTAAATTTTTTACCAATATCTTTATCTGTCTCTTTTGTTAGATTCAGAGTTTTCTAAATGGCAGCTCTTGTTCGGCTAAGAAACACACAGCGTATATTATGCAGCTAACAATGTACTTGTTTGTTTTAACGTTTTTGTTATGCTTATCTGTATTAACTTAATTTTGATATCCCGGCTTCAGGACTCTTCAATTCTAGTGTTTCGTAAATTATGTAGCGCTATTTCACAGTGAACATGGGTTTCAACTAGTTCATGATGTTTTTCAGCGCATGAAAACTATTTACATTAGAAACCCCCTTTGTTGTCCAAATATTTTTCTCCTTTGAAAATAGACAGCAGGGCTAACAGGGATCATGACTTCCTGCAGCCATATGTCATGTTCATACCAACCTTCAAGTTCTTCGTTAAACGATGCACTTTTGTTTTTGTTTGACTTATAATGATATTTAAATAAGGAGTTGGTTTAGAACTTTTTTCTTTTCTACAAAGCTTCGGCAGGAAAAGTGATGACTTAACAAGTCTTCAGTAAATCAAACACGTTCCTCTCCCATGATAATATTTATTTATTTAATGGTTTAATTATTGTATTTGATACGCTCAGAAGCACTACGTTTACGTATGACTTACTCGGAGCAACTGAAACCTCGCTGTTAGCCGTTTCTAGAGTGCTAACAGGGCAGCTACAGAGTAGCATTGGGCTCAGCTTGAAATGCAGCAGGATGTACTACCGATGAGCTTGAATGCACCTGCGCAACATACTTTCATAGTCATCTTCCATGTCATCGGCTAACAGTGTAGGCATTTAAAATGTTCAAACACTGTATTGGAATGCATCAGTATATACGCAACGCATACAATATATATTATTAAGTTACTATTGTTTACAACATTTAGACTACTATCAATGCATTGTTGTATCTCATTCTGGTATTATGTTTGGTTTTAATTATATATCAAAGAGTTTCATTCTAACTTTTGAAAGTGTTAGCCGGGCTAACAGTGCTAACATGGACACTCCACCACTGGTTTTCTTCAAGTTTTTTTTAATTTTTGTTGGTTTTAATGATGCTATTGAGGCTGTATTCATTCTTCTTATGCCAATCTTATGTTAAACTTTTTAAAAATTTTCAGATGTATCTTCAGACAGAAGATTACTAGAAAATCAGAGATAAAGTTCCTCAGATACGTTGCAGGATATACTCTAAGAGACCAAATTCCTAGTGAAACAATTAGGCAAGACCTCAAATTTTTTAATCTAAATGAAAAAAATACAAAACTATAAACAAAAATGGCATGAACATATTTTAAGAATGGATTCTTCTAGGCTAACAAAACAAGCACAGTTGAACCAACCTTAAGGCTATAGAGATGTGGGACGTCCTAGAAGACGATGGGAAGATGAATTCTGAGAGCAAAACATGCCGTTGGCCTATCATGAAGAAGATGATGATGATCTGTTTTAAAAAGGCATTTTGGAGGGGGAAATGCAAAAGCTTTGGTTGGTGAGGAATGAGTGAAAGATTCTATCCAAGTTACAAATAAAGGATGAAAAACATTTTCATAAGATTCTACAAGCAGAACAGTCACAGAATACAACTTCCACTACTAAAAGAATCAGTATTCCATCAATTTGTGTGATGGACAATGTTAATTGTGCATTAAATATAAACATTGTATAGGCCTAAAAATATTTTCTAATTTTTTAGTGTTTTGTTCTAAAATATTGTAACAATAATACATTAATAATTTATTTATTTTAATTATAATTTATTATTCAGATGTGCCTCTTAATAATAATGTTCATGCACATTGTGGGACCAATCATTCAAATCGGAACAAAGTTATACCTATTTTCAAAATATGATAAAACAATTTGCAAGTAAATTTATCATAAGTAATGCCACAAGTGATTTCCAAATTATCGATAAATTCACGACTCACGAAGTGAGGAGTAAATTTATGTAGAGAATTTGGAAATCAAGAGTGGCATTTGTTAGGATTATTTAACGAATAAAATTAAGCTGTTTACTCACAAATCATTATTTAAATATAGTTATTTTAAAATATTTATATATTTAATGTAAACAGCGATGTTTGAAAACACAATAAACGATTGGTATGCTTCATTTGCTTCTTTTGTTCATCACTGCAAAACAGATCATATTATTTATTGCCAAAGGAACGCAATATTGTAAGAATGCACTCTAGTGGAGAAAAAATGAAACACATCAAACTGTATATTAATTCATTTCTGGTCCTATGATGTAAATATGACAATTATATTTTTCTGGAATGTTTATTACCTGGCAAAAAATACATTTAAGAAAGTGCAAACAGTGGTTTCTTTTTTTGGTGGTATAATCAATTGCTACAAATGTTTTTATATTTGTGCGGTATGTGTTAACATTCATGCACTATATATACAATCTGATAGCCGAATTTCTTGGGGAGTCAGTCACTGCAAAATAATGGTATGACCTATTCAGAATGTTAAAAAGGAGGTGCTTTCTTTATTATGATAAACTTTAGTTGGTAAATTCTAGGCAAAACACGACTGTGATTGGTTGTAAATCAAAAATCATTGTGATTGGCCATTGACTCCCATTTGTGGCATGAGTTAAATAAGTCTGCACAAACTGTTCCCAATATTATTCTCAGTACCTTTCTTTCAAAAATATTAAACGATTACACAAGTTTCAGAACCATAATAATTGGTCTAATTAATGCTTTATATATCTTGATTTTGGTATATATATCACAATATGTCATGCAGGCCTGATATCTCAAGACCACAGCGGTAGACAATCATAGTATTATTAATAATTCCATCATAAATCTTCTTGAATAAGAAGCTGCTCAATTGCATTGTGAACAACAGTTCAGTGCTATGGGTATGTAAAATTATGTAAGAGAGAGTGAAATTTGTGTCTGAAGTGAGATGCCTATATAGCACAATTCATTAGTGCACTGTATGTAGAACAGATTTTTTGGTTCAAATCCCAGATCAGACAAAACAATTTTTCTTGACAATTTAGTCTATATAATTTCTTTTGAATATTTTTACATGTTTATTATAAAATGATTTACTACTAAATAATGAGGATTTATGATTGCTTACATGTAAAATTATTACTGATTAAGCTTTCTACGGTTTTTATTTTACACTGTGTCTTATTTCAGTAATTTGTGGTTTTAAAAAAATGGCTGGAAAATGGAACAGTACATGAATTCTGAGCTAAATTTTGGAATTCCTTAGATTTGGACAGGATATATCTTTCTAAAATTGCCATCACTGTCATTAAAGGATCAATTTCAATTTTAAGAAACCATATTTACAACATTTCTACATTATAGAATGTATACTTCAATTACAATTTGAAATTTTTAAATGTATTTACAAAATGTAGTTCATCAATTTCAAAAATTAATTGTCTGTATCACTTTGTCCTTGAAGTAATCCTCTAATGAGGAAAGTTGTGTTAATAAAAAAAAATCATAAAGTACTGAAATGAAATACAGTTTGAAAGAAGCACATATTTCTATCCAAACTCTCAAGCTGGACAATATGTTTTCTATAATTACTATTTCTACTTTGAAATTCATAGGAAAACATTTTTTAACAACTCACCTCATAAATTTCATGTTTTTCACGAAACTGCAGTTTCAAACGTAATCACATCCATGATTATACATCCATGATTATACTGCATAATGCTTACTTACCAACATTAATTTAATATTACTATTTCTACTACTTAAAAGTTTAATCAATTATATTTATGAGTTAATCCATTTAAAATGGAATGGTTTTCAAGTTTTTGAATATCTAATGTCCTCCATATTTCTTAAAGATTGTAGAAATTTTTTGTACTCACTTGACATCATTAGATATCATTACTAATTAGATGAGGAGGCATTTGACTGCCATAAGAGATCATCAACCCCAACTCCACGAGGTTTGGACCAGAGGCAAGGAACATAACCACTAGACCACTGTAAAGTATTTATAAACAATGTTAAAAAGCTACAAGCCTCCAGCTTTTCTTGCAACAATTGTATTACATTACATAGTTTACTTGGGGTGGCACGTGTACCCAACCTTGCAACAATTATGTGACAACATTAGTATACAGTCCACTCATCCTTTCATCTACCAGCTGTATCATCATATGCCATCAAGAAGAATGACCCCCACATAAAACAATGCCCTAAATTCAACTCCAACAACAACAAAAACATTGTCCAACTATGTTGGGAGGCCAGGAGACTAATAGAATAACACGAGAGTCTGCCCTGCCGTTGGACACTACTTATTTAAGTAAAATTTTATGACGTCACCTCATATTCTTCTTTCATTAGTTTCAAAACCTTCTTTAGTTCCATCATCAGTAGTTTCAAGACTGTTGATACATCGTCTTGAAGAGCCACCTGTTCAAGACAACATAACAATGGTCATGAAAATACTGATGATGGGGCCGAAAAAGGTTTGGAAACTAGTCTAAGAACAAGAAGAATATGAGATGAGGTCATAAAATTTTGTTTAATTAAATAAGTGAGTTATTACTACTACTGTATATATAATAATATCCTCAACTTGTGTCCAACTCAGGGTTGGGTTGAGGGATGAGATGAGATGAAGCCCCTATATTTTAGAGATATGTGAACAAAAAATGTGGTGGCCAACCATGCCTGATGTGCCATTACAGGGGTAAATGAATGAAATGGATGAGATGAGTATAGAGAAATGGTGAAATGAAATTTGTGGGAAGGGGAAAATGAAAAAAATGGAAGAAACCTCGAAGAAACCTGTCCAAGCTTCATTTCGTCCACCATGAAACCCATTTAGAATGACTGAGACTTGATCTTGAGACCCCAGCAGTGAGAGAAGAGTGTTTAACTGCTTCCAGTATGGAGCTGCCACTATTACTGCTACTATTATTTGTACACTTCACAGTTTACTTTAATAAATGATTAATAACCACAGATTTTAAGGCTGTTAGTTAAAACCTATGTTAGCTTTTCAAATTTGTAACTATGCAATATTAGAACTTAAAAACAATCACCATGATCTCAACCATATTCTCAAACTCTCATCATTTGTATAGGACTTATCACTTATTTGTTTGTTTGAAGTTATTGTGCAGATAAAAAAATAAATGGTAGCAGAATCAGTGGGAAGTGGATTTATGTGAAGTAACACAGATTACATGCATGCATAAGATAGATGTGTCATTTACACAGCTAGGTCCTGACTTCTTTACTATTACCAAATTATTATAGTATTTTATGTTACTAGACCTTTATAATACATTGTATTAACAGAGTTGCTAATGACGGGCAAAAATAGTTTATTTTATTATCATCATAATAATAAGGCACAAAGAGAGACTGGATATGTTTTATCTCTTATTATTGGATCTAGAGAAACAGGAAGCAGATACAGAAGTTTGTCAATAAACTACAATAGGAAGTAACATTATGAGGTTCTTAATAATATGGTGAAGCTGGTACATCTTATTAGACTCACCTTTTTTTTTCATTTGACATGTTTCAATATGCTGTCCATATAATCTTCAGCTTGTCCAGACTGTTGAATTTTAAATAAACTAATCAAAACTAACAAAAATAAAAAGATTAATGAAAAAAAAAATCAGGAATATACCAGATAAAATGTGCTGATGTTGAGATATACATAGGTAAAACAAACAGAAAAATGGAGAAATAGAAAAATCTTCTGTAGCTGCCCACGTCTGACCAGAAAAACATAATATCAATGTAAACACTAAATTATTAAAACAGTTGAAAACACTAAAGAACTCACCATTTGGGAAAATATCTATAGCCAGAAGAATAGAAATAGGATTATATTTTAAAATTTCTGGGGAAAAAGATTTGATTTATAAGTTCTTCAGTCAACCAAAAGATGGAGCGAGAATTGACATCCAGGGCCGACAACATAAAATTCAGCAGTCTGGACAAGCTGTCAATGGTATGGACAGCATATTGAAACATGCTAAATGAAACACAAATATTTATGAGGTAAGATGTACCAAAATTCACCTTATTTATTACAGAAGTTTGTTCCTGTCGCTATATTGTGAGTTTGGTTTCCATTTGGGAGTACATATTATGTTGGAGCTATAATTTTATTAAAATTTCATTTTCATATCAAATTTTTTCACTTGTCATAATTTTATTTGTTTATTTTAATTATTCACTACTTTTTCATTATAAATCCTTCAATCATAGTCATTGTATTTAGGATTGGACAATATTGAGAAATTAATGGAAATAGTTTGGACACATGGAAAATTAAAACTCATAATATAGTAGTGGCAGCAACTTCCTACATCCTGTTGCTAATCTACGAAGTAATCAGACAATAGTAGTCTGGTTGATGTGGCAGAGATTTACTATTCTTTCGCATTCATCAAAGATTAATTTAGAGTTTGTCATATAACTAAGAGTAGAACTATTTAAAACATATGAATCAGTAATAATATAATATGAATAATATGAATCAGTATTCAAAGTTTTGCTACTTGTATACTCACCATTATTTTAGTAAACTATTCCTTTGATTTTTTATAAGATTTGTCATTTTAGAGTTTCAGTTGTGTTTTTTTAGATATCTATTTTCTTTTTGTTCCTTCCCAGATCATTGATCATTTATACACAGATACCGGTATTAATTTTTTTAGCAGAACAGGAGCTACAATGGAAACTTAATGAGAAAGAACAGCAACTACAGGAATTAAAGAAGACAAACCAAGAGTTGATTAGAGATAGAGAACTTCTAAAAACTCAACTTGTTTCTGTACCAACAAAGGAAGCACGTTCCACAATGACATCTCCTCGAACCATATCTCCAACTTGTTTAGAACAAGGTTCAGGAATGAGTCTGAAGGTAAAAACTACTATTAAGATATTTTTATTATATTTATATACAATAGGCATTGATACATCAGTGTGCTACCGATTGCGCTACCGAGCAATTCTAGTACAAACATTCATTTTTCTTATATGAAATGAATCAATCCAGAGGTGTGGGTTCAAATCCCGTCCGAGCATTTATGCCAGGAAATTTTTATATTCTTAGGGATAGTTTGAATCTATTGAATGTAGATTATTTTTATGAATATAGGGAAGTGAAGAAGTATAATTTTTTTTTCTTGTATATATATTTATTTATTATTTATTTATTTATTTAATTGTTATTAAACAGTTTTTACAGTGCAATATGCATCTTTCTGTGCTCAAAGTTATTTTAATTTTTTTTCTTCTTCCACTCCTCTCTATCCATTCAATCCGTTCTTGTAGTCCTGTTTCCTTCATGGCATCAGGAACTTCCCTATCCATGTTTTTCTAGGTCTTATTTTTTTTTCTCCCTACTAGCTTTTTTAACACTAAATATACATTGGATCCTTATGTATAAAATCTCCTAGGAGACTACTTTATAAATTTTACAGTTAAACATTACTATTTAATTGAATAGTTTTACAATCTTTCACCTAATTCTCAGTTATTCTACCCTATTATTTGAAACAATAATTATTCTTGACCAATCATAAAGATATTGGAACCTTCCTTGTACTTCATTTTAGGAGCTTGATCAACAATGGTTGGTACTTCATTAAGAATATTGATTCGAGCTTATTGTATTAGTTAAATTATGAAATATTTAAATTTTACTCCTAAGGAGATTCCTTAAATTAGGATCAATTGTATTTTTACAGCTAAAAAAAAGCAAAACTTGATTTCTTGAAAGGGTGTTTTTATAAATTAGTATTTCTTAAGAAAGTACAGTTTTAGAAATAAATACAATTAGATGGAAAGGGAAAAGAATGAGGGAATTTAAGTAATTTTAGAGGCTTAAACAAAAAATTATTACATTGCAGTAGGTAAATATATAGAATTAAGTTATGTAGATAGGAAATAACACTATGAGGTTTTTTAATATTGTTTATTTTTTTATTATTTCACTCACCTCATACTTTATAATTCATAGCAGACCCTGGGTTTCTTCACATCTTTTGTGACATTCACAACTGAACATGACACAGCATTGAGAATGTCACAAAAGATGTGAAGAAACCCAGGGTCTGCTATGAATTATGAAGTATGAGGTGAGTGAAATAATAAAAAATAAACAAAAATATATAGAATGTTTTTATTATTAATTTAACACATCTCATTGAAGGATAAATTAAATTTGAAGAGACAAATTTTTGCCCAGACCAGGACCCAAACCCGGGACCTTTGGTTTACCGTACCAATGCTCTTACCAATGAGCTACCGGGGCAAGTTCCAATCTAGACACAATTTTTTCTCTTATATATATGTTGTAATTTCCCATGCACCAAATGCTTGAAGCGATGGCTTCATCTTTGCAAATGGCGGTTTCTCGATTAAGAAGACTTTATTGGGAATTTAAACATTACTTTTAAAAGCCAGTAGGGCTTCTATTAATATTTTTATTATTCATTTAACACATCTCATTGAAGGATAAATTAAATTTGAAGAGAAAAATTTACATCTAGATTGGAACTCTCCCCGGTTGCTCAGTTGGTAAGAGTATTGGTACGGTAAACCAAAGGTCCTGGGTTCGGGTCCCGGTTTAGACAAAAATGTTTCTCTTCAAATTTAATTTATCCTTCAATGAGATGTGTTAAGTTAATAATAAAAACATCATTAGAAACCCTACTGGCTTTTAAAAGTAATATTTAAATTCCCAATAAAGTCTTCTTAATCAAGAAGCTGCCATTTGCAAAGATGAAGCCACAGCTTCAAGCATTTGGTGTGCGGGAATTACGACATATAAATAAGAGAAAAATTTGCATCTAGATTGGAACTTGCCCCAGTAGCTCAGTTGGTAAGAGCATTGGTATGGTAAACCAAAGGTCCTGGGTTCGGGTCCCAGTCTGGGCAAAAAATGTTTCTCTTCAAATTAAACATATACAGTCTTACTAATAAAAATCTCTTACACAGGCTTTCATCAGTTGTTTAATTATACAATGTATAAGCCTTATGTAGATCATGTATAATTTCCTTACTAATAATGTTGTGCCGGAGCTATATAACAAAACAACAGTTATACACAATACATCACATATTTGTCATCATAATGACGTCAGAACAATATTGCGTGCAGTTTGTAACAAATAAAACAACATCAACTAGTGATTAATTGTGTAAGAAATGAATATGGATAAGAATTAATAGAGATCCCTAATTGGAGAGGTACAAAAAAATAAGTGTGTTTTAATTTATATACATTTTCCTTTACGCTATGTCAAATATATCGTAGAATTGGTTTCACAGATAATGTGCTGCCATCTGACGTCAAGAATTTCGAACAATTCTTGGAAACTAATATAAGTTTTTCCCATTACTTATGAATTATGTGCAGTATTTTAAGATGCGTTAGAAAAACGTTCAAAATAGTACGAAATGTTACCAACAACAGAATAACGCTTTAAGCAAAAAAAAAATCATTATAGTCTCATCGGGAATCGAACCTACGACCTCACGGACTGTAGTCAGAAGCTCTAACCACAAGACTATCAAGTCAACGTGTAGCTTGCTGCAATAATAGTACCTCTATAATTAAATACATTTTTATATCGGTGTGTGTGTTACGTATTAAAGATGCAAGAAAGTTTTCTTAAAATAATATTATGAAGCATTTAAACTACATTCAGGTTAAATCTTGTCTACAGCAATTATTGTAGAACATATTATTTTGTGAATCAATGTTCAATTTAAAAAAAATATTATTAGGCCTAATCGAGAATGAGTGTAACGAAAGGCATTTTATGATGCCATTATTTTCCTACCCAGAGCTTTATTAATATTATTTATGCCCTGTGCATCCATCAAACAGTTGTTAAAGTGTTGCATTTTGGGTTAAATTTAAGGAAACTTTCATCAATATCATAAGAAAACAATCAGTTGATCTTGAAGTCCAACATTTTGTCTAGTTATACAATCCTTAAACAAGGCTGGAGGATGTATAACGATTCCCATGTAAAGCTGTACACCTCTTATACAATGAACAGCTAATACAGTGTTTATTAGTAAGAATTTTCAACTGAGATGTGTATAAACCTCGTATAAAAGTTATATATGGATTATTAGTAAGAGGATAAGAATGTTCAGTGATTGTTGAAAATTAAAATTAAGTAATTAAATACTTTAAACAACTGTGAAGTAGGCATAATTATACAATAATATGGCTACTGGTATTGAAAAACTAATTTCAAATGTATTAAAAAATTTAAAACATAACTGAATGAAAGATAAATATAAAATAGATATGGTGGGTTGTACTTAAAGCACTAACAGGAAAATTAGACACAATATTTTTCACAGTCTAAACTAGAACTATCCTTTAATCAGTTTAAAAAATAATTAACTCTGTATTGTTTACATTTATGAAAATGTTTTAATGAAAAACTTGATTATAATTTACTAATCTAGCTTATGGAACTTGCAGTTTCATTGCTTCAATCCTTCTAATGGTCCTTATGCTCACCGAACTGAATTCAATTCTTATCTCTCATATTCAATTTTGTAACATCTCCTGGCATTGGCATAATTGTAACCCACTTCTGAGGTTGGGGCATCTGAAAGCCAGGATTATGCTGCCCCGATGATATGATGGGTAATAATGATAATAGTGGTGTGCCATGAGAGTCCTTAATCCTAAACTTAATCTAAGGTAAATGTGGATGATGACGATTATGATGGCCATATGATGTTCAGAGACTGTTTGGGCTTTAAAAGTTTTCTGACATTTGTCTTCAGGTGAGGAAAAACCCCACCCTGAAAAAGAAAACCTCATCCAGGAAACTTGTCCCGACTGAGAGTTGAACTTGGGCCTGCTGCATGACAAGGCAGCATGATATCTTAAGACCACAGCGGTAGACAATCATAGTATTATTAATAATTCCATCATAAATCTTCTTAATTGCAAAGTAGAATACAAAGCGCAGAAATGAACTTCCTTAGAAGAACAAAAGGCTGCACAAGATTGGATCGGATAACGAATGAAGATATAAGAACAGAGTTAAATATATATCCATTGGATGAGAAAATCAGAGAATATAGAGAGAAATGGTTTACACATGTGAAAAGAATGAATGTAACAAGATTACCAAGAGCAGCATTCAACTACAAGCCAAGAGGTTCAAGGAATGTAGGAAGGCCAGTGAAAAGATGGACAGAACAACTGTGAGGTGGAACCGGCAATTTGCCTAGCCCGTGAAGTGAAGAAGAAGATAAATCTTCTTGAATAAGAAGCTGCTTAATTGCATTGTGAACAACAGTTCAGTGCTTATGGGTATGTAGAATTATATAAGAGAGAGAGATATTTGTGTCTGAAGTGAGATGCCTATATAGCACAATTTGTTAGTGCACTGTATGTAGAACAGATTTTTTGGTTCAAATCCCAGATCAGACAAAAAAAATGTTTCTTCAAGAAATTACCCTATATTGTTTATGTCTGTTTAAAATTTCTGATCCCATCAGGAATTGAACCCATAATCTTCCAGCTTGTAACATATTGCCTTAACAAACTATACTATGCATGTCCCCTCTTTTTATTGGTACATGATGCAACTGAAGTTCCATTAAACATGATAGTTGTGGTGATTTAATTTTACTCCATAAGATTCTCAAAATAGATGAATTGTTCCTTAGGTGATCTGCACTTGTCAGCAGGCCAATCACAGCTTTTATTTCAACACACATTTTTTTCCAGCATTTCTGAAACTTTTTCTCTTCATATATCCGATATGCATCTATATTAGTATATTTTACCTGTATATCCCTAAGTTTAGCAAAAGAATTGTTAATGTTTGTGCCAGGTCTCGAATGGTGTAGTGGGCTGCACACTAATCTGGAGAACTAGATGCCCACGTTTGATTCCTGGTTCAGACATTAATTTTTCTTTTCACAATATCATTATAATATTATATAGAACATTTAAGAATTATTGAATTCATCTATGTCACATTGCATATCATGATTGAATAGTTATAAATGTTTGCTAAAATACATTTTCTCTATTTTTGTTTAATTTAGGCAGCACTGAAGCGTTTAGAAAGAGAGCGAGATTTAGCGAAAGGTGATGTTGAGCGTTTAGAAGAAGAAAGAGATGCACTTCGTGAACGTCTGAAAGGTAATCCCATAAAGTTTATAATACTTAGGTTATATATTTACTTTTTTATTGCAAATTGATCACATTTAATGTTTGGATACTTAGAATTGGGTCATCTACATGTGAAACCAATCTTAAACTGCATTTGTGATTACTAGAGAATATTGTATGGAACATCTTAACAGAATACTTAAAACAGGGTTTCCTAGAGCACCACATGGCAAAAATCCTTGGAAAAGATAGCTCAAGAGCACCATTGTTTCAGTCATAATATTTTCTCGAGAAAGTGGAAAGATGATGATGATGATGATGATGATGATTGAATAGAAATATATGAAGATAAAATTGAATGTCTCTTATTATGATGTTATATGTAAATTTATATATTAGGATTCAACAATAAATTCAAAAAATGATTTATTGTTCAATTTAAGTGTATAAATTTACATATATTAATAGCCATAATAGTAGCTATAATGCAGTCATATTAATAATCACATCTTAAAATCTTGTAGAATTAGAAACAGTTCAATTGCATTGTGAACAATAGTTCATGCTACAAAGAACAAATATATACAGGATTATATAAGAGAGAGAAAAATTTGTTTTTGAATAAGGAAGCCTGGATAGCACAATGTTCAGTGCACTAGTGCATAAAACCACAAGTCTTGGTTTCAATTCTGGTTTAAGCAAAAAATTTTCTCTTCAAAAAAATAGAATTGAATATTGTCTCAAACTTTGAATTATTGAAGTTTTGATGTTTCTATTATCAATTTAACGCTTCTCATTGAAGGATAAATTATATTTGAGGAGAAAAATTATACGCTCAGACTGGGGTTTGAACCCAGGACCTTTGGCTTTCTAGGCCAATGCTCTACCACTGAACTACTGAGAAACTCCAATCTAAATGCAACAGTGTATAAGAGAAAAAGTTGTATTTGGATTGAGTTTCTCAGGTAGCTCAGTGGTAAAGCATTGTCCTAGAAAGCCAAAGGTCCTTGGTTCAAACGCCAGTCTATTCAAATATATTGAAGTTTTTGCTCAGAGTTGCCAGGCATTCAAAAGAAATTGTCATTTCCTAATTTTAAAAAAGAAGAATTGTTCTTCTTTTCAATCTTTCAATGGGATATATAGTTGGTGAGCAATGAAAACATTGTAACTCCATTTTAGTAAATTGTACAGGAGAAACAAGTAACTGTTTTAAATAATTATGAAAATTGATAAGCAATAGTTCCCACATATTTTACTACAGAATACAAGTCAAGTTATTAATAAATTTGAAGTCCATGTTTTCAATAGGTTATGCATCACATATTTCTGTGCTGGCTACTGGAGTTATGTGGTTTTCAATGACTGATGGAGTACGAGGTTTTTCTTTGCCTACCGTTGATATTTGAAACATTGAAAATATATTTCAGTTTCATTTAATTTTAATTTATAAATATTTAAGTTATTATTGTTTTGATCAGATTGCTACAGAAACACAAGTGGCAGAACATGCTCGACTTGAAAAAACAATTATTGAGAGTGAGGAGAGAGTACGAAAGTTAGAAGCAGAACGTCGTGAGCTCCTGGCTTCGCAAGGGTCAAAAAAGCTACTATCTCTAACATGGAGACTCAATTGGAATCTGCTAAACACCAACTTCTTTCCTCTCAAACAGAATTATCAGACCTTCGTGCCTTATACAATCAAATTAAGTGAGTATCATAAACAAATTAAACTTACCACACAAATATAATTATCCTATTGACTTTCTTTTCGGCTACTTAAATATAATTGGTCAATTGGTATATAAATAGAGATCCGTGAAAGTGGTTTTATTTTTAGGGAAAATTTGATATAAAATTTCAAGATTTCAATGTTATTGGGAATTTGGTGGTGTTATTCTAAAAAAATTTTAATTTGAGTCACTTTAATCCTAGTTTAGTATATTAAACCCAATAAGAATGATATATCCAGTAGTATAAGGTCAACTTTTAGCTTGTACAATTGATATCGGTGTTAATACACTAAAATGCATAAAATTTTAATCGTAGTCACTAATTTGTAAACAAAATTTACCTTTGAAGAAAAGCAATCATGGTGATTATCTCTGCATTCTCATTCTTAAGAGTGGCTGACACACTTGGTTTTGGCGTGACGATAGGTAGAAAATTAAAAACAAAAAAAAAAACAAATGATAATGAAAATTAATTTAGAATTAAGTAAAACACAAACTGACCAAGGTATACATTTTACATTCACTGTATCAATCTATTGATTAAAACAAAGTTTGAAGGGGGAAAGAGGGGAATTAAAAATTGTGCGTGACCATTGTAGTTCAAACTGTCAGTATTTATTTTGTTACATTTTGTTAAAATCCATGTTATACACATGTAATCCTACAGAAAAATATGTTTACTTACTTACTTACTCACTGGCACTATCGAACCCGTAGGTTTATGGCCGCACGGAACTAAGCTCTCCATACATCCCTATCCAGCTAATGTTTTCCAATCATTCCCTGTATAATCTACTTCCCTCAAATCATAGTTAATGTTGTTCTCCCACCTCATTCTTGGTCTACCAACTGGGCGTTTTCCTTCTGGCTTTCCTACAAGAAGTTTCCATGCACGTCTTTCATTCCCCATACGTGCAACATGTCCTGCCCATCGCAGTCTACGGGACTTAACTGTTTCTTATTATATCTGGCTTCCTATAAAAACCATGTAGTTCATTGTTATGTAGTCTTCTCCATTCACCTGTCTGTTCATCTCTCTTTGGTCCAAAAATTTTCCTAAGAACTTTATTCTCAAATACTCGTAATCTCCTTTCCTCCCTTAAAGTAAGAATCCATGTTTCGCACCCATATAATATAACTGGTAGAACAATAGTTTTATATATTTTCAGCTTAACGTTTTTTGAAAGTAGTTGGGACATCAAAAGTCTCTGCAATGCATAATAGCATGCATTTCCAGAATTGAGCCTATGTTTAATTTCTTTGTGCATCTCATTCCTATTTGTGATTATTGTTCCTAGGTATTTGAATTCAGCCAATTCCTCAAAATTTCCCTCATTTGTCATTAGCTGGATGTAATTAAATTCTGTTTTAATTAAATTGGGAATAATAATATTTATCAATACGAAATAATTATTCATGGCCCATTGTTGGCTTATTCAAATTTGACAGTGCTTGCATTATTGTCAGGTTACTGCTTAGACTTAAATGTTTTCTTCAGATTTGAACATACCATTACTTAATAATGATTGATATCATCATCATCATCATCACTTCAGGAATTAGGCAATTGCCCGTTCCAACTTCATAATGCATCAGCCCAACGTCTTCTAGGTCTTCCAACATCATGCCTTCCTCTTGCTTGATAATTTCTTGCTAACAATGGATATCTCTCCTTACTCATTCCATCCATGTGATCAATCCATTTCTGTCTGTAATTCGTTACTTTATCCAATAAAGGCTGTACTTTCAATTCTTCTCTTATATCCTCATGTCTTATTCTATCAAGTCTTGTACATCCTTTTACTTGTCTTAGGAACCGCATCTCTGCCATCTGTATTCTATTCTTCTGTCTTTTCACTGGAACCCAAGTTTCACATCCATACAATATTGTGGGAACCGCCATAACATTATACATTTTTATCTTGGTTTCTTTTCTAATTTTATTTTTGAATGTTCTCTGTATTGTTCCACACACCATCTGAAATTTATTTATTTTGGAGTCAATATCTCTTTCCACATTGTAGCCAACATCACAGCCCAAATATTTGAAACTAGACACTTGTTCTATACTTTGATTTTCTAAAATAATTTTGGTTCTCAGTGGATCTCTTCCTCTGAAAGCCATGGTCTTCGTTTTCCTTACAGAAATCTTTAGATCGTATAATTTACATATTTCATTTAATGCATGCATTGATTCCTGTAAGTCGTCTTCATTTTTCTGTATTATGATTACATCGTCAACAAATAGAAGATTATTTATGCACACTTTATTATCCATTTTTATTCCTGGATTTACTAAAACTTCCATTTATTTAAAATATCGTCTATATATATATTAAACAAAGTGGGTGATAAATTACATCCTTGTCGTAATCCAGTATTTGTTTTGATTGCATCTGTTCTTTTGAATCCGGTATCTATAATTATATTTGTGTCTTCATATAATTTCTTTATTGTTTCAACAAGGCACAGCGGGTATCCTTTCATTCGTAATATTTCCCATAATTTTTGTCTGTTTACTCGATCGAAGGCCTTATCCAAATCTATAAATCCTATGTGAGTTTCTAAGTTATGTTCTCTTCTCTTTTCTATGAGTTGTTTCATCAGCGTAAAGACATTGTCTATACATGACCTTCCCTTTCTGAATCCACTTTGATTTTCACTTATTATTACTTCTGTTATGTTTCTCAATCTATTATTTATTATTTTCGTATATATCTTGTAGCCAGTATTCATTAAGCTAATCCCTCTGTAATTCTCGCAATTTCTCCGGTCTCCTCTTTTGAATATATTCTTCACAATTGCTGTTTTACAAGTGGTTGGAATCCCATAGGTCTGCCAACATATATTAATTAGATGAAGTATTCGTAGTTTACACAATATTCCACTATATTTGACTAACTCCATATTTATATTATCTAATCCTGTTGCTTTCCTATTCTTAGTGGTTTTCAAAGCCATTTCTAATTCATTTATGTCTATTACATCAATATTTTCCACTTTTATTTCTTCCTCATTGTCCTCTTTTCCTTCAATTTCCTCCTTTTTCCAAAGTTTTTCATAATGTTGGATCCATTCTTGTTCTGGGATTATATTCAATCTGGCAGAATCTTTCTCAGTCTGATTTAGATGTTTCACTAATTTATAACCTATTTCTTGTCTTCCATACATATCATGTTCTACTGAGCTTATAAATTTATCCCATGACTCCTGATGGGCTTTTCTTATAATGCTTTTAGCAATTCTCCTTTTCATTTTATATTCTTCATAAGATTCTTCTGTTTTCAGTCGTAAGTATGTATGATATGCTTTTTGTTTTTCATTCACTGCATTTTGTATATTCGCATTCCGAGTTCTCAAGCCCTTCCTATTTCTTATTCTATTTTTCTTTCCTAATATCTCATTTGCTGTTTTATGTATTACATTTGATATATTTTCCCATTCAATATTTATATCTTCTGATGTCGCTATCTCTGATATATATTTATTCATTCTGCTTTCATAATGTTCTCTAATACTTTGATCTTGTAATAAATATACTTTATATACTTCTTCTTGGTTTCTTTTGTTCTTTATGTTATTTTTCCGCCATTTAGCTATTATGTTTATTTTACTTATCGAGATAGTGATCAGAGTATATATCGCTGCCTCTATGTACTCTCACATCTTTTACCAAGGCTCCTAGCTTGTTGTTTACGATTAAATAGTCAATTATTGATCTTGAGTTATATCCACTTCTTGTATATTTATGTATGTCCTTTTTTTCGGAAATAGGTATTCATTATTTTTAATTGATTATAGGCTGAAAACTGTCTCAAATCCTGTCCATTATCATTTATTGTTATTTCTCCATTATTTCCTATTACATTAGGTATAGGGACATTGCCTACTCTGGCATTTAAGTCTCCACTTATTATTAAATGATGATCTTTTGTATATTTATCAACTAATGTTTGTAATGTTTTATAACATTTTTTTGTTTCTTCTTTCTTACCTTCCTCTGGGGCATACACAGCAATTATCATCATATATCCTCTTTCAATTTTAAATCTGGCTATCAGGATTCTTTCATTTATAAACTCATAGCTATTCAATTTGTTCTTCCATTTTTCATCTATTAAAATTGCTATTCCACACTGCGCTCTTGTTGTCTGTTCTACTCCGCTATACAACATAGTATAGTGTTTTAAGTCCTTTGTTCCTTTTAGTTTCTTTTTGTTTCTGTTATTGTTGCTATATTTATTTCTTTTTTTCTTTAATTCTCTTTCTAATTCTTCTTTCTTTTGTATTTATTCCCCTTACGTTCCAATTTCCTAATTTCAAAATGTCCTTTATTCCAAATCGTATCCTTTTATCTTGCTTGGGTCGGTTCCTTTTATGACAATCTGGCTGATTTCCATGAAGCTTCTCAGTAAGATAAATGTCTCCTGGAAGCGTTACGAGCGCTTCGCAGGGCAAGGATGGTGGAAGGGCTGCTTCCTCTGAGCCTCCAAACATGCTCCTCTGGGTATCCACCCAAGAGAGGGCTGCTTCTTCCGCTCTTCAAGACCTATAAGTTTAGCTGTGCTATTCCTTGTCGTCCCTGTTGACCGTTGAAGACTTGACGAAGATGTGGCCGCCCAATATGGATACAGACGCCATTCCTTCATTGTGAGCTATACTTAGTTTCCCCTCGCCTCTTACCCACCAGCAAGATTAACCTAAGTCAATCTTCCCCAGTAGATAATGATTGATATAAAATTGATAATTATATCTGCAAAAATTTAGGGGAAAAAACTTATCTTACACGTAATATAATTTGTATTTCTTAGAATTCATATTGGCCATAGAACTTAAAATCCATATATTTGAGTATGAGAAGGACAGAAAATATTACCTCTATGTTGTGAACTGTGTTGCAACCATTTCTCTTTGTAAGACTGCATGGAGGAAGCAGATATGGCAGTTAAAAAAAGAAAATGGAATTCGTAAACAGTGTTTAAAAATGCATTATCAAAATTTCGCGAATAGAACAAAAAATCTCCGGAATTCGTTGAAAATTTTAAATTTTGGGGTTATTTTGCATTATCATAGGATTTCACGATTCATAAATGCTTTTTTTGAGGTTATAGGAAGTGGAATTAAGAAATGGTACAAGGAAATGACAAACTTAGAGCATTTCATGTTATTGCGACTCGCGAATTTCACGGATCTATATATATATATATATATATATATATATATATATATATATATAAAATCAACCAGCTGGTGATGATGCCATTCGTTCTTTTTGCACTTCAGTATTTAGAAGGAAGATTTGAAAATTTAATCAAAACAGAATAGATGATCTTGATGTGTAATATTCATTCAGATTATAGAGAAGACTAGTAGGAGGTTCAGCTATATAATATCTATACACATGCTTATAGAGACAATTGTGAACAATCCAAAATTTACTACTGTAGATATTCATAAGTAATGCCACGAGTGATTTCCAAATTATCGATAAATTCACGACTCACGAAGTGAGGAGTGAATTTATCTAGAGAATTTGGAAATCAAGAGTGGCATTTGTTAGGACTATTTAACGAATAAAATAAAGCTGTTTACTCACAAATCATTATTTAACTACAGTTATTTAAAAATATTTTTATATTTAAAGTAAACGGTGATGTTTGAAAACTAATGAGAAACGATAGGTAGCCTACGCTTCTACTGCTTCTTTTGTTTATCACTGCAACCAGATCATACTATTTATTGCCAAAGGAACGCAATATTGTAAGAATGCTCTCTAGTGGAGAAAAAATGAAACACATCAATCTGTATATTAATTCATTTTTGATGTCGTATACATTTAAGAAAGTGCAAACAGTGGTTTCTTTTTTTGGTGGTATAATCAATTGCTACAAATGTTGACATGTAAGCACTATTATATACAATCTGGTAGCCGTATTTGTTATAGGCTCAGTCACTGCAAAATAACGGTCAGACCTGTTCAGAATATTAAAAAGGAGGAGCTTTGCTTAATATATGATAATCCTAACGTTGATAATTATTTCGTGAAACACGTCTCTGATTGGTTGTAATACAGAAATCATTGAAACGTGATTGGTCATTGACTCCCATTTGGGGCATGAGTTAAATAGTCTCAGAAAGTCCACTGCAGTGGTCTTGGGGTAGCGTGCTGCCTTGTCACGCAATGGGCCCGGGTTCGATCCCCGGTCGGGACAGTTTTTCTGGGTGAGGTTTTTATGGGGTTTTTCCTCACCTGTAAGACAAATGTCAGGCAAACTTTAAGGCCCAAACGGTGCCCAAAATCATATGGCCATCGCAATCATCATCATTCATATTCATCTTAGGTTAAGCTTAGGATTAACGACTCTCCTGACACACCATTATCATCATCATCACCCATCATATCATCGGGGCAACGTAACCCCGCTTTCCAGCCACCCCAACATTAGAAGTGGGTTACAAGTACGCCATGCGAGGAGAGAAACCAGGAATGTTGAAAGATAACTTGGAGCATTTGAAAAAAAAAATATATATATTCTTGCAAATCTCGGTTAATAATTTAATTTAATAAGAACCTCATAATGTTATTTCCCATATTTAACTATGAATACTAATTTAATATTTAGAGGAAGTGACATTATGAGGTTTATTTTAAATAATAGAAGTTAGATATGTATGGCTCACCTCATATTTGTAGTTTTCTTGAAGATGCTTTGAGCATCATTGTCAATTATTTCTAACTGTTGAATCAGCGGTTGGTGATCCTGCAGATTGATTTCTGCTCCCTCTGTTGGCTGACTGATGAACTTCCAAATCAAATTATTTTCTCTGGTTATTGCAAAATTCATTATTTTCTTTCTATTTTTGTGGATGTAAATTTTCTCCCAAATTGTGAATTCTTTAGATTTATATAACTGTTTCAGTAATTTGGCTTTTGTTTTGATTCTGTGTTTCTCTGACCATGCCTAAATAGCTATTGCAGATTTTTCTATTTCTCCATTTTTAATATTTCTAATTTGGTTAATAAATTTATGATGTCAGGTAAGTTTTCCCAGTATTTCTTTGAAGCTTATTCAGCATTATAATATTTAATTAATATATTGTTTCCTAATTTATTACTCTTTTTTTATAGAATCATAACAGTATTTTATTTTATGGCAGTTTTAACAGGTCAAATCATTGGTATAGCAATTCAAATCTGGGCATGGAATAGCCAATAAATTTTGCTCAGGGGCCTTTTATTTCAGGCTTGAGGTTCTTTGATGTATCGTAAATTTACAACACAGAACTCATATTAAGTTATGTAGATAGGAAATAACACTATGAGGTTTTTTAATATTGTTTATTTTTTATTATTTCACTCACCTCATACTTCATAATTCATAGCAGACCCTGGGTTTCTTCACATCTTTTGTGACATTCTCAATGCTGCGTCACGTTCACAACTGACGTTCAACGGCCTTCTATCCTGCAGACTGACCTCCGCGCCATCTAGTGGCCGACCGAAGAATTTCCAAATCAGTCCTCTTTATTTATAACCGGGTATTTCAAAATTCATAGTTGTATTTTCATTCTTGCATATGTAATTTTTTTCCCAAATTGTGAGTTCCTTCGGTTTTTTCCAATTGTTTAACCAAAACAAAATTACTTAAACAATTGGAAAAACTGAAGGAACTCACAATTTGGGAAAAAATTTACATATGCAAGAATGAAAATACAACTATGAATTTTGAAATACCCGGTTATAAAGAAAGAAGACTGATTTGGAAATTCTTCAGTCGGCCACCAGATGGCGCGGAGGTCAGTCTGCAGGATAGAAGGCCGTTGGACGTCAGTTGTGAACGTGACGCAGCATTGAGAATGTCACAAAAGATGTGAAGAAACCCAGGGTCTGCTATGAATTATGAAGTATGAGGTGAGTGAAATAATAAAATGTTATGTCTTCAAAGTCCATCGAACTTAGAGCATTGTAACCACTGGACCCTGACAACAAACAACAGAGACCAACATAGTATCATAAAAGATGGTGGAAATAATTTTGAAACAGATTCATTACCTTTTGTAGCCAAAATATGCAATAGATTAATGTAGAGTCTTCTATAAAGTTTACAATGTAAACTGAAATCAACAGACAAATACGAGTTTTGGATTCATAGTTAAATATGGGAAATAACATTATGAGGTTCTTAATTCATGAATGAATGAGTCGTTTTTTACATGTTACCTCATAGTTTATGTTTTCTTAAATATGGGAATTGCGGTTTTCAAGAGGAAACATCCCTCCCATTTTCAACCGACATTATGACTACTGGACTTTTGTTGGAAACTCCATCTGTAACGTTGCCATCTGGTGTTGATTTGATGTACTTCGAGATCAGGTCCTGTTCATCAGGAATTTCGAAATTCATGGATCTAAATTTGTTCTTCTGAATATATATATTCTCCCAAACTGTCAATTCTAAAAGGTTTTTCCAAATGTTTTAAAAGTTTGGCCTCTTTTTTAATTTTATGACTCTCCAACGAACTATGTGCTGCAATAGCTAATTTTTCAATTTCACCATTTTTAATATTTCTAAAGTGTTCCTTTGTACTTGCAGTTTCTGCAATAAAGTATACATAGGAAAAACAAAAAGGAATTTGGACACTCATACAAAGAAACACTTTAGAAATATATTGTTGGAGAGTCATAAAATTGAAAAAGAGGCCAAACTTCTAAAACATTTGGAAAACCTTAGAATTTTGAAATTCCTGATGAATAAGACCTGATCTCGAAGTTCATCAAATCAACACCAGATGGCAACGTTATAGATCGATTACTTATTTTAGGAATTCACACTATGAGGTATATTCATTTAGGTAAAATTTTTATCACTCACCTCATATTATTATGAGGTGAGTGATAAAAAAATTTACCTAAAAGTTATAGATCGAGTTTCCAATGAAAATCCGGTAGTCATAATGTCGGTTAAAAATGGGAGGAATGTTTCCTCTTGAAAATTGCAGTTCCCATGTTTAAGAAAACATGAACTATGAGGTAAGATGTAAAAAATGACTTAATCATTCACCATTTTTAGATCCAAATTTAATAAGAAATGAAGACAATGATAATTTGGAATATACACAAAGAAGACACACACAGATAATTCTTCTGGATTTAATTAGATTGCTTATAAAGAGACATTATTAAATAGTCTGACACATAGGTTAGTAAACATACCTATGAACAGAGAATTATGATAAAGAAAAAGAATATATAATTAACATAGCAATAGGGAATTAGTTTAAAGAAAGCATGATACACAGGAAAATAAATATGTTCAAGGACAAAAATGAATCAATGAAAGAGAAAGAGGAAAATATAAAATTCAAGAAGTTTATATATCATCCTATGAAGCATCATTATTTTAAAAAAGTTTAAAAAAGTCCAACATGAGATTGTCATCGAAAAATGACTTTGGCCTCAACAGAATAAGAATGAGAAAATGAAAAGAAAGAAGAAAATAATCAGTTAGAAAGAATTGACAATGATGCCTAAGGCATTGAAACTCAAGTCTTAAAAAAGCTACAAATATGAGGTGAGTTGTGCACATCTAACTCATATAATCTAAAATAATCAGAGATTTATTAGATAAAATGTGAAGATTGTGATAAAATCTACATAGGAAAAACATAAAGAATCAATGGTAAAGAGAACATTTTTCTCTTTACTATTGATTACAATAGTTTAGTTGTTACATTAATTTACTTATTTCAATCATAATTATAGTTTTAGCTTCTTAATATTAATTTAATAAACATAAAGAAATTTGAAAAACAAGAGTGAATGAACATCTTAGGAACATTAAAAATGGGGAAGTAGAAAAATCTGCAGTAAAACATGCTTGGTGAGAAAAACATCAAATTGAAATAAAATGGAAATTAATAAAAGAAATAGAAATACCTAAAGAGCTAACTGGGAAAATTTCTACATTAAAAAAATAAGAAAGATTAATTAATGAATTTTGAAATTCCCGGGAATGTGATTTAATTTGGAGGTTCATCGGTCTACCAACAGAATGCTGTTTGTAATTCAAAAGCTAGGCTGGAACTAATGGATATGCTTCAAATAAATAAATAACAGATTAAACATGGCACAAGATGTAAGAAGTTGTAACAATTCATTGATATATGGATAAAATATGTTTATCATTGTCCTTTTATGATTTTTTTTGACTTTCTCATCAATTTTTTTTTCTTAAACAATTGTAGTTTTATAAAGGCTGAGCTTATAATGATAAAGATGAAAGTTTATAAATAAAACAGGTCGTAATTATCTCACCTCATAAACTCCATATTCTTCAAATGAACACTAGATAGCAATTTGAAAGATGAAGGTGAAGATGAACATTCAACACTCACAAACATTGCTGAAGATAGGAACAACTGTTCTAGAAATCATGGTTCTGTGCTTTGAAGAACATGGAGTTTATGAGGTGAGATAATTACAAAATTTTATTTCTTAACTTAAAAGCCTCATAATGTTATTCCCATAATAAGTTTTATGTAAGAAAAAAGTTATTAATTGCAATTTCTAAATCATTATTATGAGTTAGGTATTTTGACTCACCTCATACGTTTTTATTTTCTTGCAGACTATAGCTTCGTCACATTTATGTGACATTGTTGATGCATCCTAACTCTTGTATTTGTGGTTGTTGATCCTATAGGTTGATTTCTACTCCCTCTGTTGGCTGACCAATGAACTTCCAAATCAATTTTTTTTTTTTCCCCACCTTTTCCCCAGGAATTTCAAAATTCATAGTTTTCTGCTTATTCTTTTCTCCCAAATTGTGATTTCCTTAGGTGTAACTAACTGTTTCGGTAATGTGGCCTTAGTTTTGATTCTGTGTTTTTCTGACCATGCATGTGCAGCAGACTTTTCTATTTCCCCATTTTTAACATTTCTAAAATGTTCTTTCAATCTTGATTCAAGTTCCTTTTTGTTTTTCCTATGTATATTTTTTCACAATCTTTACAATAAATTTGATAAATCCCTGATTTGTTGCCTTCATCAATCTTTTCATTTTTGTTAGTTTCAATTAATTTATTCAAACTGTAATAATTTTTGGTGCTAATTTAATGTTAAATTTGCTGAAAATTTTTCGAAACTTATTAAATACTAAAGGATGGTATGTAAATTTCCTGAATTTTTTTGCCGATTTCTGTATCTGTCTTTCTTTTATCACTTTTTGTTTTTCAAATTTATTTATTTTCTTATGAATCATCTTTTCCTCAAAACCATTCTCTTTTGCTATTTTTAATATGTGTTTTTTCTCTGTATTAAAATTTTCTCTGTTCATGGGAACATTTAATAGTCTGTAAGTTAAACTGTGCAATATGGTTGAAACCTATTGCATTAAGATAATTATCAATGTGTGTTTCTTCCTGTAGATTCCAAATTCTATTTTCCTTTTTCTTCATTTTTGATCAATTTAAGGTCTAAAAATGGTATTTCTTGATTATTTTCTAAATCATTGTTTTTTAGGAGTTTGCAAGAGCAAACTGATAGAGCATTGGCAGATTCTCAGGGACAGCTCGTTCAAGCAGAAATGGAGTTTAATAATGCCCGAGATCGTATCAGACAGTTGGAGAAAGATAGAGCAGGCTTGGACAGAGAAGTAGCAAACCTCAAAAACGAAGTTTCAGTTATGAGAGGAACCTTGGCTCATGTCGACCAAGAAAAAGATTCTCTTCTTGTAAGTAAAACTGTAGGTTTATGGCCATACAGACATAAGCTTTCCATAAATTCTCGTCCTTAGCTAATATTTTCCAATCATTCCATGTTTAATTGATCCTCTCTTAACACTGACAGCTGTGTGTTCCACCCACTGCTGCTGGACCAGACATTTCTGTCAGTAGGGTGGACTTTAAATTTTAAACCGCGCTAGCGCAGTGTGACTTTTACATCAATATATTTACAGTTAATAACAATAATGCATAAGTAAATCATTATTAGTGTTCTCACCAGACCTTCTAGTAGAAATTGAGGGTTTGATAGTGTTGGAAACATTTTCCTTTATGTAAAGGCACAGTGCAAAAGAGCATATGTAGCGAGTTTCTTTTCTTGTGTTCACTGCAAACACAGCAAGGTTTGGAGGGGTATTTTTTTCTTTCCAATCACAATTGGTGTTTATTTATGTTTCTTCATGTCTCAGCCTCCCTGGTGGGTCTTGACGTGGTCTCTTAGAAGTGGTTTCCTTTTCTCTCTGTCTTTCTTCCTCTAACCTGTCACCTGTTCCTAATTTCACGACTGCCAAAACAAGAGGCTGTTTTCAAGCAAAAAACTTCTGTTTGACATTTTGCTGTTAGGATTTTGAATTTTATAGACCCTGAAAGCATTAAAGAGTGCACAATTCAGAAGCCACAATACAACTTTTGCTCCATTTCACTGTTTTTCTAAGGATGGAGTATTATGATAGGTGCTGGTCAGCCCTGTCTACACCCTTCACATACTTGTTATATTGAAGTATTCAATAGAACATTTTTACAACTTTACTCCTCCCACTCTCGTGTTGCCTGATGCAATGTGCTAACCATTCTTACGTCTCTTTTATCTTTCGATGTTTGTAGCAAAAGGTCCCCCTTTCTACAAAAACACTTTCTCCTAGTTTGATTTTATTTCCTGCTTCCACAAATGATTTTGGAAGCCCTCTGTTAATATTTATTGCTTCAGAAACTCTCGTCTTTCTTTCGAGCAAATTTTCAGCTATAGCCACACTATTATAATAATTATCCTGGTGGACATGATGCCACAGATATAAATTCCGCTCCAGAACGCAAAATAGAGTTTCTTTTAATTTTTCCGCTCTGCAACATATATTTACAGGTTACATTACGTATCCCGTATTCGCCTAACTACCTGCACTAAAATTCCATATTTCACCAGCCGTCTGTCATAAAATTGTAAACAACTCTTTCTGTAAAGTTGGCAATTTCATAAAAGAAGAGAGAGGGGTACAAAAACAACTAAAATTTATTTCACAATGAGAAGAAACAAAATTGCATGCCTCATTCAAAAGCGAAGAGGCAGGGAAGCCATAGAAAACGTAAAAACGGAAATCTCCGTGACCAGTCGTCTAGCACTGGCCATTTAAATACAGAGATCTCCGTGGCCCGTCACCAATGTGTTAAATCATAATTAGTGTTATTCTCCCATCTCATTCTTGATCTCTATACTGGATTCTTTACTTTCACCAGTTTCCATGCCCATCTATCGATTCCCCATTGTACCATATCCTCCCTATCGCAATAATCTTAAGAGATTTGACTCTTCTTATTACACTGATTTCCCATAAAGATCATGATGGAGCTCACTGTTACATAGTTTTTTTTCTATATCCCTGTCTGTCTGTCTCTCTTCAATTGAAAGATTTTCCTGAACTCTTTATTCTGAAATACTTATAATCTTACTTTTTTAGGAATTCACACTATGAGGTATAATTTATTTAGGTAAACTTTTATCACTCACCTCATATTCTTCTTCTTCTTTAGACTAGTTTCAAAACTTTAATTTGTTCCATCATCAGTATTTTTGTCATCTTGAATAAATAAATAAATTGACGATTTTATTATTAATTTAACACTTCTCATTGAAGGATAAATTATATTTGAAGAGAAAAATTTTCGCCTAGACCGGGACTCGAACCCGGGACCCTTGGCTTTCCGGGCCAAGTGCTCTACCAACTGAGCTACCGAGGCGAGTTACGATCTAAATGCAAATTTTTCTCTTATGTACGTTGTAATTCCCTCGTGCCATATGCTTGAAACCATAGCTTCTATATAATTGTAGGCTTTCACGGCCGGCGTCTTGATCCATATTTGGTTCGTCTTCCGGGCTTATAGGCCGTGGTCTGGGAACCAGACCACAGCCTATAAGCCCGGAAGACGAACCAAATATGGATCATAGCTTCTATCTTTGCAAATGGCGGCTTCTTAGTTGCAAAGATAGAAGCTATGGTTTCAAGCATTTGGCGCGAGGGAATTACAACGTACATAAGAGAAAAATTTGTGTCTAGATCGTAACTCGCCTTGGTAGCTCAGTTGGTAGAGCACTTGGCCCGGAAAGCCATGGGTCCCGGGTTCGAGTCCCGGTCTAGGCGAAAATTTTTCTCTTCAAATATAAATAAATAAATACTTATAATCTTTTCTCTTTTAAATTAGAGACAATATTTCAAATCCATATAACTGTGAGAATTTCAGATGATAAAATCCTCTTTAATGTAAAATAGCTTATGTTTCCACAGTTGAATATTTTAAATTTCTTTCTGCACCCATTGCCTCCTTGTTATTATTATTTGTAGGTATTTGAATTCTGTCACTTTTTCAAAATTTCCCCCACTTGTTATTAGATTTCCTTTCCTACTTCTTCTTCTTCTTCCTTCCAAGTATTAGGCCAAGGCCTGTTACAATCCTATAGAAAATTTTCCCTCCAGCGTTTCATAGGACGGCCCAGTGATCTTCGTCCTCTTGGTATATAATTATAAACAGCTTTGGGGATCCGATTTGAACTCATTCTTTCAAGATGGTGTTTCCAATTTAGTTGGTACTGTTTAATATATTCCAAAATTGGCGTAGTCTTCAAATTCTTTTAAGATATCGGTGTTCCTTTTCTGATCCCATCTGGTGTAACCCCGCTGTTCTGCGCATGAATCTCATTTCACAAGCCGTTATTCTGCTTTCATGTTGTTTTTTTAGTGTCCATGCTTCACTACCATAGGTCAACACTGGTCTAGCCAAAGTGTTATATAAATGTAATCTGGTGTTTTTTTTGTACAAGGGATGGTTTCATAACTTGATTAATAATTCCTAAACTTTTATTATAACTAGTAACTTTTTCAGGGATATCCTTTTCATCCCAGATAGAGAGGTAATATCCAAGGTATTTAAATTGATTAGATCTCTCTAAAATTTTATTCTGGAGACAGATTTTACTTTGTATGGGGTCCTTCCCATGAAATGCCATAATTTTAGTTTTGTTAATTGATATTTCCATATTAAATTTGGCACCTATTTTTTGTAAATTATAAATTGATCGTTGCAAATCATTTTCGGAAAGTGCCAGAAGAGCTAAATCGTCTGCAAAAAGAATAGCATTGAGTTTGAGGTTCCTATTGATGGGTATATATCCTCATTGTGTTTTCCTCCATTCATTTATTAATTTATTCATGCATATAATGAAAAGCACCGGTGAAAGTCCACATCCCTGTCTTACTCCAGTGTTGATCTTTTCCCGATTCCGATTGAGGGTCTTTCCACTTTTCAGCGGTTGCCCTTTTACCAGCCGGCTGCTGGCCCTTCACATCCACATGTGTCAATCACAGAGGTAGATGATCAGCAGCCAGTGTAGGGGTGACATGTGGTTAGCATGTCGAGTCCCCCAGCCGTTATAGCTGGTTCCTCAACCTGGAGCCGCTACTTATTGTAGCTACCCAATTGCCTCACGATGCTGGGTGGGCACCGGTCCCATACTGGCCGAAATACCATGAGAAAATTTCTTCCCCCATGGAGACTCGAACCAGCGCAAGTCCCGTAGCTCTGCGCCAAGGCTTCCTACTTCCTACTTGAAGATATTAGTAATATATTGTTGTGGAACGTTATCATCAGCTAAAATTTGTAGTAATATATTTCTGTCTACTTTGTCTAAAGCCTTTATGAAGTCAACGGAGGCGATATGAGTTTCTATATTGAATTCCTTGTGCTTTCCTTTCCCACTTAATAATGTATTCCTATGTGTGATCATATTGTTAGTTGTAATGATATAAAATTCAGGTTGGCCAGCACTGGGATTTGAATTTGGGTTCTATGAGAACAAGTCTCAAATGCTAACATCTGGCCCAATTTGTTCAGCTGCTGATAATATATTATTACCTTAATACTTTAATATAATTACTATCAGCTCCATTTGCCTTTAGGAACAAAAACTATATAAAATAAATTGTAGCAAACATTGCATTTTTGTAATCCTTTTGATGAAAATACATACATAACTTGTCTATGAAATTTGTAAATTTATTTCCAGAATTGATTACCGTACTTCACAATTTATTTAATGCTATGATATATATCTTTTCAGATCAGTATAGACACTAAAACAGAAAGAATTGCTATGTTGGAGCAGGAGCTGAGGACAAAAGAAGAAAGAGCAATGAAGTGCGAAGAATGTCTGGCAGAAACTCGGAAAAAACTAAGGTAGGAACATCATGTTTTTTCATATCATCTAAATACTCTTATAAATTTAACTTGAATTTCGTATGATGATCAGAAGAATAAACTTCATGGTTTTTTTCATTTCAAAGCGAATTTCTTCATTTCACTGAATGATATATTGAAGCTTCAGGATGAATCAGTAAAGTTTACCGTTGAATTAGAAAAAGAAAACAAAATTCCTTTTTTGGATTTATGTATAATTAGGAATGATCAAACACTGAAAATTGAATTTGATATATTTAGAAAAGGAACTCATACAGATAATTACATTAAATCATCAGGCTTCAATCACATTGCTCATAAGCATGCAATATTCAATAGCTTAATTTACAGATTGACAAATGTACCATTAAACGAAGAAAATTTCAATAAAGAGTTTAAACATATCTTAAACACTGCTAGATTAAATGGTTTTGATAAAGAATTAATTATAAATAAGTTGAAGAAATTCAAACACAATAAAAGACTTAATGAATATACTACTCTACAAAATTGCAAAGAAAAGAAAAAATACAAAAAAATTACTTACCATCCTGAAATGCATAGGAAATTTCAAAAAATTTTTGACAAATACAACATTTCTTTGGCACCAATAAATAAATTTAGTCTGGGTAATCTTCTAAGTACCAATAAAAAAGTCAATGTTCCAGGCAGTAAGAAATCTGGAATTTATCAAATAAATTGTGAAGATTGCAATAAAGTTTATATAGGAAAAACAAAAGGAATTTGGAAATTCGGACAAAAGAACATTTCAGAAAATATTAAAAATTGTGAAATTGAAAAATCTGCAATTGCTCCACATAGTTTATTAGAACATCATAAAATTGGAAGAGAAGCTAAACTTTTAAAACAAGTAGAGAAACCTTTGGAATTGACAGTTTGGGAAAAAATATACATTCAGAAAAACAAAAATAGATCAATGAATTTTGATATCCCTAACGAAATTACATTGATTTCGAAGTTCATAAATTCAACCATAGATGGCAGCACTGAAGATGGCGACAATAGAATAGTTGACGGCCGAAGAATTTCGTCAGTCGGAGTTATGGCTGACGATGAACATGACTATGTTTGAAATCGCAATATCATGGAAGCATGAATCCTATGAGGTGAGTTGTTTAAACAATATGTTCTGCGATGAATTTTATTGATTATACCTCATAATGTTTACTTCCCAACATTAATTAAATATAATATAATATACATTTCTATTTACATAACTTTTTTTTTTCAAATTTATAATATTATGTTATACTAAAAGTAAAGTAAAGTGATCCCACAACAGGCCTCAGGAGACCCTTGGGTTAGTAGGAGGTTATGGCTCCCACTTTTTCTAAACAATCGGCTTATTTTAGGAATTCTCACTATGATGTATATTCATTAAGGTAGAATTTTTTATCACTCACCTCATATTGTTCTTCTTATTTGACTATAAACTATATTCCAAAACTAGTTTATAGTCAAATAAAAAGAACAATATGAGGTGAGTGATAAAAAATTTGACCATAATTAAATATTATGTTATACCTTGTCACTGGTATAATTCTACAAATGACTTGGTATTCTTTTTTTTTCCCTGTCTCTAAACCACATATATGTAGGCCTATATAATTCATTAATGAACCAAAAATTAAGAAAAAAGAATGAGAATGCATTTCTAGTCAAAATTAAAGTGGGATATAACACAATGAGGTATTTTCAATTTATACATAATTGGAGAAAATGTTTTTATATTTCTCACCTCATAAAGTTGCCTGTATTCATGATACTGGTTTCAATGGTCAATCACCATCATCTTCAGTCAAACTCCAAACTGCAATTGTCGGAATTTTGCTGTTAGGGCCATCTTCCAAACTGTCATCTAGAGTCGATTTTATGAACTAGGAAATCAATTTTTTTTGTCTTGAATTTAAAAATTCGTGGCTCTATATCTATTCTTCTGAATGTATATATTTTCCCCAAACTGTTAATTCCAAAGGCTTCTGTAAATTAATTAAAAGTTTAGTTTCTCTTCCAATTTTGCGATTCTGTAACAAACTATGAGCAGCAATGGCTGATTTTTCAATTTTGCTATGTTTAATATTTTTAAAGAGTTCTTTTGTATGGGTTTCTAAATTCCTTTTAGTTTTTCCTACATATACTTTCTTGCAGTCATTGCAACTAATTTGATAAGTTCCAGATTTTTTACTACCTGGGACATTAATTTTTTATTAATTATTAGTAAATGTTTAACTGAAGATGATGGTGATTGACCGTTGAAACCAATATTGTGAATACAGCAACTTTATGAGCAGAGAGATATAAAAACATTTTCTCCAACTCATGTATAAAATCTATTTCTAATTTATCATCAAACTGGGCTACTTTGCTCCTATAGGGATTTTATTGCTCTGGCAATAAAAAAGTTCTGCATTATTTGGAGGAAAAATTTCCAATCATTATTATCAGCTGTTTTCATTTTCGATAAATGAAAGGAATTGATAATGATCAACAAATTTCATTACAGATGATTCAAATTTTTTTATTACAGAAGCAAAGTAACCTCCTATAGGAGTCAAGTTTACCTTCTGTTAAAAACATGAATATTAGAAAACTTAGAAACTAACATATTTTGTTACTTCTGAAAAAGCACTATAGCGGATACTGTTTACACCTCGTCTTTGGATACTGCCAGCTAAAATATACTATAAATAATATTTAATATTTGTAGAAAATTTTTATATTTAAAAAAAAATTATGCCTAATCTGGAATTTGAACGTAAGGTCTCTGATTCCGTTTAAATTGAGATCCCTAAAGAGCTCTGTGCATTAGAATGCTGGTACGTAGAACCTTGTATTCAATATTTGAGTTTGTATTTTTTAACATTCTTACCTCATATGTTTATTTTGTTGGTTGGTTGGTTGGTTGGTATCTAATGTTGAGCACTTGATAATGAAATCATTCGCTCTCTTGCGCTCCAATATTTAGCAGAAAGGCTGGTCTCTTCTACAAGAGCTGGACAACGGAGGAGATGGTTTCTTTCCATATCTTCATTTAAATTGCAAAAAGGGCATTTAGGTGAATCCGTTATGCCAAGTCTGTGTAGGTGTTTATTCAGACAGTCATGTCCCGTTAGCAGTCTGAATGTTGCTACTGCAGATTTTCTTTGTAATGTAGTAATGTCATATGCTTGTAGATTTTCCCATTCCTTTCCAGAATGTTTATTTTGTTGGACAATCGTTTCAAAGCTATTGCTCCATCTTCAGCTTGTCCCAAACTGGTTTTTTCTTTTCTTCAAGTTGTATTCAGTTTAGGTGTAAATTTTTCTCTTCAAATATAATTTATCCTTCAGTGAAGAAATGATAAATTTAAACAAAACATCTATAAATACTTGCACTATAAATACCTTGCATTATATCCATTTCATATAAGAAGAAATTCATAATGGAAACTTATTGTCCCCTACAAATAGCTGGATAACTTAGAAAATAAATAGATTTTTGAAAAGGAATTGATACCATAGGTTTCATAACATAGATTTATAACATGTAAAAGGATTCAACCCAAATAAAAGGTCCCTGAGCAAAACTTGTCATTGAAAGTTATCGGAGAACATTTTTTGACAACTTATCTCATAGATTTCAGGTTTTTCATGATACCGCAGTTTCAAACGTGATCACGTTCATCCTTAGCCACAACTCTGACTGATGAAATTCTTCGGTCGTCATCTCTTATATTGTCACCATCTTCAGTGCTGCCATCTATCGTATTTATGAACTTCAAAATCAAATTTATTTAGTTCGGAATTTCAAAATTCATTGATCTATATTTGAAGAGAAAAATTTTCGCCTAGACCGAGACTCGAACCCGGGACCCTTGGCTTTCCGGGCCAAGTGCTCTACCAACTGAGCTACCGAGGCGAGTTACGATCTAGACGCAAATTTTTCTCTTATGTACGTTGTAATTCCCTCGCGCCAAATGCTTGAAACCATAGCTTCTATCTTTGCAAATGGCGGCTTCTTAGTTAAGAAGACATTTATTGGGAATTTAACACTACTTTATAGCCAGTATCATGAAGTGTTAAATTAATAATAAAATCGTCAATAGAAGCCCTACTGGCTATAAAGTAGTGTTAAATTCCCAATAAATGTCTTCTTAACTAAGAAGCCGCCATTTGCAAAGATAGAAGCTATGGTTTCAAGCATTTGGTGCGAGGGAATTACAACGTACATAAGAGAAAAATTTGCGTCTAGATCGTAACTCGCCTCGGTAGCTCAGTTGGTAGAGCACTTGGCCCGGAAAGCCAAGGGTCCCGGGTTCGAGTCCCGGTCTAGGCGAAAATTTTTCTCTTCAAATATAATTTATCCTTCAATGAGAAGTGTTAAATTAATAATAAAATCGTCAATAGAAGCCCTACTGGCTATAAAGTAGTGTTAAATTCCCAATAAATGTCTTCTTAACTAAGAAGCCGCCATTTGCAAAGATAGAAGCTATGGTTTCAAGCATTTGGCGCGAGGGAATTACAACGTACATAAGAGAAAAATTTGCGTCTAGATCGTAACTCGCCTCGGTAGCTCAGTTGGTAGAGCACTTGGCCCGGAAAGCCAAGGGTCCCGGGTTCGAGTCCCGGTCTAGGCGAAAATTTTTCTCTTCAAATATAATTTATCCTTCAATGAGAAGTGTTAAATTAATAATAAAATCGTCATTGATCTATATTTATTTTTCTGATTGTATATCTTATCCTAAACTGTCAATTCTAAAGGTTTATCTGCTTTTTTTTTCTCTCTTCCAATTTTATGATATTCTAATAAAGTAAGTGCAGCAATTGCAGATTTTTAAATTTCACAATTTTTAATATTTCTAAAATGTTCTTTTGTAAGAGTTTCCAAATTCCTTTTAGTTTTTCCTATATAAACTTCATTGCAATCTTTACAACTTATTTGATAAATTCCAGATTTTTTACTGTCTGGGACTGTTTACTTCCCAACATTCATTTAATATAAAACTTGTCATCCAATTCACACTCATAATAAAATTATGAAATTAACCCTGGAATCAGTGTGATATCACGCCAAAACGAATCTTAACAGTTTTCTGGCATCGGCATGTTTTCACACCTTTGTTTTGGTCACTCCTGTTTGTTTCCGATGAAAAATGTGATGAAATTGCATTAAAATTTTCATCATTTAAATTACAGACATATTTGTTTGCATTGTATTTATGTATTTGTTTTGAATGCTCTTTTTGATTCAATGCTTCATTCGGTTACTTAAATTACAGCACAACTCCAATTATATTTGAAAAGAAAAATTTTCGCCTAGACCGGAATGCCAAGGGTCCCGGGTTCGAGTCCCGGTCTAGGCGAAAATTTTTCTCTTCAAATATAATTTATCCTTCAATGAGAAGTGTTAAATTAATAATAAAATCGACAACTCCAATTCTTTTAAAAGAGTTTTGACCTTGCAGAAGGAAGGATGTCCATGCAGGGCAGACTATTGCATTTCATAAATTAATTATGGGAAATAACATGAAATTTTCAATTAATAAAAATTAATTAAATTAGTTGTATTTCACTTCATACTTCATGTTCTTCAAACTGCATTAATTAAATATATGTATGTAGGAAATAACACTATGAGGTTTATTTTAATTAAATTTGAGTTGAGTCAAAAAACAACTCAAATTTAATGAAAACTGTAATTTCAAGAGAAATCCCTGCCATCTTCAGCCATCACGACTGTCGAATTTCAGTCTACATCTTCATTTTCAAACTTGCCATATGGTATTGATTTGATGAACCTTGAGATCAAATCCTGCTTGCCAGGAACTTCAAAATTCATGGCTCTAAACTTGTTCTTCAGAATTGACAGTTTGGGAAAAGATATATATTCAGAAGAACAAATTTAGGTCAATGAATTTTGAAGTTCCCGTTAAGTGGGATTTGATCTCAAGGTTCATCAAATCAATACCAGATGGCACTTTGAAGATGAAGATGTAGACCGAAATTCGACAGTTATGATAATGGCTGAAGTGGGAGGGATTCCTCTTCAAAACTGCAGTTTCTGTGCTTGAAGAACACAAAGTATGAGGTGAGATACGACTCATTTAATTAATTTTATTCAGACTATTACAACTTAAACAAGCACCCATATATTGATAATTTAGAGTATTATATTTGAAGAGAAAAATTTTCGCCTAGACCGAGACTTGAACTCGGGACCTTTGGCTTTCCTGGTCAAATGCTCTACCATCTGAGCTACCGAGGCGAGTTGTGATTTAGATGCAAATTTTTCTCTTTATACGTTGTAATTCCCTCGTGCCAAATGCTTTGAAACCGTTGCTTCTATCTTTTGCATATGGCGACCTCTTATAGAAGCAATGGTTTCAAAGCATTTGGGCGAGGAAATTACAACATATAAAGAGAAAAATTTGCATCTAGATCGCAACTCGCCTCGGTAGCTCAGTTGGTAGAGCATTTGGCCCGGAAAGCCAAAGGTCCCGAGTTCGAGTCTCGGTCTAGGTAAAATTTTTTCTCTTCAAATATAATTAATCCTTCAGTGAGAAGCCTACTGGCTTTATAAAGTAGTGTTAAATTCCCAATTAATGTCTTCTTAACTAAGAGGCCGCCATGTGCAAAAGATAGAAGCAACGGTTTCAAAGCATTTGGCATGAGGGAATTACAACATATAAAGATAAAAATTTGCATCTAGATCGCAACTCGCCTCGGTAGCTCAGTTGGTAGAGCATTTAGCCCGGAAAGCCAAAGGTCCCAAGTTGAGTGTCGGTCTAGGCAAACATTTTTCTCTTCAAATATAATTTATCCTTCAGTGAGAAGTGTTAAATTAATAATAAAAACATCAATTTAGAGTATATTAGGAAAGTTAAACTACTGCCTAAAACTAGATTTTTTAAAGAACTTAAGGAATATTTTTGTGGTAATTGCTTAATAATAGAATATATTTGATGTGAAGGTTGCATATTATCAGAGTGGATTGTCTTTTGAGTTTGTTTAATAGAATTGGATTTGGTTTGTGCAAGTAGTACTGCAAATTAAATTGTGTAGCATTAGAGTAATTGTATTGATAATTTTTGATTTTTTTAGTTAAAAAATAAGTTCTTATTTGTAAATTCTCCTGTGAATGTGAACTTTTCGTCTAATTAATAATTGAGATGGAGCCTGCAAAGAGATTCCAATTTTTTTATCATTTCTCAAGGATTTCTTTTATGAAGTTGAATCTGGAAAATTATATTTATGAGGCAGAGATAGCAATAAGTTAAACTTATGCACAATATTAACGTTTTCCTATAATTTTATTGTCTACATATAGATATGTTCAAAAAGTGTGTATCTGTTTTTTTCATTTACAATTTCTTAAAATTTCTTAACTTTTTCTACTAACTAACTAACTCATTGGCATGATCGAACCCGTAGTTTCATGGCCGCGCGGACATATGCACTCTATACATCCCTATTCTGAGCTAATGTTTTCCAACCATCCCCTGTATAATCTACTTCCCTCAAATAATGGTTAATGCTATTCTCCACCTCATTCTTGGTCTACTATCTGGGTGTTTTCCCTCTGGTTTTCCTACAAGAAGTTTCCATGAACCTCTTTCATTCTCATTCGTGTCACATGTCCTGCCCATCACAGTCTGTAAGACTTAACTCTTCTTATTATATCTGGCTTCCTATGAAGGACAAGTAGCTCACTGTTATGTAAGTCTTCTCCATTCACCTGTCTGTCCATTTCTCTTTAGTCCAAATTTTTTTCTGAGAATTTTATTCTCAAATACTGGTAATTTCCTTAACTCTCTTAAAGTAAAAGTCCATATTTTGTATCCATATAATGTAACTGAGAGAATAACAGTATTTTCAGTTAACTTTTTTTTAAATCTAAAATATTAATTTTATATCCTTTGATTACCTCGAAGCAGTGCTTCAGTAAATATGTGTGTGTGTGTGTATGTGTGTGTGTGTGTAATACATAAATTCATTCTTACATAGGCTACATACATCATACACATTAGTTATGGTTGTTAAAATCACTTCAACTGAAGCAATTTCTATATTCAAAAAAATATCACTGTTAAGAAAGAATTGCCAAGAAAATATAAGTCAAGCAGGTCTTTTGCATCAAATCCACTTTCAATTGGTTATTTTTTTCTTGGCTTTTTTTAATAATTGTATTGTGAATTATTAATGAGTTGCTTATTTTGACTCACCTCATGTTTCTTGATTTTTATGCAGACCAGGTTTCGTAGCTTTTTCCGCGACATTGTCAATGCATTCCAACTGTTGTTTTGTGGTTGTCCATCCTGTAAGTTGATTACTGCTCCCTCTGCTGACTGACCGATTAACTTCCAAATCAATTTTTTTTTTCTCTTTCCCCAGGAATTTCAAAATTCATGGTGTTCTCCTTATTCTTGCAGATGTAAATTTTCTCATAAATTGTGAGTTCCTTAGATTTTTCTAACTGTTTTAGTAATTTGGCTTTAGTTTCAATTCTGTATTTTTTCTGACCATGCATTTGCAGCTATTGCAGATTTTTCTATTTCTCCATTTGTAACATTTCTAAAGTGTTCTTTCAGTCTTGTATTCAAGTTCCTTTTTGTTTTTTCCTATGTATATTTTTTCACAATCTTTACAATCAATTTGATAAATCCCTGATTTGTTGCTGTCTTTAATCTTTTCATTTTTGTTAGTTTTGATTAATTTATTCAAACTGTAATCTTTTTTCGGTGCTAATTTAATGTTAAATGTGCTGAAAATTTTAAATACTGAAGGATGGTATGTAAATTTCTTGAATTTTTTACCAGTTTCTTTATCTGTCTGAAGAGTACTGAAGAGGAAAATACTACAGGCAAAGAATGGGACTTGCAATGGGAAATCCATTATCACCATTTTTGGCTAATGTGTTTATGGGAAACTTCGAATGATAGATAACCAAATCATACTCTTTAATTTTTTAATTTTGAAGTAGATATGTGGACGATATCATAGCAGTAGTCAAACAAAAACAATTAGAAGATGCTGTTAAACTTTTGAATATTCATAATAAAACAATTAAATTTACTATGAAAGTGGAAAATAACCGAAAAATACCATTTTTAGACTTTAAATTGATCAGGAATGAAGAAAAAAAAGGAAACTAGAATTAGGAATTTACAGGAAAGAAACACACATTGATAATTATTAAAGCAACAGGTTTTAACCATATTGCACATAAACAGGCAGTATTTAATAGTTTAATGTACAGACCTGTGAATGTTTCCATGAGCAGAGAAAATTTTAATAAAGCGAAAAAAGCACATAAAAATAGCAAAAGAGAATGGTTTTCAGGAAAAGATGATTCATAAGAAAATAAATTCAAGAAACAAAAAGTGATGAATGAAAGTACTAAGTTATGTAGTAGGAAATAACACAATGAGGTTTATTTTAATTAATTTTGAGTTGTTTTTTGACTCATCTCATATTTCTTGACTTCCATGTAAACCCATGGTTTTGTCACTGCATTTATGACATTCTCAATGCAACACCATGATAACCATGTCATCACAAATGCAGTAACGAAACCTTGGTTTGCATGGAAGTCAAGAAATATGAGGTGAGTCAAAAAACAACTCAAAATTAATTAATGAAAGTACTCTTTAAACAGATAAAGAAACTGGTAAAAAATTTTAGAAATTTACATATCATCCTTTAGTATTCAATAAGTTTAAAAAAATGTTCAGCAAATTTAACATTAAATTAGCACCAAACATGATCACTGTTTGAATAAATTAATCAAAACCAACAAAAATGAAAAGATTGAAGACAGGGATTTATCAAATTGATTGTAAAGATTGTGAAAAAATATACATAGGAAAAACAAAAAGGAACTTGAATACAAAATTGAAAGAACATTTTAGAAATGTTAAAAATGGGGAAATAGAAAAGTCTGCAATAGCTGCACATGCATGGTCAGAAAAACACAGAATCAAAACTAAGGCCAAATTACTAAAACAGTTAGATAATTTAAGGAACTCACAATTTGGGAGAAAATTTACATCTGCAAGGATAAAAGAAAACGACGAATTTTGGAATTCCCAGAAAAAAGGAAAAAAAAATTATTTGGAAGTTCTTCGGTCAGCCAGCAGAGGGAGCAGAAATCAACTTATAGGATGGACAACCACAAAACAACAGTTGGAATGCATCGACAATGTCGCACAAAAGCAACAATACCTGGTCTGCATAATAATCAAGAAATATGAGGTGAGTCAAAATAACCAACTCATTAATAATTAAAAGAAACCTCATAGTGTTATTTCCTACATTTATTAAATAAAATTGTATTGTGAGTCTAATAATGAGGATAAGATCCTCAAGAACCTATCCTTGGTGCAATAAGGATTTTAGAATATTTTAACTTAAATCTTGAGTGATATTTTTTTAAGACCATAAAAATAATAAAGATATATGATGAAAGTTAAAAATTAAAATGTACCTGTTGGCAGGTGCCGTCGTCCTCAACTTTGTTTAAATATTGTATATAAAATTAACTGGAGTGCTTTCGGAAGTTATCTTCCATCTTCAGCAGGTTGAGCTTCCGCTACTCAACCTGCCGAAGATGGAAGATAACTTCAAAAAGCGCTCCAGTTAATTTTATATGGCAGAAGCTCAACTTGCTGAAGATGGAAGATAACTTCCGAAAGCGCTCCAGTTAATTTTATATACAATATTTTAACAAAGTTGAGGACGACGGCACCTGCCAACAGGTACATTTTAATTTTTAACTTTCATCATATGACTATTCACCTTAATGTAATTTGATATGAATTTTATTAGTATTGAAATAATAAAGAGTTGATAATAGTTAAATGAATCGTGATTTTTTCTTACCTCATACATCTATGTTTCTTTAAACACAGCACTGCAGTATCGGCAACACTTTGTCGTCATCGTCAGCTGTTTTCACGACTGTCAATTTTTTCTCCTTTTTGCCGGTAATTATCTAGACTGCCATCTGGTGTTCTTTTGAAGGAATTCCTCTTCAAACTGCCATCTGGTGTTATTTTGAATGAATCATTTCCTAAACTGCTATCTGTTGTATTTTTGAGGAACTTTGTAATCAAGCTTGGTTCTTCCGGAATCTCAAAGTTCATAGTTCTAGTATGGTTTTTTTGAATATATATTTTTTCCCAAACTGTTAAATCCAAAGGTTTAGATAGATGTTTTAAAAGTTTTGCTTCTTTTTCAATCCTATGATGCTGCAAAGATTGCAACAAGATATATATAGGAAAAACAAAAAGGAACTTGGAAACTCGTAAAAAAGAGCACTTCAGAAACATGAAGAATGGAGAAATTGAAAAATCAGCTATAGCAGCACATAGTTTATTAGAGCATCATAGGATTGAAAAAGAAGCAAAACTTTTAAAACATCTATCTAAACCTTTGGATTTAACAGTTTGGGAAAAAATATATATTCAAAAAAACCATACTAGAACTATGAACTTTGAGATTCTGGAAGAACCAAGCTTGATTACAAAGTTCTTCAAAAATACAACAGATAGCAGTTTAGGAAATGATTCATTCAAAATAACACCAGATGGCAGTCTAGATAATTACCGGCAAAAAGGAGAAAAAATTGACAGTCGTGAAAACAGCTGACAATGACGACAAAGTGTCGCCGATGCTGCAGTGCTGTGTTTAAAGAAACATAGATGTATGAGGTAAGAAAAAATCACGATTCATTTAACTATTATTAATTGAACCTCATAATGTTAAAAATTCCCAAATTTAATATATAAATAAAGAGTTGAATTATGATAAGAGGGAAAATTGGTTTTGGATAGGTTTCTGTAAATTTTGCACTATATTGCTGCACAAAATAATTTTGGTTGGGAAAATGAGCAATATACACTGAAGATAATTGGCCATGAAAATGATAAAGAGCAGAATTATGATAAAAGGAAAATTGGTTTTGGAAGGTAGCTATACATGTTTCAATGTGACTTCATACAGTGATCTGTATTAGCATGAATGAGCTTCATGTACACAATATTTATTGCTGTGTAAAATAATTTTGATTGAGAAAACGAGCAATAGACACTGAATGTGATTGACACTGTTCAATATAAATAGTACTACCAGTTTTAATGTCTCCTCTCACAATAGTTTTTATAGGTTTAAATCCTGGTCTACATTCACATATTGCTTTTGGTTGCTTTTTTCTTCCAAACTGTTCATACCATTGTTTTCCTTCTCTCACAGGTACTAGCCACTGACCAGTCGAACACGGTCCTTTTGTGTAAAGTTGGTGACAAGTTTCATTCCACATTACCATTCCTGCTTTTAAATCACACTGTTTTTCAGAATCACTTTCACTCTGTTCATATGCTATATGGCACTTACTCTGAACTACATCATCAGTAGGTCCTGAACATCCACACATTCCTCTGTAAGATACACCATCTACTGATGGTCTCACAGCATTTTCAAACAGCACTATTTGTCCCTGAGGACAAGGACCTTTAGTTCCTATCTTGTAACAGGTTTCTTCTTCTGGAAAGTAGAGTCGGCCTTGTCTACATGGTATTGTTGCACAAGTAGTAGAATTTATTAGAAATTGTCCTGGTGGACAAGGACCTCTTGTGTAAAGTCGATAGCAGGCACCATCCTCGGACCATAAAACATGACCTTCTTTGCACGTACATTTGGCTCTCGTATGATTTGAGTTTTCTTGCAAAATAAATTGATGTCCTGGTGGGCAAGGGCCAATTCCTCCTGAAAAATTATACAAAAAAATGATTACATGCTTAAAATTACTGTTTTAATATCTTTTGCATTACAATTTTTAAATGTTATAACTTTATGTTAGTTTTAGTGGAAAATTATATTTTCAAATCTTTTAAATATCTGTTATGAATGCATGATATTGATTACCTTCTAATCAAATTTTTCTTCGATTAAATATTAAAAAAATTAATATGTTTTGATATGATATTTAATTACCTTGTATACCATTGAAACTAAGTGTTTAAACTAAATTGAAGTGAAACTTTTCCAATATTTCGTAATATTTTGTGAACTCTTTAATTCACTACAAGAAAACGAAGAAAATAAATTAATATATATATTCTTTTTCTATTTATTTATTTATTTATTTAATATTTGAAAAGAAAAATTAATGCCTGATCTGGGATTTGAATCCGAGACCTCTAGTTTTATATGCTAGTACGCTATCAATTATTCTATTCAGGCATTCATATTACAATACTCAATTGCCATGGCCTCATCTCACAATTTTTTTATCTCATATTATAATATGATATGTTTTAATACTTACATATTAAATAACTCCTATATGCTTGTCATTATTATTTTATCTTTCTTGCATGTAATTCTGTTTTTATAAAGATTTGGATCCAAAAGACAAATGTATTGGTAGATTTAAACCACAGATATGTTACATAAAAATCTTCATATTTTTCTTATATTTCTTAAACAAATGTCAGTATAAAGACCAACAATTTTTGGACAGACATTTTAAATATAGATGAGGAAATAAAATACAGGTAGATGAGGAACTTTTAACAGATGAAAAATATATTATTATTATCTTCTTTCTTCTTTCCAAATGCCCCAGGTTTGTCTTTCGACATTCCTGGTTTCTCTCCTGGCATGGCATACTTGTAACCCACTTCTGAGGTTGGGGCACCTGGAAGGCGGGGTTACGTTGCCCTGATGATATGATGGGTGATGATGATGATAATGGTGTGCCAGGAGAGTCCCTAAACCTAAGCTTAACCTAAGATGAATATGAATGATGATGATTGCGATGGCCATATGATTTCGGGGACCGTTTGGACCTTAAAGTTTTCCTGACATTTGTCTTACAGGTGAGGAAAAACCCTGATAAAAACCTCACCCAGAAAAACTGTTCCGACCGGGGATCGAACCTGGGCCTGCTGCGTGACAAGGCAGCACGCTACCACGAGACCACAGTGGTGGACTATTTTATTATTATTATTATTATTATTATTATTATTATTATTATTAGTATTATTATTATTATTATTATTATTAGTATTATTATTATTATTATTATTATTATTATTATTATTATTATTATTATTATTATTATTATTATTATATGATAGTAATTCCTGTGAATAGATTCTAATTACATAAAGAGAAAAGAGATCCCATTACAGGCATCAAGGGGCCATTGGGATAGTAGAAAGTTTAGGTTTGCACCTTTTCAGATATAATCGACATGAGATTTCAGCTGGGATGTCAGCCCTGCATGACAGCCTCCTTTAACCCCAAATCAAGTTTCCGGTACTCATTTTCATTAGAGTCTGGGTCTACCCCAAGGCCATGGTGCTGCCAGAAGGTTTGGGACAATTTTAAAAATCTTGACCCACTGGGACTTGAATCCCCAACCTTCCGGCTTACAGCATACTACCTTAACCAATTACACTATGGCATGCTCCCTCTAATTATGTACAGTAAAACTTGCTCAAAGTGGTATCACATGGGACCAATTTTTTTTTCCACATTACACAAAATTCTGCATTATAAAAAAAATAAAACTTATTAATAATCTTAGATCATAGAGCACCATATATGTCTTGTTATGTACCTTGGATTAATTCTAGTTCCGCTGCCGTTGAAAAGTGAGGTATAGTAGGCTATATATGAGCGACTTCTACTGTAACGCACGAAAAAACAGTCCCGTTTCGTCAGTGTAAAAAATGTCTCTTAGGCGCGTATCCTGAAATTAAAGTATGCAGTTTTGGTTTCTGCTCACTAACTACACTTTCGTCCAAATCCTTTGATTCCCTGCAAATTTCATTCCACACTACATTGTGTTGTCTTTTAAAACTGTCCAACCAACCTGAAGATGCCTTGAAATCATTATTCCCTAAGGATTTAGCAACGGCTAGAGCATCGAGCATCGATCCGGAAATTTGCAGATTTATCTTCAATCACTTTCAATTTTTTGTTTAATGACAATGTTACATATGTGTTAGCCAGTTTTATTCCTTAAATTCATAATGCTGACTGTGAAAGATCGGTCTCAGAACTAATTTAAGATTTTACAGTGCAATGATTATTTGTAATACAGGTATTTCGCATAATGGGTGTGCAGTGAGGCCCAAATAAAATTTCAGGTACAGGTAAAATCTCTACTTCACCCGGCGGCAGAAATCATTCCGTATTGTTTTTTTGGCCTAACAGGAATTCAATGAAGTGGAAACTAATTTATTTCTCTGTCTTTCCGCTTTATAATTTTTTTTCGTCTTCTTGTATCTTGTAAGCCCATGTTTTCCTTAATAGAGATTTACGTGCTCTCCCACTAGAGGGAAGAATTTGATCCATACTAATTTAGTTACACTTGTTTTTGTATAGATGTCATTTGAGTGGTCCATGGTCAGCGTTCCGCCTCATACTGACATCTAGGAAACCAAGGTAGTACTAGGACGGGAAAATTCGGTAAATTTTGCTTAGAGGCCTTTTCATTCAGGCTTAAGGATCTTTTACGAGCCTGAAAATCTTCAGACTCGGACCCATGGCTTAAAGTCCCTCCGGAGGACTTGCTCCTTGGATTTTTCCATCCTAAAAAAATTCATCGACCCCGGCCGGGTTTGAACCCGCGACCCCTCGGGACCAGAGGCAAGGAGCATAACCACTAGTCCACCGCGGCCGACTTTTTTTTTCATAAAATGTGTGGAAATATCCTTCCGTTTCCAAGTTGGACAGATTCTGTTTTATACAAAATAAATACACATAAAAATTATTATTATTTTGCCAGGACCAATAAATTTGTTCACATTGGACAGATTTCTGCATTATTCAAATTCCGGATTAAACAAGTTTTACTGTACTAGGTGAATTTCATATATTTGACTTACCAATTTCATAACATTGTCCTGTATCTTCATAGTAATGAGGAAGATCTGGACTGCAACCACATTGTCCATTTGGTAGGAATAAAGTGCCTTTCTCCACACAGGGCCCATGAGTAAAATGTTCATGACAGCTGTCTCCAGGTGACCAATAATATTTACCGAGTGTTCCTGTAGATTTACACCTGCATTCTCCAATTCCACCACTTCCTGTAGCTGTAATGAGTTCTCCCTTAGGGCAGGGTCCTCTTGTGTGTTGAGGATAACATCTTTCATCTTTAGCCCAGAATACATTATCATTTTCCAGGCATTTATCTGGCTCACGACATGTTCCCCATCTTGGACGTACAGTTTCACTGTTCCAGAATCATATCACAAACATTAATGTAATCTGATTTTTTTAATAATAAATAATTTAGCTTTAAGAATTAAATTAATGTTTTTATTACCTCACCTCATATCCTTTTTCTTCTATACTGCAGTTTCGGAGCTTATCTCCATCGTCAGTAGCCTCTGGTCGACCGGTGTTATGTCGTTTCTTGGCATAACACCAGTCAACCAGAGGCTACTGACGATGGAGATAAGCTCTGAAACTGCAGTATAGAAGAAAAAGGATATGAGGTGAGGTAATAAAAACATTAATTTAATTCTTAAATTAAACCTCATAGTGTTCTTTACCTGTGAAAGTTAAATAAATTTAGCTTTGTCTTTTTTTTATTATAAAATTATGACCATTAGACCAATATACACTCTTACAAAATAATAATTACCAGTCAAATAGCATAATCTTCATGCCATGATTTTTATATTATTCATATATTGGTGAATTTCATGGTAACTGATGTAACAATTAAAACAAAATAAAATAACATTTTATTTTTTTAGCCTTCAGATAGTAGGACACTACTTTTTCTCTTCAAAACATTTATATATAGGTTTCAATATCTTTGACAGAAAATATGAAGTTACTATCTTTAATAGTTGTACTTAAAATTTAAAGTTTTATACTGGAACTGACATAACTGTAGAATTATGATATGTTTTACAGAGTGAGAGTAAAATTAAAATCTTTGTGAAGTTTTCAATTTTATTTCAACAAGTAATTGTGATTGTTGTATATACATTAGTTTGATCCTTCCGGGAAATTCTTGTATAAGACTTGAAAGCATAATAATAGTCCCTTCGATTGGTTGCTTGCCAAAGGAAGGCAAGACCAGTGATGGGGCTGCCATCTTATAGCCTCTGGTCAGGCTTTTCTGGAGAAGAAAAGAAAATAAAGGAAAGAAGAAATGGAAGAAAGGAAAGACTCCCTAGCCCTCGGATGCCCTAATAGCGTCGGGGTCGAAAAAAACAAGAGTTAACCAAGAGAGGTTAGATTGTAAAGTTAAAAGAGTGCAAAACACAAGTAAGTGGAAGAACTGTTTTGCTCAGCTTGGGTACCTTGTGGTCGCCATCCACATATCCCCTAGACATAGGAGAAGTTACAAAATACATGTTTTGAGTTTTATATTCCAATAAACTTTAGTTACTACTTACAAAGTAAAGGTAATTGGCATAATAATTATTGGTTCTGCATAGTGTAAGAGGTTTAATTTAAATATATGACAATTCTTTGTTAAATATGAGTTTGTCCATATTATACAATATTTTGGGTTTAGGCACTTGAAAATCTTATTAATAGTCCATATACCACTTTAAAAAGCAGGAAAGAAACTTTAATTTTCATATGTTATGTCAAATTGTATGTGGAATTTACCTATACAGTGTGTCCACAAAGTCCTGCTACCAAAACAATGTAACTTAGCTCATGAACTATTTGAGATATAGACATGCGGTTTTTTGCAACATATTCTACATCTCTCAAAGTTTTGTTTACAGTTGTTACAGATTGTGATTTAAACGACAATGACGACATCACGAGAAAATACCCAATGTGTATGGTCGTATGCTGAGTCTGGTAAATCACCAGCACCCCCATATCTGAATTTTATGGCAGTTAACATGTCTAGACACAAAGAAATTCGCTTCATCAGAGAACATTGCAGGGACTCATTGTCTTCGTCAATTGTGTTCAGCATGGAATCAGCAAATTCCGCATGCCGAGGGAAGTCAGTTGGCAGCGACACTTGCATAATTTGCACTTTATAGGCCTGAAGATGTAGCTGCTTATGGAGGACTTTATGAATGGTTGATTTTGGTAAATGCAGTTCCAGTGAAGCATGACCAACCGATTTTTGAGTCTGAGTTGAAATGCAATTTGCCCATTGTCGATAGTTTTTTGGATTACACCTGGTCGTCCACTCCCCGACAAGTCCATTACACTGCCAGTCGCTAGAAATTTCTCGGCCCATCTAATTACGGGTGATTTGGATGGAGAATCTCTTCCATATTGCCGGTGGAAATTTCGCTGAACAGTTACTGGTGATTTACCAGATTCAGCATATTACCATACAAATTAGGCCTTTTCCTGTGGTATCGTCATTATCATTTAAAACACAATTTGCAACAAATGTAAACAAAACTTTAAGAGATGTAGAATATGTTGCAAAAAACCGCATGTCTATATCTCAAATAGTTTATGAGCTAAGTTACATTGTTTTTGTAGCAGGACTGAGTGGACATCCTGTAGATTAAAAGCTATTTGATGTTCTCTTCCCCTATACATGATTTATATGATAATACAGAAAGTATAAAAAAAGAAAATCTCTGAATGAGGATATGCTACTTAACTTACATATTATAAAAAATGAAATTGACTGATTAAAATCAGTAGATAAATGTATATTACTTTAAAGACTACATAATGCAAATCATCACCATCTTCTTCCATAGAGATATAAGGCCTGATAGCCTGTTATGATCCAATTATTGAATTTATCATTCCATTTATTTCTTGAAAGACTCAGATATCTGTTTCCATGTGGAAAGTTGTAAAGCATGACTTTCCATGGACATACATTGTGCATTAATTATCCAATTGTACAGGTAATTGCTTGTAAAATGGTTAACTGAGTCTAATTGAAGTTTTTGCAGGAAAAAAATTTAATTCTTTTATAATTGCTTCAAGAATAATAATCGGCCGTGGTGGACTAGTGGTTATGCTCCTTAGCTCTGGTCCCGAGGGTCGTGGGTTCAAACCCGGCCGGGGTCGATGGATTTTTTAGGATGGAAAAATCCAAGGAGCAAGTCCTCCGGGAGGAACTTTAAGCCATGGGTCCCAAGTCTGAAGATTTTCAGGCTCGTAAAAGATCCTTAAGCCTGAATGGAAAGGCCTCGAAGCAAAATTTACCGAATTTTCCCATCCTAGTACTACCTTGGTTTCCTAGATGTCAGTATGAGACGGAACGCTGACCACGGACCACTCAAATGACATCTATAGGAAAACAAGTGTAACTAAATTAGTATGGTTCAAATTCCCCCCTGTAGGGGAGAGCACCTAAATCTCTGTTAAGGGAAACATGGGCTTACAAGAAAAAAAAAGGAGGTCAAGAATAATCTGATCTTGATCTCATGATAGTAATAATAATAATAATAATTCCATGGTGCGACAGACCTAGAAGGCTCTTAGCCTACCAGCCAGCTGCTGGCCTCACATCCACATGTGTCAATAACAGAGGTAGATGATCATCTAGCCAGTGTAGGGATGACATGTGATCAGCATGTCAAGTCCCCCAGCCATTATAGCTGGTTTTCTCAACCTGAAGCCGCTATTTATTGTAGCTACCCAAATGCCTCATAATGCTGGGTGGGCACCGGTCCCATACTGGCCGAAGTACATGAGAAAATTTCTTCCCCCATGGAGACTCAAACCAGCGCAAGTCCCATAGCTCTGCGTCAAGGCTTTCTGTCTTAACCACTTGGCTACGGCGCGGGACCGATCTCATAATAATACAAATTTAAATTACAATTATATAGGATGTGAAATCAAATAAAAATAGCTATATTTCCTCTTTATCTAAAGAATGTAGAGTACATGTAAACATGACCTTGGGACTTTTGATTGGCTCTCAAACTCATTATAACAATAGCAGCCTGCATAGTCTTCTGATATAAACCAAAGATCCAATGAAATGCTCAGAGGTTACTTGGATTTTGTTTACATCTACTCTGTTCTTTAATTGAAACAAGTATAGCTTAATTATAATATTGTGACTCTGTCATCATCCTAGTAATACCTTAGTTTAGATGTCTCATTGGGTCGGTATGTTGACCATATACCATTCATGGTGTCTGTAGGAATCTTTTTTTTTTGCAAATGCCCTAGGTTGTCTTTCGACATTCCTGGTGTTCTCTCCTGGCATGGTGTACTTGTAACCCACTTCTGAGGTTGGCGCCTGGAAGGCGGGGTTACATTGCCCCAATGATATGATGGGTGGTGATGATGATAGTGGTGTGCCAGAAGAGTCCTTAATCCTAAGCTTAATCTAGATGAATATGAATGATGATGATTGCGATGGCCATATGATTTCGGGGACCGATTGGGCCTTAAAGTTTAACTGAGACATTTGTCTTACAAGTGAGGGAAAACCCAGATAAAACCTCACTCAGAAAAACCTGTCCCGACCAGGGATGAAACCCGGGCCCATTGTGTGACAAGGCAGCACGCTACCTCAAGACCACAGCGGTGGACTCTGTAGGAAAGTGAATGTAACTAAATTAACCTGGTCTAGTAACTGCTAACAAAAGAGAGTCTTAGGCCCAACATTGGGCTATTACGCCATTGTAGATAGTTAGATAGCTAGCTGGTTGTGATACTGTGACTCTGCCATCTATGTGAATTTAGTGAAGCCTACACTAGTGTAATGTGCAAGCTGTGTTATTAAAAGAAAACATTTGTATTGTATTGTAAGCCCATGTTTTCCCTTTACAGAGATTTAGGCGATCTCCCCCTACAGGGAAGAATTTGAACCATACTAATTTAGTTACACTTGTTTTCGTATAGATGTCATTTTTGAGTGGTCTGTTGTCAGCGTTCCGCCTCATACTGACATCTAGGAAACCAAGGTAGTACTAGGACAGGAAAATTTGGTAAATTTTGCTTAGGTGCTTTTCATTCAGGCTTAAGGATTTTTTACGCCTGAAAATCTTCAGACTCTGGACCCACGGCTTAAAGTCCCTCCTGGAGGACTTGCTACTTGGATTTTTCCATCCTAAAAAATCCATCGACCCCGGCTGGGTTTGAACCTGCGACCCTCGGGACCAGAGGCACGGAGCATAACCACTAGTCCACTGCGGCCGACATAATTATTCCAAATTCATTTTTTTTGTGCCATTTAGTAGGTTACTTTTCCAGTGTCTTTGATCATATACCAACAGAAATATTGCAATAGACCAAGAGCAATTACTGAGGGATTGTAGTTTTATAGAAGTAAAATAACTGCTATAAACAATATAGTTTTCATTTTCACGAGAGTTAATAAAGCTTAATAGTCCTTAAAATAATATTTTTGCCATGTTTATGTTAGCAAATGTGGGTAAGACAAATTTTAGGAAGTTTAGGACACTTCTATGCCCAATTATCAACAGAAGTTTAACAAGAGGTTGTGTTTTTCTGAAAAAATCACGACCAACAAAGTCAAGAGTGATTTTGTCTAATGCAAAACTCAACCTCGCATTGGATTTGGAGTGACTATTTAGCGAATAATACAACATCAGAAGCTAAAAATAATTATAATGTTTAATATTTACCAAATGTGAGGTTATATATTCCGATCTTACTTCCGGGCAATTCCTAAGCCGGCTGTATAGTTATAAATAGCATATCTTTACTGTTAAATCTCTTTGGGCTTGGTAAAAATCAATAACAGATGATTGTATGAGAAATAACTATTAACAATAATGCAGATTCATTATACAACATTTAATAAGTTTAATGTATTCACGTAGACTTTCACTACCGGAGTTGCTATGATGATCTTGAAGAAGATTTTCGGGCTGTAGCCGTGGTCATGAGGCTTGTAGTTCCCCGACGTTTCGCCAGAGACTGCGTCTGGCATCCTCAAGGGTTGTCTTGAGACTGGAAATTCTGTCCGCTGTATAATATACGTATAAATAGGACAGACAGCGGACAGAATTGCCAGTCTCAAGACAACCCTTGAGGATGCCAGACGCAGTCTCTGGCGAAACGTCGGGGAACTACAAGCCTCACGACCACGGCCGATCATACATTGTTGAATCAATATCCTTGTCAGAGAAGTTAATTTGCAGAGATATCTCTCATTACAAACAGGAAGAGGCTATTTTATCAACAGGAAGAGGCAAAATGGTTGGTCTATGAGATAAATAGTCATAAGTAATGCCACACGAGTGATTTCCAAATTATCGATAAATTCACGACTCACGAAGTGAAGAGTGAATTTATCTAGATAATTTGGAAATCAAGAGTGGCATTTGTTAGGACTATTTAACGAATAAAATTAAGCTGTTTACTCAGAAATCGTTATTTAAATATAGTTATTTTAAAATATTTATTTATTTAATGTAAACGGTGATGTTTGAAAACAAATGAGAAACGATTCCACTTGTTCATCGCTGCAACCAGATCATATTATTTATTGCCAAAGGATTGCAAATATTGTAAGAATGCACCCTAGTGGATAAATTTATAACCAACATTATAAGTATTAATTAATTTCTGATGTCTTATGATGTAAATATGTCAATTACATATTTCTGCAACGTTATTTTCTGGGAAATAATTTGTTTAAGAAATTGCAAACAGTGGTTTCTTTTTTTTTTGTGGTATAATCAATTGCTACAAATGTTTTTATATTATCTCCTGTATGCACTATCAGCTGACATTCGTGCACTATATATATATAATCTGGTAGCCGTATTTCTTAGAGAGCCAGTCACTGCAAAATAATGCTATGACCTATTCAGAATGTTAAAAAGGAGGAACTTTCTTTAATATGATAAACTTGTTTGATAAATTCGAGGTGAAACACGACTGTGATTGGTCGTAATAAAAAAATCACTGACATGTGATTGGTCATTGAGTCCCATTTAGGGCATGAGTTAAATAGTCATTATAATTCAATCTTCTCAAATAATTATATCTATTTATAATAATAAATTTAATTTAATATGGCCAAGTGGATTATCACACTTAGAAGCTAACATTCATCGTCATTCCTTTCAGGAAACTTATATTTACATTGGTGTGAACATTTCTCTTTACTTAATACAAAAAACTTTTGCTACAAAGGTAAACAGACATCTACCAGGAACAATATTGAAATATTTTGGAAAGTAAAACCTTGCACAAGTTTTTTGCTATCACCTTTTATATTGAATTTTAAATTATTTTCTCCAATGTAAATAATGGCAAAAAGATCTAAACCTTCGACTGTGGTCTAGAGTTCAAATTTTATCCAGAAAAGTTATTATGATTATTCAATTTTTTTTAACACTTCAACATTTTAGATCATACATGTCTAAATTCATTTGGTGTTTTCTGGAAAACTATAAATCTATTATTTCATGTAATCATATGTCTCATACACATTTACAAATTTTTATTTTTAATTAATGCTGGAATGGCAAAAGATAAAGGGCCTTGTATTTGCCCAGCATGAAACCCAACTCACAAACAGTGCAGTGGGTGGCATTAGAACAAACATACACACACATACACAAACATTTATAATAATGGAAGAAATGAAGTAATTTTAATCAGTACTTCCAATTATATCTCAAATTTATATCTCAATTTTTATATACATTTTTATAACATAAAATAATTTATTTATATCCATAATAATTTCTGTTGATTATCATTGCTTGTTTACTTGTAAATTTATTAAGTTTAACATGGTTTATTCGTATGTTGGGTCGAATTTGTGTCCTTTTTGTGAATGTTACAGTACATGTTATTATAATGTTTCATGTTTGACCCTTTTATAAAATCATAAATTACTGAAACAAGACATGGTATGAAATAAAAAGTCAATGGAACCAAAGCAAAGTTTTGTACTGCCTAACAAGGGAACTATCAACCATTACATGCTGAAATCTAACTTAAAATTTCTTCCAGAGAAGCGTTCTGATGTACCAAGGTCGTGTCCAGAAAAAAAAGTATTTCATTTTTAACTGAAAGGTATTAAAATTCAGTTCCAAATCTCTCATTTAAACTGTAGTGAAGTAATGCAACTCCTGAATTGGTACATTGGATAACTTTCACTCTCTGCCACATTGTGTATCACTCCACTCCACTCTTACTCATGCAGGGAGTCCAACTGCTCCGTACAGTGGGTTGCCATTGCTGGATTCTGGCTTCGATTTCTGTGCCTAGCAGTTAAAAACTGCAGATTTTCTTTTGGACTGGCTTTGGTACATTCAACACTTATCTGGGAGAAATTTTAAGGTAGATTTGGCATGCAGTGGTTGACAGTTCCCTTGTAAGTCACAATCCAGATGATGTCTCATAACTGTAACTGGGAAGGTGGTAGTCTTCCTAGGATCTGTAATAGGATCACTTTATCTTTATTTATTTAAGTCAAATAAAATGGTCATTCTTACTACTTAGCAGATGGCAATATATGGAATCACTAGATTACTTCATAACAGCAATTTTTTTAGCTTTTAAAAACCCATGTTATCCAAATTGCTCATTTTGAGTCCAACTTGTATTTTTGTTTTTGTTCTTGATTTTGGGTGTGTAAGTATAGATAAAAGTTAGTATGGCTCTTCAAAAGAGAATACTTTTTAGAAAATGTAAAATTCTCCTTCTTCTTCTTCTTCTTCTTCTTCTTCTTTCCAAGTATTAGGCCAAGGCCTGTTGCGATCCTATAGAAAATTTTCCCTCCAGCGTTTCATAGGACGGCCCAGTGATCTTCGTCCTCTTGGTATATAATTATAAACAGCTTTGGGGATCCGATTTGAACTCATTCTTTCAAGATGGTGTTTCCAATTTAGTTGGTACTGTTTAATATATTCCAAAATTGGCATAGTCTTCAATTCTTTTAAGATATTGGTGTTCCTTTTCCGATCCCATCAGGTGTAAGCCGCTGTTCTGCGCTTGAATCTCATTTCACAAGCCGTTATTCTGCTTTCATGTTGTCTTTTTAGTGTCCATGCTTCACTACCATAGGTCAACACTGGTCTAGCCAAAGTGTTATATAAACGTAATCTGGTGTTTTTTTGTACAAGGGATGGTTTCAGAACTTGATTAATAATTCCCAAACTTTTATTATAACTAGTAATTTTTTTTCAGGGATATCCTTTTCATCCCAGATAGAGAGATAATATCCAAGATATAATTTTACAAAAATCATTACCTAATACTAGTCTTCCTAGGTTTGTCAGGGACTGGAGCAAAGTATTGTCCCCTTGGACAAGGTCCTCTCTTGAAGAGTGTATGACACAATGCATCTCTGGGTGATTGGGCTGTTCCAGGTGGACATCTGCACTCTGCAGCTCCTTTTATACCAGGACCAAGTTCCATTGTATCTGGACAAGGTGGTCCTTGTTGAAATATCCTGTAGCACTGGCCATCGAGTGGCCAGAATAGTAACTGCCATCCTCCAGGCTGGGCTGCACATGGGTTGCGAACAGGGTCTGCCCACGGAGGTGGCAACACTGCTGCTTGCAGACACATGATGCAGAAGAGAAGTACACCACCTCCCCACATGCCCTGTAAATCATTGATTCACTCATTAATTCCAGTAATTTTTTTAGAGAAAAAATATTATCTGAAACAGGATTTGAACCCAAGCACTCTGAGAAATTTTTCTCTTCAAAAATTAATTGATCGATGAATCTGAGTGTATAAATTTACATTTAACATCATAGTTTATCTCCATGGCATGACAGGCTAGAGACTTCCATATCCACAAGTGACAGTCCGAGATGGAAGATCATCCAACCAGTATATGTGTGACATGTAACTAAGTCACAGGCACTATCAGACCTATAGGTTCATGGCCACGCAGTCGTAAAGGTCTCCAAATATCCCTATCCTGAGCTAAAGTTTCCAATCATCCCATGTATAAACTACTTCCCTCAAATAATGGTTAATATTCTCCCACCTTATTCTAGACCTACCTACTGGGCACTTTCCCTCTGGTTTTCCTACAAGGAGTCTCCATACTCCTCTTTCATTCCCCATTCATGCCACATGTCCTGCCCATTGCAGTCTACGATATTTCAACTACAGTAAAACCTGTCTTAGCTGGAACCTTTATAAGAAGGAAACCTGTAGAGATGGAAAAAAATCTCCAGAACACTACGATTTAATATGTAAAATCTCCCTGTATAAGCCGGAAACCTTCATAATGTGGATATAATTGTTTTTGAAGTAGCAATAGTTAATTTTTACCTCAGTAAGAGGGAAAATTATTAAGCACATTCTAATTACAGTATTAATGATCACACGTGAACATTCTGCATATGACACTACTGCATTATATCGTTTTACCTTCTTGTGTTGCCATTGTATTGCAGGGATACCCATGCTTATGTGAGACAGCGGGGAATCCCCTCACTTTTCCTTGCCTGCTTACGTAACCTGCGAGGGAGTTGGGAAACTCTTCAGTCTTCCTTTAGTTGAGTTCCTTCTCGCTTTTGTGTTATAAAGTTGTTTTGTATTGCCGTGCAAACTGAGCTGTGTTACATACACTATTTTGTCTGTATTTCAGTCAATGTGTTATGTCTTTAAAGCATGCATGTATATCGCTTACACTGCATGAGAAAATTCAAGCTTGTAATTTGGGAACCCTTTATAAGAAGGAAAAACTGCCAAGACGGAAATATATATAAGGAACCGCCATGCTCCTTTATAGACAGGTTTTTACTGTATTCTTATATTGTATATGATTTCCCATAAAGATCATGTAGCTCAGTGTTATGCAGTCTTCTCCATTCTCCTGTCTGTTCATCTCTCTTTGGTCCAAACATTTTCCTAAGATCTTTATTCTCGAATACTTGTAATTTTTTCTCCTGTCTTAAAATAAGAGTCCATGTTTGACATCCATATAATATAACTGTGATAATAAAAAGTTTATATATTTTCAGTTTAATGTTTTTCAAGAGATTGGTGTGACGTATGATCAACATGTTGGGTTCCTCAGTTATAGCTGGATTTCTCGATCTTACGCCACTGATTATCATGACTCCTCTAATTTCTTGTGATTATAGAAAGGGAAAGGGGGATATCAGTTCCGTACACTGACCAAAATTCCAAAAGAAAATTTGTCTATGGGAACTTGAAACAGCATACATCTCATAGCTGTGTATAAGAGTAGGATGCCTTAAAACAATTGGACGGCGTTATGCATCAACTTGCTGTGCGCCATTATCTAAGTTTTGAGAAAAATACATTTAAAATTTAAGTCAATCTTCACTATATTTGAAGAGAAAAATTTTCGCCTAGACCGGGACCCGAACCCGGGACCCTTGGCTTTCCGGGCCAAGTGCTCTACCAACTGAGCTACCGAGGCGAGTTACGATCTAGACGCAAATTTTTCTCTTATATACGTTGTAATTCCCTATCGCCAAATGCTTTTGAAACCATTGCTTCTATCTTTGCAAATGGCGGCTTCCTAGTTAAGAAGACATTTATTATTTTTCTCTTCAAATATAATTTATCTTTCATTGAGAAATGTTAAATGAATAATAAAAAAAAAACATCAATCTTCACTATTTATTGTAGCGCCAAACTAACAATACTGGATATTGCAAGTTATTTTCCTTGTTTGACAGTTATGCATCAACAATATAAGAGTGGGAATAATTGGCGCTTAGCTGCATGATGCAAAATTTAGTTTAACATTTATGTAAATCTGGTTTTCATAGCTCTTTGTTGCAAAACATAGAATTTCTGATAGGGCTGATGGCTTTTACATTTTTCTTAATAATAAGGCTATATTTAAAGATCTGGGGCAAAAAGTGACACTTCATGAGCCAGTGCAACGGATGGCATCAAAATCAATTTTTAATGACATTTAGCCGGTTGATGCATAACATTGTCCAATTAGCTACGAGTATAACTTCAAAGGCGGCTCCGTGGCGCAAGCGGTTAGACGCTCGCCTCTCGCCGCTAGGGTCCCGAAATCGAGTCTCGATACTCCATGTGGGTTTGTGGTGGACGAAACGGAGCTTGGGCAAGTTTTTCTCGGGGTTTCTCCCTTTTCCCCCTTCCACAAATTTCATTCCATCATTTCTCCATACTCATCTCATCCATTTCATTTCATTTCGTGACGGTGCGTCAGGGTTGGTCGACTGGCACCCTTGTAGTTCACAGACCTCTATAATATAGGGGCTTCATCTCATCTCATTCCTCGACCCGACCCTAAGTTTGACACGAGGTGAGGATATATACATATACATAACTTCAGAATTGGTACGTGTTTATAAAGTGGCATGAATGCGGAATCAAAGAGGGAGTGGAAACTTCAAGTAGGAAAACCAGAAGGGAAACGTCCAGTAGGTAGGCCAAGAATGAGGTGGTAGAATAATATCGGGTCCTCATTTTAAGACGCAACCCTAGCGCCTATCAATCGCTCGTCGTTGGTAATATCACCAAATAAATCTAAGTAGCTGTAAAAATTATTAGAGATTGCAGTGGAATAAAATCGATTTTTGTGCGGTTTATTCCATTCCTTATGACAGAATATTTTTAAAAAATCTCCTTCAGGTTCAATACAACATTCAAAACTGTGAAGATGATTTTGAAACACGCTATCAAATTCTTGCGTTGAAATGTTGGAGTTCACAATCGAATATATTCTATAAGTTCCTCTAATGTTCGAGGATTTTAAATTGTGTCTTTATTTGGACAGTTGTGTTAGAGAATTGACGGCAAATTTACAGCGACAACTTTCTTCTTTGCATTTGTCAAAAGTAAAAATACTCTGTTCAGTACATACATCATGTTAAACTGAAATCACAACTTAACACAAATGCACAAGTTGGTTAAGAATAACGTATGTACCTTACAGTACAAGTAACAAAGGGGTAGAAAGGATGTGAATGGAACCTGCTTAGCCCGCCGCCAGTTCACTGACCTGGAAACGAGGATGCTTTGATCGCTTGGCTGCCAGCTGCAGGGATTAATCCCTGGCCAGCTGGTTAGGGTTGCGACTAATACTGAAGATACTGTATTAACCATGATACGAGAGAGAGAAATTAAACGGAGATGATTGGAAAACATTAGTTCAGGATAGGGGTGTAGAAGAACTTACGTCCTTTCGGCCGTGAACCTCCGAGTTTAATAATACTATTGAGCAAGTAGTTGTCCCGCGCCGTAGCCGTGTGGGGGAAGACATTTTCTCTGTATTTCGACCAGTATGGGATCGGTGCCCACCCAGCATCGAGAGGCATTTGGGTAGCTTCAAATATGTAGCGCCTCCAGGATGAAAAAACCAGCTATAACGGCTGGGGACCCTACATGCTGACCACATGTTACCCCTGCACTGGCTGAATGATCGTCTACCTCTGTGTTTAACACATGTGGATGTGAGGCCAGCAGTCGGTTGGTAGGTCAAGGGCCTTCTAGGCCTGTCGCGCCATGGGGTAGAGTAGAGTTAGTAGTTAGTTTATAAAGGTTAGCCTACTTACAATTTTTAGAGATGGTGTATGAGTTAAATAGGAACTATTGTTTTGTTTAAAGGACTTTTTTTAAAATATTTTATTTAATTCGTATTTATAGATGCTTTAACATCTAAGATCATATTGCATGTAGATAAGTGTATCCAGTAGACTGTGTTTTTTATTGTGTGTCGCGTGTTTTGGTAGAAAAAAACACTGAATTAATTTTCAATGGTACTATGAAATGGGTCTTGATAATGTAATTCCAATCCATCATTTACCTGACTAATTAACTCATATCCCAAATGGGAGTCAATGACCAATCACGTTACAATGATTTTTTGATTTAGAACCAATCACAGTCGTGTTTCGCCTAGAATTCCTAGTACTACCTTGGTTGCCTTGATGTCAGCATGAGGCGGAACGCTGACCACGTACCACTCAAAATGACATCTATACGAAAACAAGTGTAACTAAATTAGTATGGTTCAAATTCTTCCCTGTAGGGGGAGAGCGCCTAAATCTCTGTAAAGGGAAAACATAGGCTTACAATACAATACAATTAATACTAGTAATGTATTCTATGTAGACAAGTACTCGTCTCTGATTGTGAGGATCGCGGATTCTAACACGGCCGGAATTGGAGTTTTAAGGGCGTAAAATTCTGAGAGCCACATCGTTATGAAGCGTGGATCTCGTACGGAAATAAATAAAACCTCAAGTCTGAAGTAAGAGTTCTCTGGCAATATTTATCGTCCTTTTCACGCTGAGATTTGAATTGCGACGCCAATAACCTGATTAGATAAAGTGCGTCGTAAAATAAAATACTGGCATATGTTCGAAAAATTTGCTCCTGTTTATAGAACATTTTCTCTTTCTAATATGGTAAGCTCATGTAGGAAAGTTGTGGTTTTAAGCCTCTCTCCGGTCTTTATTAATGTTGTGAATTTATGGTGAAATGGATCAGGATTAAAGAAAATTCAAACCTCGACACCGAGAAAAGCCACGAAGAAACACTCATTAATATTTGCTGGCTCCAGGATAATGATTGCCACGAGCTAATGAAAAGAGAAAGAAAGAAATGTTGATCTTTTTTTTGACTATTTAACTCATGTCCCAAATGGGAGTCAATGACCAATCACGTTTCAATGAATTTTATTTTACAACCAATCACAGTTGTGTTTCACCTCGATATTTATCTACTTCTGTTTATCATATTAAAGAAAACTCATCCTTTTTAATATTCTGAACAGGTCAGAGCATTATTTTGCACTGACTGACTCTCGAACAAATACGTTGAATATAGCAAATAATGAACAGATTCCTTCGAACTACACATTTGATAATTGTGTGTTCAATAATTGTGTTTTTAAATAATGATTTTACTGAGTTGTTTCCTAAAAAATAATTAATAACCTGTAATGTTCGTTATAATATACAGTTTGATGTATTTCATTTTATCTTCACTAGGGTGCATTCTTAGAATATTGTGATCATATTTGGCAATAAATAATACGATCTAGTTGCAGTGCATGAACAAAAGAAGCATAACCAAACATTTCTCATTTGTTTTCAAACATCACCGTTTACTTTAAATATATAAATATTTTAAAATAACTATATTTAAAATAATGATTTGTGAGTAAACAGCTTCATTTTATTCGTTAAATAGTCCTAACAAATGCTACTCTTGATTTCCAGATCCTCTAGATAAATTGAAAATCATTCGTGGCATTTACTTATGATAAACAATTCGCGTAATAAATGTGATGAATTGTTTGCTTTATGCTGACGGCTTTACATTTGGAATCTAAGACCGTTTTTCGTCCCTGGGCAATGGAAACCTCTAAAATGTTTTCCTCCTCACTTCACGGGCTAGGCAAATTGCCTGTTCCTCCTCACAGTTCCATATCTTCACTAGCCATCCTATATTCCTTGATCCCCTTGGTTGGTAGTTAAATGCTGCTTTTGGTAATCTTGTTACATTCATTTTTTCTACATGTTTAAACCATGTATCTCTATATCCAAACTAATCTCTCTTAAATATATTTCAACAAATACTATAGAAAAAACCGGATATTACATATGAATTGATGAAACAAAATTGCATTTCAGCCGCTAGATGATTGATGACTTTTGTAGAAAGCAGTTTGTGCAGATTACGCGTCAATTTATTTAATAGCATTTAGTATTAATTTATTTTTTCGAGTTTCCTGAAATTATGAGTTGTTCATTTCCCATCGATGATTTGCTATAGTGGGTTTTTTAAGTCTCTTTTATTGTTTATTTCGCGAATTTTAAACTCTCAAACTCAGAAGTTGAGATTTAAAATAAATACAAAGAAATCAAAAGTTATGTCAATTACCAATAGACAAAACGACCAAGTAAAAGAAGTCAAAATTGGTGCTTATAAGTTTGAAAAGGTAAATTAATTTATATATTTTGTGTCACTATTGAAAGCAAATAATTATATAAGGAATGAGTACAACGAAGTATATATCTGGCTAATGGGGTATATTATTCACTGTTAACAATTGTTTAAAACAAAATAACATTTTTGTTTCAAATGCCTCAGGTTTGTCTTTCGACATTCCTGGTTTCTCTCCACTTCTGAGGTTGGGGCGCCTGGAAGGCGGGGTTACGTTGCCCCGATGATATGATGGGTGCGTCAGGAGAGTCCCTAATCCTAAGCTTAACCTAAGATGAATATGAATGATGATGATTGCGATGGCCATATGATTTCGGGGACCGTTTGGGTCTTAAAGTTTTCCTGACATTTGTCTTACAGGTGAGGAAAAACGCCGATAAAAACCTCACCCAGAAAAACTGTCCCGACCGAGGATCGAACCCGGGCCCACTGCCTGACAAGGCAGCACGCTACCCCGAGACCACAGCGGTGGACACAAAATAACATCTAGAGAAATCAAAATTAAGATTTATAAAACTCTAATAAGACCCATTATAACATATGGTATTGAAACATGGATCCTAAATAAAAATGCATGCAAACAACTAGCAATATTTTAAAGGAAAATCTTAAGAAGGATTTTCGGAGCAATTGAAAAAGGACGGATGGAGAGCCATATGCAACAATGAGATATATGAATTGTATAAGGAAGTGGATTTGGAGACATATATAAGATGTCAAAGATTGATATGGTTCGGACATATCACAAGGATGGAAACCACAAGAAAAGTGAAGATTGTATTCAACAACAATCCAGACAGAACCAGATTAAGAGGGAGACTGAGAAAGATGGAATTGTGTACAAGCAGACGTGAAAGTATTTAGAATGAAGGATTGGAGGGAGTTGGCGATGGATAGAGAAGGATGGAAGAAGGCCATGGAGGAGGTTAGGGAACTCTTGGGCTGTAACACCAAATAATAAGAACATTGTGGAGCGTAACTTTTAGAGTGAAGAAACTTAAATTGGGTTTAAATTCGCGACCTTCGGGTTAATGCTGTTTATTGTTGTACTGGTAAAATAACGCATATTCATTATAGTTCCCGGAAAGAATTCACGTGCTTTCTCTCGCCTATGTATGTAGTTCCTGCGACGTGCCCTCGAGCAGTACCACTCTCCCTTTCTTCACGTATATTTCATAATCATTATACCGGTTTGTCCTGAACATTGCGACGTCATTGTCATAACACACGCATAGTGAAATCTTCGCTGTTGACACTTAAAATGAATGCATATTATAATTGTTGTATAAACAGTAATTGAATACGACTATTGTATTTCTAATTCGTGACGTGATATAAACTGCATTCACTTTGAAAAATAACACAAAATCTATAAAATACGCATAAAACTTTATCGTTTATACGATCTTCTTAAGTAATCCTAACTAATGAATAAGGTGAGTCTGTTATATCTTACCTCATAAAATATGCTCTTTTGGACATGTTTCAATACGCCTGCGTATCATCGTCAGCTTATGAGGTAAGTTGAACAGACTCGCCTTATTTATTAAGAAGAATTTCATAATGTAGTTCCTCTTGTAATTTATTAATCCTAACTGATATTAACTCTTCACATACATGCTTATTTGCGGAATAATTTTTCAAACATATAACAGTGTAAAATAATTACAAAATAGATATAACATTAACTTGAAATCAATAGATCCATCCATCCATAGTAATTCTGCCCGAGGGCAGGTCTTTCACTGCAATTTTCATGCTATACTTTGCAGCTTTACTAGGGAATTATAGGAGTGGTAGCTTCCCGTTGCTTTCTACAATTAGTAGATAATAATTGAAAATAAATCACTGTGGTATTCGCGGACTTTCTTGAGATGCTCTTGTATCAAATAATGGAGGAGGAGATAACCCCATTAAAATTTTGGAAAATTCGTTTTCAACAAAAAAAATAATTCATTCATTCTGAGAATTTTCCTCGTAATTGAAGGTTTTCCCCAACCAATCTTAGTAATTAACATGAATTAAAATATATATAAATGACTACGGACGTATATAATTTTGCAACATTCACAAATTTCCCTTAATTAAAGTTCTCCATAATAAAAGTTTTTATAAAAATGTATCCCTTAATAGTTAAAAATTATATGTTTGATAGTTCCTGCGCCGTAGCCAAGTGGTTAAGGCAAGAAGCCTTGACTTGCTCTGGTTCGAGTCCTCAAGGGGGAAGACATTTTTTCATGGAATTTAGGCCCAGTGGGGACCGGTGCCCACCCAGCATCATGAAGAATTTGGGTAGCTACAATAAGTAGCGGCACCAGGTTAAGAAAGCCAACTATAATGGCAGGCGGACCTGACATGCTGACCACATATCTCCCCTACACCTGGCTCTATGGATGTGAGATCAGTAGTTGGCTGGTAAGTTAAGGGCCTTCTAGGCCTGTCGCGCTGTGGAGATGAGTTTAGTTTTGTGTTAATAGAATAAATTGAAATAAAATTTGGAATGTGTAGTGAACTATAGCATTGTTATTCCGTTATTGTGATCTGCCTTATAGATAATGGTCAGAGCATCTGACTATAGTTACACGGGATCTCGGATTCGATTCCCGGTCTGGCCACAGGATTTTTTCTTAAAGGGGATTATTCCTGTGGTCACCCATGGTCTGTATTTAGATTAAGTTTAGGACTCTCCTGGTGCTTCGTTATCATTCATCACCATCCATGTCATCGGGGTAACATAACTCCGCCTTCCTGGCGCCCCAATTTAAGAAGTGAGTTACAATATCGCCATGCCAGGAGAGAATATCAGAAATATCATAAAGATAACCTAGAGGCACTGGTAAAAAATTGCCGTTATTGTTATTATGGAATATTTGGAGGGGGTGACTGATTCGGTCGTGGATATTCGGGGCTTAGCTTTGGTGTAATTTTTAGTATTCTATCATCCGAAAGATCCCGAATTTGATTATTGATCCGGATTGATTAGTGATTAACATGTTTGACTCTAGTTCTGAGGTTAGCGATGAGAATATATAAAACAATTTAAGGGCTTAAGGCAGTAACCATGATAATCCACATTCTGTTAAGAAATGTAATTTATTACAATTAAATATATTCAAATATCTATAAAATCATTTGTAAGTGCGCCATTTGTGTAAGTGATGAGTAAAACATATAGACACACGATGTATTAACAACAATGCTGCCCAATTAGTATTTATAATTTTTTGAAACATTAAAATCCTTCTATCTTAGAAAGAACAATATGTGGTTTATCATGTTATTGCCCCAAGTCCTTCAATTATGCTCCCGCTACATACAAGGCAGCGGCGCTATCCCAAAACCACAGTATCATACATTAAAAAGGAGACAAAGTCTCAAAAAAAATTCTTCCTCTGAATTGTTCATATACGGTATAAATAAGAGAGAAAAGAATTGTCAGGAATGAGGAATAATAACTTTATAATTATCATAATTTCCGAAAAACCTGTAAACCATTATAATCCTGGAAAATAAAAGTGTTTCAAATAATTAAAACTATAATTAAAGCATGTTTTTGCATGCGGGTCGTTTGAAAACAACTTATTAAAGGAGAAAAGTGTAGAAAGCATTCTTGTTAAACGTTTCATTAGTATTGCTTTTATGTAAATTCGATTAAGCAAAAAGTAAACATGAAAGTGTTAACATAGTGGCAGTAATGAGTGTTTTAATTGTATTTAAAGTTTTAAGAGACTTGTTGAGTTATGAAAGTGTTAAAATCCTTTCCACATTCTCGCCAAGGCTTGGAGTTAGAAGAGGAAGTTGGTCTTATCACGTGCGAAGTGAAATTACTTGTATTGTAAAGGCTTTTAATTTATTTACTTCATTTTGAGATTCGTACGGGAGTATTGCATAACATTTTCACATGAATTATAATACAAACCAGTTTTAAAAAATGTGAGGAAACCAAGTCTTACAAAATGAATGAATTATACAAATTTGATTCGTTCCTTGTTTCCTTCATAATATGCAATAACATGTCGATAAGTCACATATTGATCTTTCTGTAATATAAGGATTTTAATGTTTCAAAAAATTATAAATACTAATTGGGCAGTATTGTTGTTAATACATTGTGTGTCTGTATGTTTTAACTCATCACTGGTGCACTTATAAATTATTTTATCGATATTCCAATACATGTGTTTGCTATCATTGTAATAAATGTAATTTCTTAACAGAATGTGGCTTATCATGTTACTGCCCTAAAGCCCTCACATACACACACACACACACACATATACGAATGTATGTTTGTCCTTTATATACTTCTAAACCGTTCAACCTATCATCGTGAAAATTTATATATATATATATACAGATTTTGGCATTCGGCAAGTGTTTAGCCGTTATATATCGTGTTCTAAAATCATTAGGTGTAGGAGTTCACCTGAAACGAAAATTTAAAAATCGCTCTAGCGATCGCAATTTTCGATGTTTCACAACAAAACTCGGAATATCCTATTAAAATAAACCGAGGTATGTATTATCCAAAAATCAGCTAATTCGACCATTAGACGTGGGGGTTTACCTAAAATTTGAAATTAAAAATTTATTCTAGCAACCGCCATGTTTGGTTCGTCGCAGTATATATCATATAATTAATTAACCCTCAATATTTAAATTATTTAGGCGTAGCAGCACACGCTCCGCCGTGTATTAGCTAGTTTATTCATGAATTCAATCTTGAGGATTGTTTATGCTATAAAAAAAGGTATAGTGATCCCACTAGAGACCTTAGTAAGCCTTTGGGGTTGTGGGAGGTTAAGGCCCCCACCTTTCTAGACAGGTACTATATATATATCAGCTGAGTTGTCAACCCTGCGTGATGGCCGCCTTTACCCCAAGAAAGGCTGAGGGTTAATGGCGGGGAATTTGAGTCGACATGGTGCTGCTAGAAGGTGCCCATCTGGGTTGTAGCGCATTGCATTAATCAACTACGTGCCTCTTAATGTTGTATATGATATATAAAAACACAGCATTTTCATTTAAATTATTTAGAGATGTCATGTAAGTAAACCGTCTACTCGTACCCGGCATAGCCAGGTCAAGGGATGAGAAGAGATGAAGCCCCATGTGTATGATAAGTAACGATGCCGGCTGACATATCACAGGGGTAGATAAATGAAAAGGATGGCATCAGTTTGGTTAAGTGTATAATGAAGTTTTTGGCAGTGGAAAACTGAGAAACTACGATGAAAATGTGGTCTGACCCCGATTCGTCCACTGTGAATCCCAGACGGGAATATCCGAGACTTAAATCGGGATTCAGAGATGGAGGACGAGTGTCTAATCCCTTCCGCCACGGCGTGGCGCCGCCAAGATGATATATATCTTCGTTTACCAACCTGTGGTTCGCGAACCCCCGGGGGTTCGCCAAAACTTTCCCATAATGTCGGGTTTCGAGGTTATGTCTATTATTGTTTCCTTCATTTCTGCAGCATTGTAATAATAATAATAATAATAATAATTATTATTATTATTATTATTTTAAAATTAAATTAACCCGAAAATGCCTGATTTGCAATTATGCATTTGATTTCGCTACAACTTTTAAGCTGTAACTAGAGTAACTTTATGTTTTAAGCGTTAAGTTAATTTAAGGTTATTAAACCTTTTGCTTGGAATTACATTTTATGCATATCTACTGTGTGTATATTTAAAAGTCAGTGGTTCACCCAGCTCAGATCTTTGTGGAAGTGGTTCGCGAGTCGAAAAAGGTTGGGAACCGCTGATATATATATATATATATATATATTAAAGAGAAATGTTCTTTTACATACTCTTTCATTCTCAATGTATCATAAGATGTTGCAGTCAGAATACATGGAAGTTGTTCTAATATAAGCTAGATTGTTTTAAAAGGCAATTCACAATTTCTTTTGTATGGTAGAGGAAGTGGAGAAGATCAATATTATAGATCCCGACAATTATCACAAATTTCTGTTCATAAACATCATTTTTACGAATGAGCATATTCTACTTATATGCGTTGTTCAAATTCCCCGCCATTAACCCTCACTACAATGTTTACACCTACATTCCAATATCTGTCTGCTACATTCAGATATGCCAGGAATTCCGGAGATAGTTTTTTGAGCTTCAGAAATGCGAATAGGCAAATCTTCCGCACTGTCGACAGGGGTTTCATAAAAAAAAGAATAAATCTAGTATCATAGGATCGGAAGATTGAATGGCCAGGGTATAGGCCTAGGCGCAGTATACCTACAGTTAGAGTATGTTTTATGGAGGATTAGGATATATTGATTTTGTCCACTGTAGCGTGCTGCCTTGTCACGCAGCGGGCCCGGGTTCGATTCCCGGTCGCTACAGGCTACTGAGTGAGGTTTTTCCTCACCTGTAAGACAAATGTCAAGAAGCTTCGGTCCCAACGGTCCCCGAAAGTCATCCGGCCTTAATTTTCATCCTTATCATTATCATCAACATCCTTCACCGGTGTGGAAAGCAACGGGAAGCTACCACACCTATAAAGCTGCAAAGCATAGCATGAAAATGCTATGATTGCAGTGAAAGACCTGCCCTCGGGCAGAACACTATGGAATGGAATATTGAAGTTGATGACAGTTTAAGCAGAATGGTCGTTGTGGTACAGAGAATGAGCGTTCTTAGTGGCGATATAATAAAACTACAAGATTTTAGCATATGAATAATTTATATCGAACCTCTATCATAATTAAAGGTTAACGAAATTTTGAAAGAATCTACTTCTTTATGCTTATTATTAAATACCATTTTCTTATTGTTATTTATATCTATCAGTGATAGTAAAAATACTGCTCTCTCGTCATAAAATCAAAATATAATCTTCTTCTTCTTCTTCTTCTTCCTCTACGCATGAAGGCTGGCAGCTTATTGCGTGTTCATCACTACAGGTCTGGTGTATGGTGACGTCCTTCCATCGTAGCTGTGGCCTTCCTAAAGCCCTTTTCTGTTGAGGTGTAATATACAAATATGTATTATAATGTAATACAATTTTATATGGATGCGAAACATGGACTCTTATTTTAAAGGAAGAAAGGAGATTACGAGTATTTGCGAATAAAGTTCTCAGGATTTTTTTTTTGACCAAAGAGAGATGAATAGAGAGGTGAATGAATAACACTACATAACAGTGAACTACATGGTCTTTATGGGAAGTCGGACATAATAAGAACAGTTAAGTCTCGTAGACTGCGATGAGCAGGACATGTGACACAAATGGGGAATGAAAGAGGTGCATGGGAACTTCATGTAGGAAAACCAGAAGGAAAACATCTACTTTGTAGACCAAGAATGAGATGGGAAAATAAAATGAATCATAGTTTGAGGGAAGTAGATTATACAGGGGATGATTGGAAAACATTAGCTCAGGATGGGGATGTATGGAGAGCATATGTCCGCGCGGCTATGGATCTATGGGTTCGATAGTGTCAGTGGGTAGTTAATGTAATACAATCAATAACAAAGGCCGATCTTGTATCTATAAAGAAGGTTAAAACCTAAAATACAATTATAAGAGTTAACCTCATTTCTAATAATCTCTAATGTGTATGATTAAAGTATACCGCATGACATCGGGAGTTTCAATTCAGTGGTCACTATCTGCAATTGTAATAACACGTTTTCTGTCCTCTTACTAGTCAAAAAAATTGTATTAAAATGTTCCTGCAGCAATGCATTTTGCCGCTAGCAGAATAGAACTTACAGCTCACAAATAGGAACAGAATTAGCCTAAATTTAACCAAATGATGGAGGCAAAGGAAAGTACAAAATCTTATCCTGGCTGAAACCCAAAAGACTTATCGAAGTGAGATCTGCATTTACGTACGCAAACTTAAAGACTTATTTGTTTATAGTTTTAAAATATATATTAGATTTTATCCTGATGTAACTGTTTTCATTGACTTTTTCGCCTGGGGATGTGTTTGATGTTAATTAGAAATCTCGTTCCATGCTACGAATATTATAACAGTATTCACATTTTACTTTAATTAAAAATACGTCCTTGTCAGACTGTAATAAGTACCGGTAATATTCTGTTATGATGAGTTCTTATACACCGCACCGTTATGTAATAATCAACTTACTAAAGGTATCATAAACACGCATTTCTGTAGTTAATGAATCAATTGTAAATATCTTATTCATAACTCTAATTTAGATTTTTCAAATTAACTTCTTGCGCAGATAATAAAACAATTTTCTCGGCTTATTTCATAGAACTGTAAATATTTTAAGTACTGTAAAATGCATATATATATATATATATATATATATATATATATATATATATATACTTACTCACTGGCACTATCGAACCCGTAGGTTCATGGCCGCACGGACATAAGCTCTCCATACATCCCTATCCTGAGCTAATGCTTTCCAATCATTCCCTGTATAATCTACTTCCCTCAAATCATAGTTAATGTTGTTCTCCCACCTCATTCTTGGTCTACCAACTGGGCGTTTTCCTTCTGGCTTTCCTACAAGAAGTTTCCGTGCACGTCTTTCATTCCCCATACGCGGATATATATATATATATATATATATATATATATATATATATATGGTATGATAAGAAAAATAAATGCCTGGACGGGATTCGAACCCGGATCTCTGAGTCTGTACCTCAGCGTGATATCCATTACACTACCAGGCGAATCCAATTCAAACACTTATTTTTCTTATATATGTATTATACTCTCCATTATTACTAGATGTCGCGAGAACACTGTCTTCACTGCCATCTAGTAGCTGACTATATCAAGTAAGCAAATTAAAGAGGATATTTATTTTACTTTATAGCAGTGACGCTTTATCGATGTTATAATTAAATCTTTAACATTGAGCAATGCAAGCTTAATATGGTATGATAAGGAAAATAAATGCCTGGACGGGATATATATATATATATATATATATATATATATATATATAAAAGAATAAGTTGTGTCGTTTATTCTTTCTGAAAATTCTTACCGTTTAACCCACATAAAAATAGTTTTTGAATTAAAACTTGACGTGTATTCAGTTGAATAGTTTGTCAACGACCTTTGCGAAGTGTGTCGAGTGTCCGAAAAACTTGATCTTATGGTTAAATCAGGAGTGTCTCGAACGTCTGGCTTTGTAGAATAAATTAGGAATGTCCTATAATCTGATCCCTTGAAGTACAGAAACATCTGGTTTCTTGGGGAAAATTGAGTGTGACCGCAAATGTGTGATCTGTTACCTTATGGGCTAATCAGTAGTGCCCCAAACATCTATAAAACAAAATAAGTTAAAATATACCTTCTTAGGTAAGATCCGTCGTCCTCAACTTATAAAATTTGTATTCTTTATGCCTGTAGGCCTTTCAGAACATCCGTTCCATCTTCAGCAGGTCTGGAAAGGCTTACAGGCATAAAGAATACAAATTTTATAAATTGAGGACGACGGATCTTACCTAAGAAGTTATATTTTAACTTATTTTATTTTATGACTCTCCACCTCAACGGTTTTAATAATGAATTTTAATAGTATTGACCCAAACATCTAGTCCCAAAGGGTAAATCAATAATGTCCCAAAATAATCTTGAGTGTTCCAAATGTCTGGGTTCACAGAGTAAGAGCAATTTTATGAAAATATTAAATGGTTGTTTAGTTGTTATAAAAATGTAGCCGATTGTGTGCTGTCCATCCATATATTTTTCTAATGTTTGTTCGTCAAATAATCATTTTAATTATAAAAAAATTGATACCCATTTTCTCATTAAAGTTAAAAATTATAAATCTTATTCATGAAAATATGTGACGAGATAGATTATCAAATAATAGTAGGCCTATATTACAATGTGAGGTTGGGAAGTGGTTTTTACAGAAGCGAGGTTTTTAATTTTCGAGATTCTGTAAAATGCTTCACAAATATGCGTGGTACATTATTTTTTGCGCGATGGTATTTTCAATATAATGCATAATAATAAAATAATAATGTCTTTGTTGGAAATATTTGCGTTCATTATAAACAACTGATTAACGTTAACAGTGTGGCCAAAGTTTATACGGTAAATTCCGAAAATAATTTAGTTGAGATTACGGCAGGCCGTGACACCAATCAGTCATAAAATGGCGGCAAGTACGAATTTATTGTTTTATATTTTGTAAATAAAGTTCAGTTCATTTAAAATGCAGTGATTTGTTTCGTATAATGTATATTAACACTACCTTTTGCATATATTTTTACCGCTGTGGTCTCGAGGTAGCGTGCTGCCTTGTCACGCAGCGGGTCCGGGTTCGATCCCCGGTCGGGGCAGTTTTTCTGAGTGAGGTTTTTATCGGGTTTTTTCCTCACCTGTAAGATAAATGTCAGGAAAACTTTAAGGCCCTAACAGTCCCCGAAATCATATGGCCATCATCATCATCCTTATCATTACCATCATCATCACCATCATCCTTCACCGGTGTGGAAAGCAACGGGAAGCTACCACACCTACAATTCCCTAGTAAAGCTGCAAGCATAGCATGAAAATGCTATGGTTGCAGTGAAGGACCTGCCTTCGGGCAGAATTACTATGGATGGATTTGTATATACATTGTACCATAGTATACACAAAGGGCAGTGGTTTTACTTCCCGCACGAGGTAGGTAATATGTAATATTACAGTATATTTATTTAGGTTGGCAACCCCGAAATTTACGAATTTTGAACTTTGAACATGGTCGCCACTGCTGTAAGTACGACAGAACGCACTATCGTGCAAAATATAAATACGATTCATCCCACTTATTTAGAGGAAGTTAATACATTCGTTTTCCTGGGACAAACATCAATATTATATATAAGAAGTGGATAGACATAGTGAAGTCATAAAACAACTTTATCTTAAAATGTAAAATGTCAATGTGTTTGAAGTGGTGTTTTTTCAATGAATGTTTTCTACCAGATTTGACATACGACTCACGGGCAATGTTAACAGAATCAAATATTCGTCTCTTACAGGGCCACACAGCGAAACATAGAAATAAGTATGCTAGGAATAATCCACAATAAAAGAAAAATAATTTCATGTATCTGGAATATGACAAACGTGACATATTACCGCGAAAATAATTACTTGGAAATATAGTGGGCCGGACTTATTGCCAGATGAAATTACAATCTGTGGGCAAAAATAGAGATTTCTATGACACTGTGTGCCACCTGAGAATATTCAATCGGGGAATAGTAGCTGCTAGCGTCATGTTGGCCAATGTGATAACATACGTTCCCTCTAAAGCCAATTGCCAACATGTTTACTCACATAGAAGGGGATGCTGTCCTAATAATTCTTCATTAGTGGCAAGTTAGGGTGAGAAAATGGGCAAGTGTTGGTTTAACCAAGTTTAGGTGAGAAAATGGGCGAGTTCGTTTACACTAGATTAGTTTATCGCTCACTTGTTTGTGATATGTTGGTTACACCGTCTGAGCAATGACATGCATATTCTGCATTGTAAATATGGTTAATTTAAGTTATTTTGAGCTCAAATTCTCACTTCATTTTAAGGTATTTCTCACATTTTTTTGGAAAAAAATCAACATACATATATTTCTCTCAGGTAATTATTCACTTACTTATTTGCTATTATGTAGGTGGTATAGAATCCCTTAAAATATCTAGACTGGATATCATAAGATAGGAAGTGGTTAAGAAAATGTATTCTTGTAATATAGCAGGACGAAATCAGGAAGCATTTTCTATAATGTTGAAGATAATTGTTCAAGATGGATGGTTGTGCAAAAGAGTTGGAGGGATATGTCCGTCGCGGTGGCGTAGTCGGTAGAGTCCCTGCCTTCCACTCCGGCGACCCGGGTTCGATTCCCGGCGGGGTAGTGGATTTTAAATCTCCACTTTGGGTGTGTGTCCTGTCTTGTGTTTGTATGTGTGAATACGATAAAAAGGTTAAAAAAGGTAAAACAAAAAGGAAGAACAGTGTAAACGGAAGAAAACGACAAAGAAAGAAATTAAAAAAAAAAAAAGAGATTTTTACCTGCAAATAATATATTGAGAGCATTGATAATGATGATAGTCCACTGCTGTGGTCTCGAGGTAGCGTGCTGCCTTGTCACGCAGCGGGCCCGGGTTCGATCCCCGGTCGGGGCAGTTTTTCTGGGTGAGGTTTTTATCGGGGTTTTTCCTCACCTGTAAGACAAATGACAGGAAAATTTTAAGGCCCAAACCGTCCCCGAAATCATATGGCCACCATCCTTATCATTATCATCCTTACCATTATCATTATCATCATCCTTCACCGGTGTGGAAAGCAACGGGAAGCTACCACTCCTACACAATTCCCTAGTAAAGCTGCAAGCATAGCATGAAAATGCTATGATTGCAGTGAAGGACCTGCCTTCGGGCAGAATTACTATGGATGGATAATGATGATATCTTCATAAGTAATGCCACGAGTGATTTCCAATTTATCTAGAGGATTTGAAAATGAAGAGTGGCATTTGTTAGGACTATTTAATGAATAGAATTAAGCTGTTTACTCAATATAGTTATTTTAAAATATTTATATATTTTAATGTAAACTGTTATGTTTTGAAAACAAATCAGAAATGTTTGGTTATGTTTCATTTGTTCATCATAGCTACTTGATCATACTATTTATTGCCAAATAGGATCGCAATATTGTAAGAATGCACCTAGTGGAAAAAAAAAAAAAATGAAATACATCAAACTGTATATTATAACCAACATTATAGGCTTTCATTCATAGTAATTCTGCCGGAGGGGCAGGTCTTTCACTGCAATCATAGCATTTCCATGCTATGCTTTGCAGCTTTACTAGGGAATTACAAGTGCGGTAGCTTCCCGTTGCTTTCCACACCGGTGAAAGATGATGATAAGGATGATGATGATGACCGGATGATTTTCGAGGACCGTTGGGCCCTAAGCTTCCTGACATTTGTCTTACAGGTGAGTAAAACCCCCGAAAAAAAACTCACCTAGGAGTCTGCCCCGACCGGGAATCGAACCCGGGCCCGCTGCGTGACAAGGCAGCACGCTACATCGAAGACCACAGCGATGGACCATTATAGGTTAATTAATTTTTTTCGGAAACAGCTCAGTGAAATCAGTATTTAATAACACAATTATCAAATGTGCAGGTCGAAGTAATCTGTTCATTATTTGTTATATTTACCGTATTTGTTAGAGTCAGTCGCTGCAAAATAATGCTCTGACCAGTTTAGAATATTAAAAAAGAGGTGCTTTCTTTAATATGACTATTTAACTCATGTCGCATATGGTAGTCAATGACCAATCACATTTCAATGAATTCTGTTTTACACCAATGACAGTCGTGTTTCACCTCGCTCTTTATCGATTTCTCTTTATCAGCTCCTGCTTTTGTGATAAAGAAAGCTCCTCCTTTTTTAATATTCTGAACAGGTTAGACCATTATTTTTCTGCAACAAATACATTGAATATAGCAAATAATGAATAGATTCAGTGATTTTACTGAGTTGTTTATTCAAAATATAAATGATTAACCTATAATGTTGATTATAATAGTTTGATGTGTTTCATTATTTCTCCACTAGAGTGCATTCTTACAATATTGCGATCCTATTTGGCAATAAATAATATGATCGAGTTGCAGTGAATATACATAATCTCACATTTCTAATTTGTTTTCAAACATCGCCGTTTACATTAACTATATAAATATTTTAAAACACCGGTAACTTTATTCAAATAATTATATTTTAGTAAAGGGCTTAATTTTATTCGTTAAATAGTCCTAACAAATGCCACTCTGGATTTCCAAATTCTCTAGATAAATTCACTCCTCACTTCGTGAGTCGTGAATTTATCGATAACTTGGAAATCACTCGTGACATTACTTAGGATAAACAGAAGTAGATAAATATTGAGGTGAAACACGACTATGATTGGTTGTAAAACAAATTTCATTGAAACGTGATTGGTCATTATCTCCCCTTTGGGTAATGAGTTAAATAGTTAATATAAAATTATAGAATATTCACCTGAAAGGTCCGTCTCCTCAACTTAATTATCATTTAACTGTAGCGCTTTCGGGACTTGTCCCATCATCGGCAGGATTCAAAACTGGTGTTTCACTGTTTTGAATCCTGCCGATGATGGGACAAGTCCCGAAAGCGCTACAGTTAAATGATAATTAAGTTGAAGAGACGGACCTTTCAGGTGAATATTCTATAATTTTATATTAATTTTGAATAAACCTCAACGGAACACATCATGAATCTTATAAAAGTTGATTAAATAGTTAGTAAAAATACTATTTAGTATAAAAACAACTTACTATTATCCCTGTCGGGTATGATTGATATGGGTTTGTTTTATTTATTGCCAGTGTCTGTTTTTATAAGTCTGTAGTCATGCATTAATTTTATTATATTTTCAAGCTGGTAGTTTTATACCCATGACTGTATGTTCAGTAGTGTACCAGCGTTGGAACTGGCGTTAAATAACGAAACTCGGGTTAGACAATCATTATATTTATCAAAGTTAGAACCGTGAACCATTTCATTGGATGCAACTAGTGAAAAATGCCACCAGCATCGCGTAAAATTCATTGTCTTCGGTTGACACTTGGTGATATTCGGCTTTCCATTTTTCGTTCCTTTCATTACATTTGAATGGAATATCAACTGTCATATTTACACTTAATGGCACGTAATTGTGTTCATACAAATGAAACCGCTACAATTCATGGCATCCATTGTAAAAATAAAAAAAAAGGTTCTTTATACGGGTTGTATCCATATTTATACCATGGACAGCTCTTCCAGTGACTATTAAACTCATGCCCCAAATGGGAGTCAATCACATTTCCATGAATTTTGTTTTACAACCAATCACAGTCGTGTTTCACCTCGATATTTATTGAATTCTGTTTACCAAATAAATAAAGCTCTTCTTTTTTTAATATTCTGAACAGGTCAGAACATTATTTTGCAGTGAGTGACTCTCCAACAAATACGTTGAATATAGCAAATAATGTACAGATTCCTTCGAACTACACATTTGATAATTGTGTGTTCAATAATGTGTTTTTTAAATAATGATTTTACTGAGTTGTTTCCTAAAAAAAATAATTAATAACCTATAATGTTGGTTATAATATATAGTTTGATGTGTTTCATTTTTCTCCACTAGGGTGCATTCTTACAATATTGCGATCCTATTTTACAATAAATATAATATGATCCAGTTGCAGTGGAAATATAACCAAACATTTTCATTTGTTTTCAAACATCACCGTTTACATTAAATATATAAATATTTTAAAATAACAATACTTAAATAATGATTTATGAGTAGGCAGATTAATTTTATTCATTAAGTAGTCCTAACAAATGCCTCTCTTGATTTCCAAATCATCCAGATAAATTGGAAATCACTCGTGGCATCATTTATGAAGAACATTAAAGATGACAATGTGTCGGTTTTCTAATTCTATTATTTAAAGCTGTTCCTAAATGAATTAATACATCCTTATTATTACTAGATCCAGATTTGTGGGTTCAATCCTTGCCGGGCTTTTCTTCTTCTTCTTCTTCTTCTTCTTCTGCTTTTTCTAGTGATTGAAAGTCTTGAGTATGGTTCCCTTTGAAAGCCGTGGGCTCCTTGTATATTTACGGCCACACAAAAAAGAAAACCGTAGCTTGAGCAATTTTATCGGTAATTTCATGCGTAGCTTCGAATCGCAAAACTGATAATATGAGATGTTTTATTTATTTAATGCAGCAGGTATTTGATTTACATCAATGAAAGAAAAGAAAAAAATAGTAAATAATGATGTACATTAGTATTTGGATCGAAGGCAGCCTCTGGCTTCCTAATATGTTTCTCATAATCATATCCTTGAGAGAGAAGTGTAGAGTTTCACATATTTTGTATCCAAGATGACGATGTGATTAGATTGAGCTGTTGTATATACCTATTCAATGTAGGTGACTAGGTAGACACTGCAACTGCTTTACTTCTTGCCCAGTGAGGAATATCTTTGATTTTGGTTCACTGGGTTCTCTTTTGTTCTTCCCTTCAATTGTTCATTTTGTTCCGAGTGATTTTGTTTTAGGATGGTAATATTAGATGTTAAAGAGTTCAGTTAAATAAAATACCTGTGTATTATTATTCAGAGATGAAATAGTATAGTTACATCAAAATAAGAAAAAAATTAATAAATAGGGGCTTAAATTAACATCTCCCATATTACGTAATTCAAAAGTTTCTTTCCGTTCTTATTTAAAGATGTATCAGTCTTGTCGAGTAGATCGTGCACGTAATCTTTATTTTTGCTAAAGTTATTGATTTTAATGTATAGTAAATTGAACGGTGTTATGCATCAACCGGCTATGCGCCATTATGTAAGTTTCGAGAAAAATACATTTAAAGTTTGAGTCACTATTCACTAGGCCTATTTATTGTAGCGCCAAACTAACAATACTGGATATTGCAAGTTATTTCCTTGTTTGACAGTTATGCATCAACAATCTAAAGCGGGAACATTTGGCGCTTAGTTGCATGATGCAAAATTTATATTAGCATTTATGAAGATCTGGTTTCATAGCCGTTTGTTGCAAACCATAGAATCTCAGAACTGATGGCGTTTACATTTTTCTTTAATAATAAGACTATATTTAAGATTTGGCGCTAAAAGTGTGCGTATACTTTCTTTATGAGCCAGTGTAACAAATTGTAAAAAATTACATTAAAATCTTATTTTTTTAAAACTGACGATTAGCCGGTTGATGCATATAATTGTCCAATTGTGAAATGATCAGTAAAGAAGAGGATCATAATAATGACATTTAAACTCGGCACCTGCCTTCGCGACTGAGTGAAACCACGAAAGATTCCAGTCAGATTGATTCGAAATCGATATAATGAACCTTGCATCCAATACTCTTAGACGCGGTACTCCTTGATGGCCAGCGTCGACAAATATATGGGAATTTTATATTATTACAAATATTTTTATTATTATTTCAGTTTGCCTATGCTTGTATTTTTTAACATCTCTCGGAACTTTTATTTATTTCTCTGAACTTTTAATATCTCTCATTTCTTCCTGTCATTCTTCATCTTCTTCTTCAATGTCTCTTTCTTGCATGAAAATTAAATTACATCTTAAATTCCCTCAAACCTAGTAACATGGTCTTCCCTTTTATTCCGTATTAATACAAGTAATTTTGATTTGTCTGTCATTTTCAATTAATGTTGATTATATTACTTGCATTTTCGATTGATAATCATAATATACCTAAGACAAGCTTAGAAGTTTAATTTGTGGATTAAATCAGATAAAATCCATCTCAATTACCGTATCAGTACATGTGCCACTTATTACTCTGCAATATTGTTGTTTTCTTTTCTCTGCCGGTCTCGTTCGATTTGTTTTCAGTTCCCATATAAATCAGATTTCACTTGTTGAACACGATCTTATCATATATTTCCGTTGTGAATTGACAACAAAACTTGATTCATACTACTGGGTCAGGAGTCAGTTATATCGCGTTGTTTGTTAATCCAACACATGAATATTTAGATGCATATTTTGTCTTTGCAGTGTTGTTATAGGTGTTGTATTTCATGCAATTCATTTAGCATAATTCTGCTTACAAAATTATCTAGTTTTTTCCCCATTTACATATATTAAAAAAGTCTGTATTGGGAATCTAAAATAACGTTTGAAGGACAGGTTAAAAGGGAGGGCAGGGAGTTGTAGCCCGATGGGAAACCTGAGATCAGAAGCTAGAATAACGAAAAATATCATCCGTGTTATTATTTAACAAAATATATTTGATAGGAAATGTTATATTTCTAATAGTTGAAAAATAGTTGAGAACTCTTTTTTAAATTGTTTTACAAAAGTAGATACTGTGATTAATTTATTTTATTGTAAGTATTCTTAATTAGGCTATTTATTGTTTTATTGTTTAACGGATCAACTGAACAGGGGAGGAGGAGGGAATATCTTGTGTAAGAAATTCGTTTAGTAGTCGAGTGGTTAAAGTAAGATGCCTTGGCGCAGAGCTACGGGATTGCGCTGGTTCGAGTCTCCATGAGGGAAGAAATATTCTCATGGAATTCGGCCAATATGGGATCGGTGCCCACGCAAGCATCGTGAGGAATTTGGATGGCTACAATAAGTAGCGGCTCCAGGTTGAGAAAACCAGTTATAATGGATGGGGACCCGACATGCTGACCACGTCACCCCTACATTAGCTGGACGATCGTCTAACTCTGAGACGAGCACATGTAGATGCGAGGCCAGCAGCCGGCTGGTAGGCCAAGGGCCTGTCGCGCCATGGAGTAAAGTAGTAGGATCTAATCAGAACTGCATCTGGACTTAGGTCAGTGAAACTTTTCGGATAAAGAAAATTCAAGTCGCAGCATAATTCTGAAATTAAAAGTAACCTGTCCTTTCCCACAATAATGTATGATATTCATTGAAAATTTAAATGTGAAAAATACATCTGTGGACAAAATATCCAGTTTTAAGAAATCATCCCCGAACGTAGCAATTAGCCGTATAGCAATTACAGGACGTGTTAGAACTAACGAAAAAAATAAGAAGTATTCTGATTTTCGCTTTAATATCGTACAAAAACCTTATTCAATTCAATTATTTTAAATTAGCCTGTACTTCTTAGATCTACCCAATATATCATTTCCCATTAGATGTAAAAGAACCGTGTAGTTCAGGCGGCAAGATGTCTAAGTACTGAAGACAATCCCGGACAGCTAAAAGGATGGATATTTTTCTTCACTTATTCATGTACAGACTGGACGTGGGAATTATGCTGCTTCGTATAAAAGGACCTGAGACGTTCCTAGGAATAAAGACCAGCCAGAATATAGGGCTAATCACCCTACTCCCCTCTTTGTGCAGTTAAGCCAAGAGTAATGCATCCTTATGTTTAGAACTCCATCGGACTTCATGATGTGTTCACAGAAATAATTTAACTGTGTACAGATATAATCAATTTTAGTGGTCTGGGGGTGTAAGATGTCAGCATCGGTGCTAGAAATTCGACTGTTAGATCCCGATCAGGGTAGGTGCAACGGATGAGAAAAATTCGATGACGAAGCATCTTTCGGGTTTAAAATTCGTCGGTAACTTATACAGATGTGTATGAGCACTTGAAAGAACCTTCAGGAATACAAATATCTCTAACAAATTTTCTAGGTGTAATAACTCAACCCCTAATGTCACGAAACACATCATAACCGATTATAGTTTGATACGTAGTTAAAATCCAAAATTTTCTGCTTACACGTATTATTTCGTTGGGAAAATATCTGACAATTTTTCAGGTGTAAGAATTCAACTCCTAATGTCACGGTTAGTATCATAATAGAAATAGGCTATCTTGAAACTCGGAAAATAAACATATGCTGTAAGCTATAGTCCAATGATGGTTAAAATCCGAAACTTTCTGCTTATACGTATCACTTCATTGGGTGTACAAATATCTGTGACAAATTTTCATGGCGAAGAACTCAACCTCTAATGTCACAATTAACATCATAACGTATGATGGTTAAAATCCATAACTGTCTGCTTATACGTATAATTTCGTTGGGAATACAAATATCTTTGACAAATTTGCAAGTGCAAGGACTCAGTTCCCAATGTCACGATTAGTATCATAACAGAACGATTAAAACTCAGTAAATAAACATATGCTATAAGCTGTAGCCCAAAGATGACTAAATTCCAAAATGTTCTGCTTAGGCCTATACTATAATTTCGTTGGAGCTGTTAACGATGTTGTGTAGACCTTGATGTTAATTAAATATAACAACGGAACTTTATCTACTAATTTTAATGATACTTAAAAATTATGATTTACTAAGTAATTAGTAAGTCATTAGATTTAAATTAACTAGTGTTTTGTAAATACATGATCATCAATGTGTATTTCGAGAAAATAGGATTTTAGTAAGAAAAAGTTACTAGTTATAATAAAAGTTTAGGAATTATTAATCAAGTTATGAAACCATCCCTTGTACAAAAAAACACCAGATTACGTTTATATAACACTTTGGCTAGACCAGTGTTGACCTATGGTAGTGAAGCATGGACACTAAGAAAACAACATGAAAGCAGAATAACAGCTTGTGAAATGAGATTCATGCGCAGAACAGCGGGTTACACCAGATGGGATCGGAAAAGGAACACCGATATCTTAAAAGAATTGAAGACTACGCCAATTTTGGAATATATTAAACAGTACCAACTAAATTGGAAACACCATCTTGAAAGAATGAGTTCAAATCGGATCCCCAAAGCTGTTTATAATTATATACCAAGAGGACGAAGATCACTGGGTCGTCCTATGAAACGCTGGAGGGAAAATTTTCTATAGGATCGTAACAGGCCTTGGCCTAATACTTGGAAGGAAGAAGAAGAAGAAGAAGAAGGATTTTAGTATTAGACAATTCTAGAAAAGAAATGAGAATTTGATGGCAAACTATATACAGACTTTATTACGTTTTAAGAGGCAGAACTTTATAATATTCTGATTGAATTCGGAATTCCTAAAAAGTTAGGCTTATTCTGTGAATGTGTCTAAATGACATAAAGTGTGGGTAGGCAAACAGTTTCAGATACTTTTTAACTTACAGTGGATTAAAGCATGGATATGAACCATCTCATCTACTATTCAGTTCTACTAGTCCAAGATCCGGCTGCAAGATTACTACGTTCATCGAGTGTATGAACAAAATCTATTGTTTTCATAAAATTGTGAATTACTGAACACATTTTTGCCGAGTTGCCTATTAAAATTCAGCCGCCAGTACGTTTAATTAAAATATAATTTATATATTTATTCGAAATAATTTGATTCACTTGTTATTAAAATAAATTATAATCCAGTTCGCAGAAATCGATATATAGAGCTTGAAAAGTTTCGGTTGCCATTGCACACTTGGCCGTAAACTTCCTCGCTACAGCAGGCTGTGGCACCAATCAGTAATAAAATGGCAGAAAGTACGTATTTATTGTGTTATATTGTTTCAAATAAAGTTCAGTTCATTTAAAATGCTGTGATTATTTTTGTATATACATTGTACGTAGTATACATAAAGGGCAGTGGTTTTACTTCCCGCTGCGAGGGAACAATATAAAACAATAAATACGTACTTACCGCCATTTTATTACTGATTGGTGTCACAGCCTGCTGTAGCCGCGAGGAGGTTTACGGCCAAGTATGCAATGGCAACCAAAACTTTTCAAGCTCTATACATCGATTTCTGCGAACTGGATTATAATTTATTTTAATAACAAGTGAATCAAATTATTTCGAATAAATAAATTAATTATATTTTAATTAAACATACTGGCGGCCGAATTTTAATAGGCAAGTCGGCAAAAATGTATTCAGTAATTCACAATTTTATGAAAAAAAATAGATTTTGTTTATACACTCGATGCACGTAGTAATCATACAGCCGGATCTCGGACTATATATTAGAGCATGCAATCAAATCCTCTGAGGATAAAGAGAGGCTGCAAGTCAATGGTATGTATCACCTGTTAGTATATGCTGGTCCACCGCTGTGGTCTCGAGGTAGTGTGCTGCCTTGTCACGCAGCGGGCCCCGGGTTCGATTCCCGGTCGGGACAGGCTCCTGAGTGAGGTTTTTTCGGGGTTTTCCTCATCTGTAAGACAAATGTCAGGAAGCTTAGGGCCCAACGTCCCCGAAAATCATCCGGCCATCATCATCACCATCATCATTCACCGGTGTGGAAAGCAACGGGAAGCTACCATATCTATAATCCCCTAGTAAATCTGCAAAGCATAGCATGAACATGCTATGATTGCAGTGAAAGACCTGCTCTCAGGCAGAATTACTATGGATGGATGGTATATACTGATGATGTATTATTAAGCGATAGCGAGAAAATGCTAAAAGCAAACACACATTCCATTAAATAATTCTAAGGAATTGGAGTTATAATTTAATAAAACTAAGTATGTAGTCACAAATAGAAATACATCACATAATGGAAACGGACATTTAATAACAAACGAGGGGAAAAAATTAAGATGTGGCTGAATTAAAATACCTAGGAGCAAGTACAAACAGGAATGAGATAGATAGATAGATAGATAGATAGATAGATAGATAGATAGATAGATAGATAGATAGATAGATAGATAGATAGACAGATAGATAGATAGATAGATAGATAGATAGATAGATAATGACCATACGTGCATTATTTTTCCATGAATAAAAAATAAAACTAATCATAATATAAACAAATACATACAAATACACCTGTATCAAAAACAATAACAGGCTATATATAAGTAAAATCTATGTCTACACTACATCACAATAATACATATCTACATTCATCCATATTCCGTACATTATTATTAAAAAAAATGCTAGAAAACAAATTAGAAAAAAACACACATATACCCACACACCCCCACACATATACACACCGCCCGCTCATACCCCCCTCCCCCCGTCCCTGCAGGCATCAAATGCACTATCAGACTATTCAACTTATCAGACCTACTTATTATATAATATAATTAAAGATCGAAAACAAAGACCACATTGAGATTCTTCTTAGTGATATTACATATATCCTTAATCTACACTTTTGTTATATCTCAATTTCCTTACTGTGCCCAAAAATTGAATGAGATAAGAAAGAAATTAAACATAGACTCAATTCTGAAAAAAAAGAAAAATATAAAGTAAAAAATGCATTATGCATTATAGGGACTCTTGTCCCAGCTTCTCTAAAAAAATAAAAAAATATATAAACTATTATTCTTTCAGTTATATTATGTGGATGCGAAGCACAGTCTCGGGGTATTTTAGAATAAAGTTCTTAGGAAATGTTTGGACCAAAGAGAGACAGCAGACAGAAGAATGGAGAATACTCTATACTCATAAGCTACATGGTCTTTATGGGAAACCAGTTATAATAAGTACAATTAAATATCGTAGACTGCGATGGGCAGGACATGTGGTACGAATGGAGAATGAAAGAGGGACATGGAAAATTCTTGTAGAAAGACCGAGAGAAAGCGCCCAATAGGTAGTCCAAAAATGCATTATGAGAACAATATCAACAATGATTTGAGGAATTTTGAAACTTAATCTACCACTTAATAAATAACAGTTTTAAAAAACTAAAACATCACGCTTTATTAGAAAACCGAACTAAAAAAAAATGAAAAATAATTTTAATTTCCAACATGCTTGGGATAAATAATTTTACCATCAAAAGCGTGGGGTGCTTTTTATGATTTTTACATTTTCTTCTTAGAGACTTTACTTTTACCAATATCTGTCTATTATCAAATATATTAATTGATAAAGAGCACCCCACGCTTTTGATGTTAAAATTATTTATCCCAAGCATGTTGGAAATTAAAATTATTTTTCATTTTTTTTAGTTCGGTTTTCTAATAAAGCGTGATGTTTTAGTTTTTTAAAACTGTTATTTATTTTTTATTTTTTAGTTTTAATATTTACACAATAAGATAAAAATGTAAATATCTTTAAATTCGATTCTATTGTAGTATGAGCTGAAAGTAATAATCTTCTAAAAAAAACTCCCAGCCGGATTACAGAAATTATATACCGCTAGAGTGTACCGCTCTACCAACTGAGCTCTTACAACGATTGACTAAAAAAGTCGTCAAGTCCGCAAAGTATTATACCAGTTTTCATTTTTTTGATTTTCTGATGATTCTGGCCAGGATTCTAGAAACAAAATATTAAATTATTGTATTGTCACGTGTCCATTACAAGTACACAAAGTTTCAAGTCGATCCAATGTTCCTAAGTGGGTGAAACTCGTGTTCAAAGATTCCGTTACATAGATATAAAGACACTTTTTTGATTTTCTGATGATTCTGGCCAGGATTTTAGAAAACAAATATGAAATTATTATATTGTCACGGGTCCTTTACACGTATACAAAGTTTCAAGTCGATCCAATATTTCTAAGTGGGTGAAAATCGAGCTCAAAAATTCCGTTACATAGATACAAAGACACTTTTTTTCTGATGATTCTGGCCATGATTTTAGAAAGAAAATATGAAAGTATTATATTGTCACGGGTCTTTTACATGTATGCAAAGTTTCAAGTCGATCCAATGATTTTAAGTGGGTGAAAATCGCGTTAAAAGATTCAGTTACATAGATACAGGTCAAGCTAATATAAAGCGTGTAAAAATGCGCAAAATGTAGCCTATGTAGTAGTGGATGCGCAAGAAAAGACCTCCGGCTGTAGGCCGCCCCTCACTCACTGTATTCCGACCTATAATTTTGTGACCGCATCTGAAACTCGATTGTTATCTTCCTCTCCTCCTATAAGCTGGTTTAGGCTTCCAATAGCGCACTTTTCGCGCCCCTTGACCATAATGTTGCGTGCATTGTAGTTCATTGAGACTAGTCTCTGCTGCTTATGCTAAGTATTGTAGGCCTATTTGAAATGCTAAACAACTTATTCTTATAATAAACGTTTATTAACATATGTTTAGTTTTTTATTTTTTTATGTCGCCAAACATAAATGGGCTGACAAGCGTTAATACACATTTTTATTAAAAACACATTTTTTATCACCACTTTTTGCAAATTTTTGGCACAATTTTCGAAAATTTTGTGTTTTTTTGGGAATTCCAAAAGCCTCGAATTCTTCTTCTTATTATTAAACTTAATTTGTAGGATTTTCATCCTGTTTATTTCCAAAATCACTCCTCGGAGAAAGACGTATTGGATGTGCATTCACTGTCGATGCATCTCTCGTTCTTCTCCCGTCCATCTTCTTTAGCTCTTTTTGCAAGTCGGTTTTCTTCCATTCTTTCTACATGACCCTCCCAATATTTTCGTCTTTCTGTAATAAATTTGGTTATGTCTTGAATATGACATTTGTCTCTAATATCTGTGTTGTGTATTTTATCAATTATTTTTTATTCAATTTATTAAATTACAGGGTGTGGCTGCCTTGTCACGCAGCGGGTCCGAGATTGATTCGCGGTCGGGGCAGTTTTTCTGGGTGAGGTTTTTATCGGGGTTTTTCCTCACCTCTAAGACAAATGTCAGGAAAACTTTAAGGCCCAAACGGTCCCCAAAATCATATGGCCATCATCATCATCCTTCACCGGTGTGGACAGCAACAGGAAGCTACCACACCTACAATTCCCTAGTAAAGCTGCAAGCATAGCATGAAAATGCTATGATTGCAGTGAAAGACCTGCCCTCGGGCAGAATTACTATGGATGGATGGACAGGTGTGGCATAAGTCAATTAATCACTGCACGTGGTTGCAAGGGAAAAAATCAGATTGGTGAAACTATGGTTTGAATACGGGACCTTCAAAATATAATCTCAAACACTACTGCTTAGTAGTAGTAGTGTTTGAGGTTATATTCTGAAGGTCCCGTTTCAATACGGGACCTTCAGAATATAATATCAAACGCTACTGCTTAATAGTAGTGTTTAAGATTAAATTCTGAATGTCCCGTATTCAAATTTCAAATCCCGTTTCAACCACTCAGATTTTTTTTCCCTTGCAACCATGTGCAGTAGTTAACTGACGTATGCCGCATTCTGTATATTAAATTTATCATAAGTAATGCCACGAGTGATTTCCAAATTATCGATAAATTCACGACTCACGAAGTGAGGAGTGAATTTATATAGATAATTTGGAAATCAAGAGTGACATTTGTTAGGACTATTTAACGAATAAAATTAAACTGTTTACTCAAAAATCATTATTTAACTATAGTTATTTTAAAATATTTATATATTTAATGTAAACGGCGATGTTTGAAAACAAATGAGAAACAATTGGTACGCTTCATCTGCTTCTTTTGTTTATCACTGCAACCAGATCATACTATTTATAGCCAAAGGAACGCAATATTGTAAGAATGCTCTCTAGTGGAGAAAAAATGAAACACATCAAACTGTATATTAATTCATTTCTGATGTCGTATGATGTAAATATGACATTTATATTTTTCTGGATTATTACCTGGGAAAAAAATACATTTAAGAAAGTGCAAACAATGGTTTCTTTTTTTGGTGGTATAATCAATTGCTACAAATGTTTTTATATTAACTCCTGCAAGCGCTATGTGTTGACATCCATGCACTATGTATATAATCTGGTAGCCGTATTTCTTACAGAGTCAGTCACTGCAAAATACTGGTCAGACCCGTTCAAAATATTAAAAAGGAGGAGCTTTCTTTAATATGGTAAATTTAATATTGATAAATATTTGGTGAAACACGACTGTGATTGGTTGTAAAACAGAAATCATTGAAACGCGATTGGTCATTGACTCCCATTTGGGGCATGAGTTAAATACTCTCCAATAATTTTAAGTCCTTAGCCTTAAATTTGACCTGTTTGACGAAATAATGGTAAATTATTGTCTGCAGTCTTTTGCAACCTCGAAACCCATGCTAGAACACTGTTGTAGACCTAGGCCCTATATATCCATATTTCATCAATTGAAAATGACGATAATCCATAATTCCATTTATGTACATCAACGTGTAGCAGTGAGAGTGATGACGCGTTTCATTGTAATGCAAAATTATATAAGTGAAGTTGTTATGTGGGAGAACTAGTTGTCTAGTTTACTTACCTCTGTATTGCCAGACACCAGTAACAACAACTTATTTAAACATTGTCGATATGAGGAACATATTTCCCTGACTATTTAACTCATGCCCCAAATAGGAGTCAATGACCAATCACATTTCAATGATTTTTGTTTTACAACCAATCACAGTCGTGTTTCGCCTCGAATTTATCAACTAAAGTTTATCATAAGTAATGCCACGAGTGATTTCCAATTTATCTAGAGAATTTGGAAATCAAGAGTGGCATTTGTTAGGACTATTTAACGAATAAAATTAAGCTGTTTACTCACAAATCATTATTTAATTATAGTTATTTTAATATGTATATATTAAATGTAAACGGCGATGTTTGAAAACAAATGAGAAACGATAGGTATGCTTCATCTGCTTCTTTTGTTTATCACTGCAACCAGATCATATTATTTATTGCCAGAGGAACGCAATATTGTAAGAATGCTCTCTAGTGGAGAAAAAATGAAACACATCAAACTGTATATTAATTCATTTCTGATGTCGTATGATGTAAATATGACAATTATATTTTTCTGGATTATTACCTGGGAAAAAATACATTTAAGAAAGTGTAAACAGTGCTTTTTTTTGTGGTATAATAAATTGCTACAAATGTTTTTATATTAACTCCTGCAAGTGCTGTGTGTTGACATCTATGCACTATATATACAATCTGGTAGCCGTATTCCTTATAGGCTCAGTCACTGCAAAATAATGGTCAGACCTGTTCAGAATATTAAAAAGGAGGAGCTTTCTTTAATATGGTAAATATAACACTGATAAATATTTCGTGAAACACGACTCTGATTGGTTGTAAAACAGAAATCATTGAAACGTGATTGGTCATTGACTCCCATTTGGGGCATGAGTTAAATAGTCATATTAAAGAGAGCACCTCCTTTTTAATATTCTGAATAGGTCATAGCATTATTTTGCAGTGACTGATTGCATAAGAAATACGGCTACCAGATTGTATATATAGTGCATGAATGTCAGCTCATAGTGCTTGCGGGAGATAATATAAAACATTTGTAGCAATTGATTATACCACAAAAAAAATAAAGAAAAGAAACCACTGTTTGCACTTTCTTAAACGAATTATTTTCCATGAAATGGCGTTGCAGAAAAATATAACTGACATATTTACATCATAGGACATCAGAAATTAAATAATACCTTTACAGCAGTAGTAGTATTCAAATGTTCTGAAGCTCTTGGTTGTCATCATTCGCTTGTTAATACCTATAATGTTGGTTATAAATTTCTCCACTAGGGTGCATTCTTACAATATTGCGATTCTTTGGCAATAAATAATATGATCTGGTTGCAGTGATGAACAAAATAAACAAATGAAGCGTACCAATCGTTTCTCATTTGTTTTCAAACATCGCCGTTTACATTTAATATATAAATATTTTAAAATAACTATAGTTAAATAATGATTTGTGAGTAAACAGCTTAATTTTATTCGTTAAATAGTCCTAACAAATGCCACTCTTGATTTCCAAATTCTCTACATAAATTCACTTCTCACTTCGTGAGTCGTGAATTTATCGATAATTTGGAAATCACTCGTGGCGTTACTTATGAATATATTCACAAGTCTACAATGACAAAAATATACCACGATGTGCATATTCAAGTCTGAAATGGGGGTGTCCCCCCTCTCTGCTATCAATCTATCTGAAAGTAATTTCACCAAAGTCTGTCATTTTTCTTTTTCATTGTTTTTATTTTCCCTTCTTGTGTAAGACCTCATTATGTAAGACTTGCCATTCCTGGGTCTTCTATAGGCAACTCTGCACTACACATTAGACAGACACACAGTGGCAGGTCCCTCTGGATCTGCGGTTAGTAGCATGTCAAGACAACCCTGAAGACACACACACACACCCAGAACCAATATGTAGGCATAATTTCAAAATGGTATACTTTGTCACAACCGAACGTGGGCAACCGGAGTGAAAGTAGGGACACATCGATGTATATCTATAAATAAACTGTAAATATCCCTGTTTGGTTCGTCTTCCGGGCTAAGTGACCGTGGTCCAGTTTTCTTGAAACTCGATATTTCGTCTACTTCTGCGGTAGTCATCTTCTGCAGCCGACAGTTTAGAAGTTCACAGAGAGCACGCAGGATCTCCTGAAGATGTCTACCGCGGTAGTAGACGAAACGTGGAGTTTCAATAAAACTATACCACGACTATTTAGCCCGGAAGACGAACCAAACAGGAATAAAGACCCCGGCTGTGTAAGCCTAAAATTTTACACAAACTGTAAATAATTAAAAAGTTGTATAGTAATTCAGTGAACACCAGAATACACAAAATCCTGAATACCTTTGATGAACTTTGCATATGTCAAGGAAATGACATCGAAACATATACCTCTAACTCAGTTGTACTACCGAACCCGGAGGTTTATTGCAGGGCAGGCATAAGTCCCCATGCATCCCTAATCTAAGCTAGTATGTTCGAATCATTCATTCCCTGGGTAATTCACATATCTAAAATCATGTTTAATATAATTATGTCATCTCATTCTTAGTCTTTTTGTACCTTTTTTGGGCGGTTTCCTCAGGTTTATCTAAAAGAAATTTCCATGCCTCTCTTTAATTCTCCAATTCATGCCACATGTTTTGCACATTGCAGTTTATGATATTTAACCATACTTTTTACTCTATCTATCAAGAATTTCGTAACAACCCAATGTTGGACCTCAGCCTCTCCTTTGATGGGAGTTAATAACCCAAGTTAATTTAGTTACGTTTATTCCCCTACAGATGTCATAAATGGTATGCTGTAAATATACCGACCCAATGAGACATCTAGTAGGCAATTAAGATATTACTAGGATAATGAAGGTCAGTAAATTTTGCTTAGATGCTTCTTTATTCAGGCTTAAGGTTTTTCAAGAGCCTGCAAATCTTCAAACTCGGGACTCACGGTTTAAAGTCCCTTCCGGAGGACTTCCTTCTTGGATTTTTCCATCCTAAAAATGTATTGTTCCCAACCGGGTATGGACCCGCAACCCTGTGAACAAGAGTCAAAGAACATAACCACTAGTCCACCGCGGCCGATACTTATTAGTTATTACATCTGATTTCCCATAAAGATCACGGTGCTCACTGTTATGTAATTTACTCTATAGGCCTACTATAATGTAAAATAAACAAGATATAGAGGAGTTCTGTATAACGAACTGAACTGTATACGAGAGTGAGAACATTTGCTCCTTTACACATTTCACAGAAAGTTATTGTATTTTATCAAGTAGGCTATATAAGTCAAATAAATTAAAATGAACACGTTTTGGTCACTTTCATCAAACTACATGTAGCTCAGTTCCGTTTATTTTATTATTTTTTTTACTCTAGTAATAAATACTATTTTGTGACAATCCAGCTGGCTAGCTGTGTGTAGTACTTTTGGTGATGCGCTTGGGTGGAACGAAAATCGCTGTTTAAACCCCGCCCGAAGCCCCTACAAATCTTATTACTGTGAGATGTCATAAATAACACAAATTACTTTATTATACTTCAAGAATTTAATTTCCGTTAACTCTTGTTTCTAGATAAAATTCCATTCACAATTGGGTTTCTTCATATTGCTAAAATAACATCGTACTTCGTATTGTTTTAGTTGAATCCTAGTTTCGGTGAACTCGATCCTGATCAACGTGTGTGGAATTTTCGGGTAACGAAAATTCGAGGACTCTAGTTTCTTGGAAGGAGAAATTAAAATATGTCGGTCTTATATTACAGAAATTATGTGTGACACATTTAAAAAACCCCTCAGATATGAATATATAGATCTGTATTAAACAAAATTTCGAATTAAAACCTCCAAAACAAAATTAGCTTTACAAGAAATCAGCTGTTTATTCCTTGAAACTATTTACATCAATGTATGACGAGCACACTTTGTGTTTTTGAATTTGTCAATATAGCCTACTATGACCCAACGGTCCCCGAAAATCATGCGGCCATCATCATCATCCCCATCATTTCACCGGTGTGAAAAGTAACTAGAAGCTACCAAACCTGTAATTCCCTAGTAAAGTTGCAAAACATAGCATGAAAATGCTATTATTGCATTGAAAGGCCTGCTCTAGGGTAGAACACTATAGATAGATATCCAAATGAATAAACGACAATATTTTTTGCATTGCAAGCCCATATTTTCCCTTTACAGAGATTTAGGCGCTCTCCCCCTACAGGGAAGAATTTTAACCATATTAATTTAGTTACACTTGTTTTCGTATAGATGCCATTTTGAGTGGTCCGTGGTCAGCGTTCCGCCTCATACTGACATCTAGGAAACCAAGGTAGTACTAGGACGGGAAAATTCGGTAAATTTTGCTTAGAGGCCTCTTCATTCAGGCTTAAGGATTTTTTACGAGCCTGAAAATCTTCAGACTCGGGACCCACGGCTTAAAGTCCCTCCCGGAGGACTTGCTCCTTGGATTTTTCGTCCTAAAAAATCCATCTACCCCGGCCGGGTTTGAACCCGCGAGGCAAGGAGCATAACCACTAGTCCACCGCCCTATTAATTTAGATTACTTAAGAGATTTGCAGCTCCGTAACGCAAGTGGGGCCCGAATTCGCATCTCGGTCATTCCATATGGAGTTCGCGATGGACAGTTTTTCTCTAGATATCTCTCGTTTCCCTTATCCAAAAATTCATTCCACCACTTCTCCATGCTTATCCATTACGTTCTGTTTCATTTCATCTGGCCCTGTAATGACGCGTGAGGCCTGGTCAGCGGTATCCTCGTATATTACAGACCTTCAATAATAGAGGCTTTACCTCATCTCATCCCTCAACTTGACATTAAGCCGGACACAAGTAGAGGGTTTACATACATGCAATAGTAATATTAAATAAATGATTTTTGTATTGCTTTAACTAAAATTAACTCTTACTTTTTGAAATCAGATAACCTTATATCACTGATTTATTTTCAAATATGTAAAAAATAAGTTTATTATTTATTAATTTCCACTACAATAATAAATATTTTCCTGTGTTTTTTCATAATATTACAGTAACTCAATGTAAGAATTCACATCTTCCCAGCGTCAGGATTAATCTCGTTTGTTAATTAGTTTATTAGCACTTTATTTAACTATAGTCCCTAACAACTTAGGTCATTGACATTTAAATTCAAGTCTGGTCGTTAAAAGTAGACAAATTTTGTTCAGAGGCCCCTTATTTCAGGCTTGTCGTTATTTTACGTTCCTAAAATCTACCACACGTGATCCACGACTTTACATCTACTTCCTTTTCGAAGGAAGCCATAATTAGGAGTTTTTACGCCCTTAAAAAAACATCGATTCCGTCTGGGTTTGAACCCGCAAATCTCGGAACCAGAGGAGATCACGGTAACCACTCCGACGATTTACATCGTAGGGGATGTTAAACAATTATAAACTCTCTCTCTCTCTCTCTCCTCTCTCTCTCTCTCTCTCTCTCTCTCTCTCTCTCTCTATCTCCCCTATATATATATATATATATATATCCATCCATAGTAATTCTGTCCGAGGACAGGTCTTTCACTGCAATCATAGCATTTTCATGCTATGCTTTGCAGCTTTACTAGGGAATTGTAGGTGTGGTAGCTTCCCGTTGCTTTCCACACCGGTGAAGGATGACGATGATAATGATAAGGATGATGATGGCCATATGATTTCGGGGACCGTTTGGGCCTTAAAGTTTCCTGACATTTGTCTTACAGGCGAGGAAATACCCCGATAAAAACCACCCAGAAAAACTGCCCCGACCGGGGATCGAACCCGGGCCCGCTGCGTGACAAGGCAGCACGTTACCTCGTGACCACAGCGGTGGACTATATATATATATATATATATATATAAGAACATCTAATGAAGAAAATTTAAATTTGTATCTTATAACTTCAATGTCACCCAATTCTGTCAAGTGATAGTATTAGTACTGTAGTAGGCCTATTATTTTTTTAATCAAAACTATATACCTATCTTGGATTTAAAAAAGTAAACTAACCACATGATATAGCTTTTCTCGTGAATCAGTAAGACCGTCATCTTGTTCTTAACGGTTAGCAATCCTATACCCCAGCCGCCATATCTCCGGCTCTGAATTTTAGGTTATACGAGGAGTAAAGGGAGAATTCGCCCTCTACTGCCAATAAGGAAATGGTTGTGGTGAGAGTAGAGGTCTGCCACAACCAATCACTGCTCTTGACGCAGCTACAGCGCGCTAGCAAGGTTTGAAATTGCAGAGATGTCAGCTGTATGTCTGCTAACCGCATACATAAAGCGGCCACTCCCACTGATTATCCATATCGGCAACACTGTCGTGAAAACGTCAAGGCCAGAGAATCGGTGGCTGCAGTATAGTTAAAAAAAAACAAGCGGCTCGAGTCTGATTCCCGGCCATGGACATGTGATTTTTTTTTTCTATAGTGGGAATTATCCACATTTCATCAGAGTTTGTATGTGTGTGAATGTCTTTAATGGCTCTGTGCAGAAGCTAAATAGAAGAATAAAGTGAACAAAAAATAAAGGAAAATAAAAAAAAAGTTCATTTAAATAAAGAATACTATACGATACTTAAAAAATAAAAATAATGAGTTCTTTTAAGTGAAATTACCTACAAACAAACAAATTTAATGTCATCAGTGTAAATAGTAATAATTTCGTAGGATATAGTAATAGGCTAGCGAAAATTACGGATATAAAAAAAGAAAGAAATCGAAATAATGTAAACAGAAAATATAAAGAGAAGGTCAAGTAAAATACTTGTAAATTTAAATGAAAATACCAAACACTATAGATAATAACTATAATAATAATAATCATAATAATCTGTGTAGTAATGCCGTATTACGGTGTTCAACCATCTCTTGTGATATTATCCAGTAGGTCTCTTCCCTGGAGTGTGCAGTGAAGCATCTGAAGGATTATTTTCGCATGCTATCTTGTCTATATTGTTGTAGATAATGGACAATGGGTATTATTTTTATTCTCCTGCAATGTTAGTATTTTCCTAATGATCCAGAATAATAATAATAATAAGCGTCGTTATTTAAAAAGTAAGATATTCTACAAACATATAAAAATGTGTCATCGCAATAAGTACCTATGATTTCTTAAAATAAAGTAAAGTGATTCCACTGCAGGCCTCAAGAGGCCCTTGGGATAGTAGGAGGTTAAGTCACCTACTTTTCTGGACAATCGGCACTTGATGTCAGCCGGGTTGTCAGTCCTGCGTGACGGCCGCCTTTACCCCAGAACAAAGTATGGTACTCATTTCCGTTAGAGGCTGAGTCGACCCCAGGGTCACAGTGCCGCCAGAAGGTTTGGGTCAGTTTAAAAATCCTGACCCCACCGGGATTCGAATCCTCGATCTTCCGGCTTGTAGCGTAGTGCCTTAACCACTACGCTACGGCGTTCATATGATTTGGTTATAGGCTAGCAATAATTATTGAAATTAGCTACACTATCTATCGTGTTCATACTCTTTGGAGGAGAAATATATTATTGCGCCTAGCAGATGGGGGAAATGTTATTTTTAATGCATGACGTAATTAAGTCGGTCCTATATTCCTGAAGCATCTGAGTTATTTACTTCAATAACTTGAGTGATCGTGATCTGCACTCAAGAAAAATGTGGCAACATCAATATTTGTGATAATGTTTTCTTCCTGTTATAACCACAGTACTGTTATTAAATGGGATTATGAAAATGGTTATGCATACGTAAACATTACATAATCATAATAATTTGTGGCGTCGTTTTAGAGAAGAGAAAGTCCGAGGAAGGCTGAAGCCAATAAAATTCAGTACAGTCATTAATCGATCGAGCACTATGTTCTTGATTTGACGTACTCTACATCTAATTACCTAGATATATAAGACAAACATTCATTTATTTGTAGCTAAAATCATAGTGCATCACTTCATTTCAAAACTGGATACACCAACAATTTAAACCTTTGAGCATTTCTTCTTCTTCTTATAAAGATAAATTACCTTGTCAGTGAAATAATTTCTCTCTTCTTTCAGTTACCATTTTCTCACTTCTTGATATTATAGGCATCAATTACATGAATATCCATGGTTTTCTATCCATCCATCCATCCATCCATAGTAATTCTGCCCGAAGGAGTCCATGCTATGCTTGCAGCTTTACTAGGGAATTGTAGGTGTGGTAGCTTCCCGTTGCTTTTCACACCGGTAAAGGATGATGATAATGATAAGGATGATGATGGCCATATGATTTCGGGGACCGTTTGGGCCTTAAAGTTTTCCTGACATTTGTCTTGCAGGTGAGGAAAAACCCGGATAAAAACCTCACCCAGAAAAAACTGCCCCGACCGGGGATCGAACCCGGGCCCGCTGCGTGACAAGGCAGCACGCTACCTCGAGACCACAGCGGTTTTCTATAAGGGACTAGAATGTGGTGATTTTCCATTTCCTTCCACATTGTAGTTTTAAAACCATTAAAGCTTTGAGTAGTTTCATCGTCTTCTATTTCTTATTTTTGTTTTCCTCTTCTTCTTCTTCTTCTTCTTCTTCTTCTTCTTCTTACCAAGTATTAGTCCTGATGGGCTTTTAAGGTCTCTTGCCATCTTTTAAGTGGTCTTCCTAAATATATTTTTCCTCTGAGATGGTAGTTTAAAATTTGACGAGGGATGGTGAGTACGATCCATGCATTGAAGGTATTGCTGCATATCATTCTTATGTGTTGATGTATGGTCCATAACAAAAGAGGTTTGAAGTTCTTGTAGGAAGATGTCCGCATTTATCTCTTCGTCTAATTTTATGTACCCAACTGTTCTTCTCATGAACCTCGTAAGTATTTTGATATTATATAAACTTGCTATTTCAATACAACAAGAAACTGTTTCATAATGAGTTACTGTATATAGAAGTAACACAAGGAAACACATAGTAGATTTGAATAAATGTATTTATTTCAAAGCACTGAAAAAATAGTATAGGCCTTATTTTGTAATGAACACTTTTTGTAATCGGGTTTAATATAGTATTTTATTTATCATTTTATACTTATTTTGTACAAATCGTTTTGTTTTAGGTTTTAATTCTAAATTATGTTTTATATAGAACGTTAGAATAATGATGGCATTAATAATAATTATTATTATTATTTTAAATTTAGGAATATTCCACAATACAGTGTTTCTCCTTCAACCCAAAGTGATTTGTCGCCAGAGGTTCCTGTCTAAAGCATATTCTTCCCTCAAATCTCTAGCTTCCATACTTCTCTTCATTCCATGCACCCATCGTTCTCTAAGGCCTGCCTCTTCCACTTCTTAAATAATAATAATAATATAAATATGTCAATATAATAATGATGGTAAATAGGGCCTATAGATTATGGCTGTTGTGATTAAATGTTTCCTAATATAATTAATAATAATATTAATAATAACTAATTCACAACACTAACGAGCGCGGAGTTTTATGCCCGCGCGGACATAAAACCATTAATACATCCCTATCCTAGGCTAATACGATCATTAATTTTATAAATAATCTTACTAAAATCATGGTTAAGGTTGATCTCTTACCTCATTCTTGGTCTATCTACTGGGCGCTTTTCTTCTGATTTTCCTATAGAAAGTTTTCATGGTCCTTTTTCATTCCACGTTCGTATCAAATGTCCTGCCCATCGCAGTCTCCGACACTTAATTGTTCTTATTAGATCTAGTTTCCTATAAATATCATGTGGCTCATTTTTATAGTTTTCTCTGCATCTATCTGTTGTCTCTCTTTAGTCCAAAAATTTACCTACCACTTTACATTATCAAATATTTGTATTTTCATTTCTCTTAAAGTGAATTCGCATCCATGTATTATAACTGGAGGAATTATACAGGGTGGACCGCTCGAATGGACCTAATTTCAATTGCTTGTTACTGGCAAACGGTTGAAGATAGAAACTTAAAACAACGTTCATAGTACAGAAAAACTCACCAAGTTTCGAATCCTGTCGGTAGATGGCACAAAGATACGTTTCTCGTTCTTAGATTTAATTGTTTGTGAAAATGGCGACTCCGCAGATGAAAGCGCAAGCTGTTTTGTGGTATGCGGAGTTTAAATCAATCATTAGAGTTCAAAGGGAGTTCCGGCGTGTGTTTAACCGTGATGCTCCAACTGCTAGAAGCATAAAGAAGTGGCGTGATACATTATTAGCTACAGGATCTGTGTTGAAGAAGCATGGTGGTGGTCGCAGAGCATCCGATGAAATGGTAGCAAATGTTCAAGCCGCATTTGAGCGAAGCCCCCGGAAGTCATTAAGAAGAGCTTCGCGGGAACTTCAAATACCAAAATCGACATTACAACGGATTGTCCACAAACGCCTCAAACTGCACGCATATAAAGTGCAGTTAGTGCAACGTCTGGAGCCGAATGACATGCCGAAACGAGTGGAATTCGCCAATACGATGCTGGACCGTCTCTGGGCGCTGATCCTGACTTCATGACCAAGATTTTCTTCTCGGACGAAGCCACTTTCCATTTGTCAGGCAAGGTAAACCGGCATAATGTGCGGATCTGGGGATCGGAGAATCCTCACGCTATTCAAGAGCATGTTCGTGATAGTCCGAAGATGAATGTTTGGTGCAGTTTGTCACATAATAAGGTCATTGGACCGTTTTTCTTCGCCGAGAAAACTGTTCGTGGTACCACATATCTTGACATGCTGGAGCAGTTCTTCTTTCCACAAATTGAACAACTGCAGCCTAACATCGTTTTCCAGCAAGATGGTGCTCCTCCCCACTGGTCCAATGAAGTTCGTACGACTTTGGACAACATTTTCCCTGGCCGTTGGATTGGTAGGGGAGGACCAATCGCGTGGCCCCCGAGATCTCCCGATTTAACACCACTGGATTTCTTTCTCTGGGGCTATGTCAAAGATAAAGTTTACACCACCCCAGTCAAAGACCTTCGTGATCTTCGTGAGCGCATCATAGAGGCTATTGAGAACATTCCAGAAGACATACTCCAACGTACTTGGCAAGAAATTGTTCATCGCTTTGATATCGTCACAGTGACTGCTGGGGCTCATATAGAGATGTGGTGATCTGGATATCAAAACTTGGTGAGTTTTTCTGTACTATGAACGTTGTTTTAAGTTTCTATCTTCAACCGTTTGCCAGTAACAAGCAATTGAAATTAGGTCCATTCGAGCGGTCCACCCTGTAGTTTTATATATTTGTTTAGTTTAACTTTTTTTTAATTGTGGTGACAAGAGTCCCTTAATGCATAATGACATGCGTTTCCGGAGTCTATCCTATATTTCATTTCTTTGTGCACCTCATTCCTGTTTGTATTTATTGTCACTAGGTGTTTTGATTCTGTCACTTAAAAATTCCCTTCATTTTTAAAGTGCCCATTAATCCCAATAATTTTTAATAATGTATTATTTCTACGTGTGATCATATACAGTAGAACCGCGGTTATCTGATCCCCGACTAATCGAGTTCAGGGTTAACCGAGGTAGCTTATTTATTTTTATTTATTTATTTATTTTTTACGCTGTAGAAGTGTTTGGATATAGTACCGTGGAAAGGCCATGCAGTACCTAGAGCAACAGTCAGGGACACAACTTCTACATATCTTCTACTGCTACGACGATTGCATGAAATGACGGCAAAGAAGCGATTGAGTTTCGTTAAACAAACACTTATGGACTTTTTGAAGAAATAACTTTTTAAACTGGAACTTGCATTGCATGTACTGTGTGTTCCTTTTCTATTATTTCATTATACAAAAGATGCCATTTTTCACATATTTAACCACGTTTTCACTAATTTCGCCAGTTTACCTTCTCGATTTTTTGACAGAGACCACGTTATCCGAGTTTTCGATTGTCCGAGGTTCTCTCGGTCCAGAAGCTCCATTGTATTTAGTTTTATTAATTTAACTTCCAGCTCAGTTTCTTGGTATTAAGTAGAATGTGCGTTGTATTTAGTATTGCCTCGCTCTCGCCTAATATTACTACATTATTAACATATACAAACACATTATTAAAACCATTGAGTTGTACGCCCTCTTTAGCTTCCAAATATTTTATTGCATGCTCTAATACAAAATTGAATAGCGGAGATGGTAGTGCATCTCCTTGCTTTAACCCATGTGAATTTCAAAAGTATCTGAACATTATGTTGAGTGATTCCGGGTTATGTGGCCGTGGTCCATAGTTGGTGTTGATACCAGACGTTTCGCCCTCAACTGCGGAGGGCATCTTCAGTGGCGAGTGCTTCTAGGCGTGTTTCCTGGTCGGAAGATCTACTTAGAATGAGCGCTGTGGACGTAGAGGACGTTGTATTAGTGGTGGATGCAGGGTGAGTGGGCGTGGCTCTTGCTGATTGGCTAATGGTCGTCTCCTTGTTGTCACTGGTGTTAATGGTTTCATACACTAGAAAATAAATGCATTAACACCAGTGACAACAAGGAGACGACCATTAGCCAATCAGCAAGAGCCACGCCCACTCACCCTGCATCCACCACTAATACAACGTCCTCTACGTCCACAGCGCTCATTCTAAGTAGATCTTCCGACCAGGAAACACGCCTAGAAGCACTCGCCACTGAAGATGCCCTCCGCAGTTGAGGGCGAAACGTCTGGTATCAACACCAACTATGGACCACGGCCACATAACCCGGAATCACTCAACATTATGATTACCGGCCGTGAAAGCCTGCATTCAAGTATCTGAACATTCTTTTGCTAAACGCACTGTACTTGTGCAATTTATACAAATTCGAATAAAACTTGTTTTTAGGAATTTTGAATTGTAGCAGGATAGTTTACAAATATATCTCAATTAAATGAGTGTGTCTGATACTAATATACACAGGGTTAAGGCAGATAAAAGTAAACGAATTTAGGATGTGCCCTATATTAACATACTACCTTGGGAGAGTTGAGGCTCATACACAATCCCAGTCTGTCTGCTCTGTCGATAGTATATGATGTTGTTCCCTCAGCTTTATGGGAGAATGAAGTTAACGGAATTTTGAAAAGGCTATATTTATAGCCTTTACGAATGTAAATACAGTTACTCCATCATAATGAAAAATATAAAGAATTCGGAATAATTGTTTCTAAAAGCACCATCAGTAAAGCGATTAATTGGTGTAAAAGAGAGGCTCCCGAAGAAAGAAAGCGGCCGAAAAAATATTTAAAAAAGGTGAGTTCAACTTTCCCGCACCCCTAAAGTAATCAGGGACATGAGGTTTGAAGTTCTGAGGGAATATCCTCCAACCCAAACCCTGTTAAAAGGAAGGGAGTATCTCCACGAACTGTCGTACGCATCATCCACGAAAATCTAGAGTTGCAACGGCGCCAAGGAAGCACTTTGTCACCGCTTAACTGAGAAAAACATTCAAGAGCAGTTCACAAACACAAGAAATGTCTATGAACAGCATCTCGCGGGGACAGATGGCAATGGATGGTGACATTACACGAAACGTGGATCTATCTTGACACCAAAACTTGAAGCCATATTATTTTATCAAAAATGTGGAGAGAAAAAAGCAGCTCTAATTCCATAAGGGAATGCAAAGAAAAGTTTTGAAGGGGTTTATAGTGGTGGCTGGCTACTGCTCCCGGGATCAGGTGAAAATTAATATAGTGACTGGCTGGTCAATGCAATTTACTTTCGGGAGGAGATAATGAGACCAGTTTTCCTTCAAGGTATTCTACAGCTTTATGGCAGAGATGATAGCAGAGGTATACAGTAAAAGCTCCTTATTCGCGGGTTTAAAAATTGCGACACAGTTCCTGTATTGGCGGGTAAAAATGTCTTTATTCGTGGATCCAGTCGATATATTACAAGGATTAGTATCCTTTATTAACGCATCGACAATTTTTTTTTACTGCAGGAACGTGTCAAAGCGGCTTCTACAAAGAGTGATTCAAATCAAATGAACAAATTAATATCAAAGTAAATCAAACCTTATTCTCACTAAGCCTAAAGTTCATTGTTAAAAGCCACCGCCATTGCATTTCACGTGCCGCCATGTCCGTTCATAAATGCCGCCCTTGGCACGATCGGTGTTTTATTGTTTCAACTTGTCATTCGTTGCAATAATTTTGATTGAATAACACGTCTTTCCTGCTTTCTTGCCAATTTATAATGTGAGTAAAAGGAAAATCGTTAAAAATCTCTTATTAATTGATTTTATTTTGATAATGTTTATTTTATTTTGGAACATTGGAACGCATCCCCTATATACCCATACAAATTTCCATCCCATATTCGCGGTTTCTGTATTCGCGGCATATTTGCGGAACATATCCCACGCGAATAAGGAGCTTTTACTGTACATTCATATGGACAAGACACCCAGCCACAGTGCAAGGTCATCGCGCGGTTTTACCACGAAATAGATTAATCTGGAATTAAGATTGTCCTCTTTTCTTTAATACCAGTGGAAGTCCCTATTGAAGGCCTATGGAAAGCGTGTAGAAGGGTGTGGCAAGATATTCTCTTCGCTCATCTCAGGAGTTGCATCAGTGGAAACTGCGCTACCGAGCTATAATACCGTACACATCCGCGGTCATCCCATCGAGCACGATCAATGGTGGGAAAATTGTATTTCTTAAAATTTTTACAGGTAACAAATAATTTATTTTAATCTGCCTAAACATCTGTATTAGTTATAATTTCGTACAAAATTGAAAATATTAATGAAATGTCCCTATAACTAACTCACTGGCTCTAACGAACCCGGAGGTTCATGGCCGCCCGGACATGTGCTCTCTAACATCCCTATTTTGAGATGTTTTCAATCATTCCTGTCTAATTCACATGCCTCAAATCATGGTTAATTTTATTCTCATATCTCATTCTTGGTCTACTTACGGAGAGCTTTGCTTCTGGTTTTCCTAAAAGATTTTTCTATGCCCTCTTTCATTCTCCGTTTGTGCTATTATCACCTCAGTATGATGGTTGTCCGTTTATATAAAATCGGGTGCCGCGCGACAATGCTTGACAATGATTAACATGCGGAATTGTTATAGTGGCGGTAGTCGGCTTCTTTGTATTTAATTATATATAACCTGCTGCGGGGAAACAAAGCGAGCCGCTGGATAACCATCATAGTGAGGCTATAATACATACTCTTCCCTTCGCAATCCACGATACTTAACGGTTTTATTGTTATATCTGGTTTCCCATAAAATATCTTATAGCTCACTAGTATGTAGTATTCTTCCTCTATAGTTATTGCAATCAGTTTTATTTCCTACCTTATAGATAGGTGCGATAATTTATTCTTTCAATTCATTTGGAAGAGCCCTCTTTTTCCCGAATCGTTAAAATATGTCTTTAATAATAATTGAAAAGTATGAAGTGAATGCAATTTTTTGAATGTTTCAATTTTATCGGATATATCTTGTCCATTAAACCCCCCTCTTATTTTATGAGTTCTGCTGGGATTCCATGAGAACCAGATGCTTCATATTATATTTAATGTTTCTGTTGTCGTTTCAAAAAGATGATAATAATAGTAATATTTTATTTATTTTGGTAAAATTAAGGATACATGTGTGGCTAGTAGCATAGAAACAGAATGGTGAGAGATAAAATATTACCATAAGACCATTCCTTCCATTCAACCAGCACTAATTTTCTATATAATAATTACAAAAAAAACTCCACGGCGCGAAGGCCCTTGGCCTACCAGCCCGCTGCTGTCCTCACATCCACATTGTAGAATATCTTTATGATGATTTTTATTGAGATCTTGTAATATGGCAGCTCCTCCTTAATCACGTAGATAGACGATCGCCCAGCCAGTGTAGGGGTCAGTATGTCGGATGCCCCAGGCGATTATAGTTGGTTTTCTCAACCTGGAGCCGCTACTTATTCTAACAATCCAAATTCCTCACGATGCTGGGTGTACACCGGTCCCATACTGGCCGAAATTCCATGAGAAAATTTCTTTCTCCATGGGGATTCGAACCAGCGCAAGTCCCGTAGCTCTGCGCCAAGGCTTCTTGCCTTAACCACTCGCGGGACCAACTGCAAGCGCGACAGCCTAGAAGGTCCTCGACCTCTACCAGCCGGCTGCTTGCCTCACATCCACATGTGTTAATCACAGATGTAGACGGTCATCCAGCCAGTGTAGGGGTGTAATGTGGTCAGCTGGTCTTCTTAACCTGGAGTCACTACCTATTGTAGCTACCAAATGCCTCACGATGTTGGGTGGGAACCAGTCTCCTCATACGAAATATCACAAGCTAACATAATATATACAACTAAGATTGGTGTGTTATTAGAGAAAATATTAAAGATCCAAAATCCAATCATACATCATACATTTCATAAAGAAATACAAATCAATAAAAGGCACAATTTTTGAGAATAAATGGCAGAGAAATTATTGGAATGATAGAGAATATGTCAACTAAAACAACATGAAATTTAAAAGCTTATGATAAATAGAAGGAAGGAGTTGGGTGTTAAAAATTGTGGAAAGAAGCGATAGCAGATGAATTGGGGTGCAGGAATGTAATATTAAATTTGCGATATAAACATTAAGTACTACGTACCTGCGTGATGAATTAGCCGGTGGATATAGAGTTTGTCGCGTCCAGGTCGCGTCTCATGTTGCAGCCTCTCTGGAGGCCGGTCCACGGCACACTGCACAAGAAGTAGATGGTTCTACTGGCCATTCTCGTCTACGCCCCTCCACCTCCTCCGGAAGTGTTGTTGAAACTACACTGAGACTAACACCATTTTTACTTCAACCTTTGTTGTTTAGAGGTTAGACATATTACGCAAGTTATCTTTGTGCTCAAATGGAATCAACAACTTACCGGCGGACACTGTATTGTTACCTTAATTAGGATTGCCATTATCTTTACAGCTGAAACTTGGACATACGTCAAAGCCGATTTTATGCAAGAAAAATATATTAATATGAAGTATGACTGGGTTAACAAATGACAAACTTTTATTTTTAAAAAATATGAATTTTTATCGTAGATTGGGCTTACAGTAGCTGGAACTCTTATTTAGGATATATTAAAATGTATATGTATTCCATGATGAAGATCTGTTACAATTGACTGCTTATAAACTAAATACAATATGTAGCGATTATAATTTTAAAATTTCAGTAAGTAAAACAACAGTAATGCCATTTTGTGGAAGAAACACTCTGCGTGCAAAAATAATAATTAGAGACGAAATTATTGAACGAGTATCCCACTTTAAATGATTAGGATGTGATATCAGCTATGGATATGATAAAGGTATTGAACATAAAACTCGTCAGTTTTAAGCTATTTGTGGCACAATAAATAGAACATTGAATAATAAAGCTCATAAACAAACAAAATTAAAATTTTGTAAAAACTATGGCGGTCTCTGTCCTTTTGTATGGGAGCGAATCTTGGATTATCACTACCAAACAAGATGAAATTTTTAAGAAGAGTAAAGGATGCACTAGAATGGACCAGATAAGAAACTAGGATATTCATGAAGAACTGCAGATCTACTCCATAAAGAAAATATATTTAATAACAAGATTCAGTAGAAAAAAACATGTAGAAAGAATGGAAGAAGGTATAGATTACCAAATAAAATCTTATATTATTTTCCGAGAGGAAGAAGAGATATCGGATGTCCTCGGAAGAGATGGTCTTAGATCTATTAGTGAAGACTAAACAGGCAATTCATGCCTAAACCAAGGAGTGAAGAAGAAGAAGAAGAAGTTGTATTCCAAAGCCACCCACTGCACTTTTCGTGCTTCGGGTTCCACACTAGGAGGAGAGATGGCATTGATGAGTTCTACTACTCGCCCAAGTTGTCTGGACGGCTATAGGGGAAGTATGTTAGCGCTAGTGTCGCCAAAATAATTATCTATGGAAACATATGTGAAATATTATTACATGGTTGTCAAATGAGTAATTTTGTCGACTACTCCTCAAGGATTCAGATCAATTAAAATTACAGTGTTCGTCAACTCTCTATTACCAGCCTTCAACACAACGCGGGGGACGGGAATTGGCAACGTGTCATCAAATCTTTAGAGGATGAAGAAGGCCTACAACTCAATGGCATTAATAAGCTGTTGGTTTATGCTGATGATGTAGTACTATTGGCCGATAGCGAAGATATACTAAAGGCCAATACGCACACATCACTGAGTAACACTAAGAAATTGGGACTGGAAGTACATATCAATAAAACTAAATATATGCTCACACATAAAAATACACTATATAATGGAAATGGACATTTAATGACAAATGAGGAAAAATTTGAGGAAGTGGCTGAATTCAAATACCTAGGAACAATAATCACAAACAGGAATGAGATGCACAAGAAAATTAAACATAGGCTAAATTCTGGAAATGCGTGTTATTATGCATTACAGAGACTTTTGACTTCCCAACTCCTTTCAAAAAACGTTAAACTGAAAATATATAAAACGATTATTCTACCAGATATATTATATGGATGCGAAACATGGACTCTTACTTTAAGGGAGGAAAGGAGATTACGAGTATTTGAGAATAAGTTCTTAGGAATGTTTTGGACCAAAGAGAGATGAACAGACAGGTAAATGGAGAAGGCTGCATAACAGTGAATTACATGGTCTTTATAGGAAGTCAGATATAATGAGAACAGTTAAGTCTCGTAGACTGCGATGGGCAGGACATGTGGCACGAATGGGGAATGAAAGACGTGCATGAAAACTTCTTGTAGGAAAACCAGAGGGAAAACGCCCAGTTGGTAGACCAAGAATGTGGTGGGAGAATAACATTAACTAATGATTTGAGGGAAGTAGATTATACAGGGGATGATTGGAAAACATTAGCTGAGGTTAGAGATGTATGGAGAGCTTATGTCGGCGCCATGAACTACGGGTTCGATAGTGTCAGTGAGTTAGTTAGAAATGAGGAATACAAAGGATATACAGTTCATTCGCCATTAGTAACAAGATTGCCAGATTATTCATTTGGTGAATGACTACTATAGTTAACGGGTCATTTAAAAAAACAGCACTTGTCAGCGCTCCCTCCCTGTCAAATAACACAACATAGGGGAGACAGGAAGTGGCAACTTAGTAAAGGAAGGAAGAGAATCAACAGCGCATTCCTAGCATATTTTCTGCGTGCATATTTAACTTGGGCGAGTAATATTTTCAATTCACGCTTCACTTCGACAGACCACTTTCCGAGTATGAGATGTCACTTGTATTTGCTAAAGAGAGGAGTGTAGGATGAACGTATATGTGTAGTAAACGATTTTGTAGTGTAAGAGTTGTATAAGGTATGATAATAATGCAAAGAGGGAAAAGAAACTCGATACAAAAGCCACAAATAAGTTAGCATTTAGATATGGTCCAAGGAGTTTTTTATCCTTAAAAAGCTACATTTTTCTCCGCCATTATGCTTATATGAATTTTGTATTTGTAAGATTTAAATTAAAATTGTGTATACCTCATCTTATATCCAGTCTTCTTTCTAATTATTCCGGTTTCATAACCTATGTGGTTTCATCTTCAGTAATATCTCGACCGGTGTTCTGCCGTTTAGAACTGCTTCTTACTCCCTCTGTAGGTGCACCGGTGAACCTCCGAATTAATCAAATTACCCGGGAATTTCAAAATTCACAAGTTTTTCTTTCTTATTTTTGTTTTTTATTTTAATGTGGATTTCCCCCCCCCCAAACCATGAGGTCTTTTGGGTTTTCTGTTTGTTTAATTAAACTAGCTTTTATATAAATTATATGTTATATACGGTATACGTTTTGCAAAGGGAAAGGATAAACATCAAAGAAAATGAAAGGAAATAACTTTAAAAAAATAGCAATACTTGTTAATATTCACCTCTCAAAAAATATATATATAAAATAAGAATCAAATATAAACTCTCCGAGAAAAATGACTGAAACGTAGTATTGTGACTTGTATTCGGTACGCATGGAATTGACCAACATGACTGCTTTTCTTTAAAAAAAAAAGATCGCCTCCATTATCATAAGTAATGCCACGAGTGATTTCCAACTTATCGATAAATTCACGACTTACGAAGTGAGGAGTGAATTTATCTAGAGAATTTGGAAATCAAGAGTGGCATTTGTTAGGACTATTTAACGAATAAAATTAAGCTGTTTACTCACAAATCATTGTTCAACTATAGTTATTTAAAAATATATATGTATTTAATGTAAACGGCAATGTTTGAAAACAAATCAGAAATGTGAGGTTATGTTCATTCACTGCAATTAGATCATATTATTTATTGCCAAATATGATCGCAATATTGTAAGAATGTACCCAAGTAGAAGAATAATGAAACACATCAAACTATATATCATAATCAACATTACGGGTTATTCATTTATTTTTTTAGTAAACAACTCAGTAAAATCAAGGAATCTGTTCATTATTTGCTATATTTATTGTATTTGTTGGAGAAAAATAATGTTCTGTCCTGTTCAGAACATTAAAAAGGAGGAGCTTTCTTTATCGCAGAAGCAGGAACTGATAAAGAGAAATCGATAAAGAGCGAGGTGAAACACGACTGTCATTGGATGTAGAACAAAATTCATTGAAACGTGATTGGTCATTGACTAGCATTTGTGGCATGAGTTAAATAGTCAACTCAAATACTGGGTTGGAATTTTATTACCTTAAATAGTGTCATTATTAATCGTCATTTCACAGTAATATTAATGTTCGTTAGTATAATTCTACAAAAAAACAATAGAAATACTACCAAAATTCTACACGCAATATGATTTTAAATAAATGTTTAGGCATATGCAAATAGAAAAATAGATACAAAGTTTAACAGCGCCACAGGATGTGAAATAGGAACCGAAGGCAACTTTGATTTTAGATTTCATAATTTATAATTACAATCAAATTTGTAATAAGTTAATAATCGTTATTTCAAAATATCATAACTAAACCAGTTCCATTAAGTTTAATGGAGAGAACAACATGTTTAATGTTCATAGCTATCTACTTTTGGCGATTAGTTTAATTTTTATACACGTGTTAGTTTACATCCTGAATCTCCAGTGCCATAATCACTGGTTGGGTATCGCTTTCTCACGTGAGAAAGTGAAATTTAGTTGTGCGTAAAAACAAAAATAATTCTTATTGGTTATCATTATAAGGACTGAAACATTTTTTTTTGTTACTCAAAGAGAGACTTATGACTTGTAGAAATGAATATAGTGTAGCGTATTTCTTATTGTATGGAGGTTGACATAACATAAGGAAGAATACATATTTCACTTGTTAGCGAGTACCACATTCTCTCCTGTCATCAAATTACTTCCTGTATAACGTAGAAATTAGATGTAAAAAAACTGGATTGAAGGAAATGTTGCACATGACCAGAGGCAGGAAATAGATTGCTGTAGTTTATTGATCTACTAATGAATTAAACACATTATGCAACATTAACAAGTAGTTCCCGACTTGTATATCTCTGAAATTTATTGCCGTCGGTTTTATTGCAATCTTCACTATAATTTATTACCTATATTTCTAAAATGCATTGTATTCATAATTGAGGTTATGTATTAAATTAAATTCATTCATTTTGAGAATTTTCCTCATCATTGAGGGGTTTTTCCAACCAATTTTAATAATTAACATCAGTTATTAAGAAAAATACATAAATTACTACGGATTTATAGATTATCAGTTTGTAATACACATTCACAAATGTTCCTATATTAAAGTTCTCCATCGTTCTGTGTTCTCTGTGTCTTGGATCCGTTATACCAAATTTCCTCATTGAATGTTCAATGTTATTCTTCCAGGTTGTTGGTGGTCTTCCTTTTCTGCTCCTTCTTTCAATTTTCCATGTATGGACGGCCTTTGGTAGTCTTCCATCCTGCATTCTTCTTACGTGTCCATACCATGCACGTGCCTTCTGTGATCAATCTCATCCATTGTACTTCTTTCTGCATTCATCCATTTTATAATGTTTGTATTTATAATTATTTCCAGTCGAGATTTTCTGGCAGCTCTTCTCCAAAAATCCATTTCAACTGCAGTTATTCTGTTGGCATGTTGTTGTGTAAGTGTCCAAACTTCCGATCCATATAGCATCATACTTTCGAGTATGTATTTTTTTTTTAATGTTAATGCTAATATAAGTACCTTTTTATATCAGTCGTACTCAATTAAAATGAATGTTTGTTTAAAAAAAACCTTCGTTAATTAGTTAAAATCATGTAGGTCTTTCAAAACGTGTTTCATCTTCAGCATGTCATTTGGTACAAAACGTTACTAAATTACATGCCGAAGATGAAACATGTTTTGAAAGGTCTACATGATTTTAAATAAAATTATGAACTAAGTTTTTTAAACAAAAGTCCATTTTAATTGAGGAAGATTGTTATAAAAAGGTACTTATATTTAAAAAAATTATTATATTAAACAATAATTACAATTTATTAACCCATTAGTCGCCACATTTTTACTGTTGTGGTTTTAGTGATTGAACCAGTTTATCTATGGTGTTTGAAACCTTTGGGTCAGAATCGTGTAGATGATAGATGACTGTAAATGGAGTATTTTTAGATAGGAAACCAGTGGTCTGTAATGAAGTAATGAGTAATTCAGGCTCCACGAGATCTTGTGTGAAGAGTGAATTTGTAAACTGCTTTCGTTTTCATCGCAAAGAACTGCCTTTACGTTGATGTTTGATGGTGCTATTGCTAAAAAATTAAAAAAAACCAATCGATTGCTATGTTTTCACGGTGTATGAAGCCCCAATGAAGAACTGTTAGATGCCTGTCTCTCTGACAACTGGGATCTTTGGACTTTGAAAAACTGTTTCAAAATGTTATGCGCATTGTCATGCATGCATTGATGAAGCTGTTAATCGACACTTTAAACACTTTCTCTGAATTGTAAGTTGTTTATGGACATAAAAAAATAAATACGCATTTCCAAATATTGGTTCCTGTATTAAAATATTTAGTTCATCGTCCTCCATCATTTGTGCAATTTTGACAGTAAGATTTGATAAACTCTGTATAAAATATTAATAAAACGGATACCAAAATTTCGATAGATAATAGATGCCAAAATTAATATAAACAAATGTAATATAGTTTATTATGTCATTATATTTCTTTACAATTGGCGATACTGACCCAGATCAATGTGAATTTTATTTTCATTAAAACGTTTTTTATTATGTATTTTTCACCTTTAACCATAAACATATAGGTCTGCATACTTAGTTATTTTTGTTCCGTCTTTGGAATATTTTAAAATGTGCCCATATAATTTAAGATAATAGGATAATCCCAGAAAACATTAATGAAATAATTATTATCGTCCTACCTAGTCTGTAGGTCGATAAGATGATCTGGATGAAGATTTAATTAAATTTTTACATAAAACATTCAAAAATAAAATTAGAAAAGAAACAAAGATAAACATGTATAATGTTATGGCGGTTCCCACAATATTGTGTGAATGTGAAACTTGGGCACCAATGAAAAAGCAGAAGGATAGAATACAGACGGCGGAGATGAGGTTCCTAAGACAAGTTAAAGAATGTATAATTCTTGATAGAATAAGAAATGAGGATATAAGAGAAGACTTGAAAGTACAGGGGGGCACGCCGTAGCGTAGTGGTTAAGGCACTGAGCTACAAGCCGGAGGGTCGAGGGTTCAAGTCCCGTTGGGGTCAGGATTTTTAAACTGACCCAAACCCACTGGCGGCACTATGGCCCTGGGGTCGACTCAGCCTCTAACGGAAATGAGTACCAGACGCTTGTTGTGGGGGTAAAGGCGGCCGTCACGCAGGGCTGACACCCGGCTGACATAAAGTGCCGATTGTCTAGAAAAAGTGGGAGCCTTAACCTCCTACTACCCCAAGGGCCTCCTGAGGCCTGTTGTGGGATCATTTTACTTTACTTGAAAGTACAGCCTTTATTGGATAAGGTCACGATTGATCATATGGATGGAATGAGTAAGGAGAGATATCCATTGTTAGCAAGAAATTATCAAGCAAGAGGAAGACCTAGAAGACGTTGGGCTGATGCATTATGAAGTCGGAACGGGCAATTGCCTAATCCCTGGAGTGATGATGATGACATAAAATATTGATAATAACAATGTAGGCCTATTATAAAATACTTTTAATCTTCTTGACAGTTTTGAATACAACAAAGTTTTTCTTTTTAGATGTTTTTTTAATGCCCCAGGTTATCCTTTTGGACATTTCTGGTGTTCTCTCCTGCATTGGCGTAATTGTAACCCACTTATGAGGTTGGGGCGCCTGGAAGGCGGGGTTACGTTACCCCGATGATATGATGGATGTTGATAGTGGTGCTCCAGGAGAGTCCTTAATTCTAAGCTTAATCTAAGGTGAATATGAATGATGATGATTGAGATGGCCATATGATGTTCGGGGACAGTTTGGGCCTTAAAGTTTCCTGACATTTGTCTTACAGGTGAGGAAAAACCCCCGATAAAAACGTCACCCAGGAAACTGTCCCGACCGGGATCGAACACGGGCCCGCTGCGTGACAAGGCTACCTCGAGACCACAGCGGTGGACTCTTTTTAGATGTTAATAATGCTCGAGATATTGTGTGTGTGTGTGTGTGTTTTTTTTTACTCTTATCGAAGAATACAATTCTTTCATGAGTGGTATTGCTGATTTTAATACCATGTGTGTATGATATGTTTAAATATATTTTTTGCGCGATAGTGCGTTTTGTCGTACTTAAAGCAATGGCGACCATGATTGAAAGTTCAACTTCCTACATTTCGGGATTGCCAACCTAAATAGCTATACTCTAATATTACATATTACAAACCACGTGTGGGAAGTAAAACCACTTACATTTATGTATACTATGTAGGCCTACAATGTACATATACAAAAAAAATATATATCCAAAAGGTAATGTTAATATACATTATACGAAACAAATCACTACATCTTAAATTAACTGAACTTTATTTGAAACAATATAAAACTATAAATACGTATTTGCCGCCGTTTTAGGACTAGATTGGTGTCACGGCCTCCTGTAATTTCAACTAATAAACATTGCACTGCACTGTTAACATTAGTCAGTTGTTTATAATGAACGTAAATATTTCCAACAAAGATATTATTTTACTATTATTTAATATTTTGAAAACACCGTCGCGCAAAAAAATATTGTACAACGTACAACGCTTCTGTAAAAATCACTTCCCATCCTCGCATCGTAATATAGAGGAACTTCGAGTAATTTGGACCCCTGTTTTGAATTTGTTGTTTTTCTTCTTTTAATTAAGGAATTTGAATTTTGTTTAATTACAATAATTATCATTAGTGTTGTAACTATGAAATAGCATTGTCATTTTATTCAAATATGGATACTTTTTTACATTACAAGAAAGGTCCACTTTAACCCTCATATTCGGAAAAGTGGACCCCAGAGTCCACCTTAGCTTTTATCTATTCTTAAGTTTATTTACTCTATTAATTTATGCAGACAGGCACAGATTAATTTGAAAATATTTATGACTGATCATAATTAAAAAGCGTCGATATTTATTTAATGTTTTGAAAAAAAAATTGTTGATTATAACATTCACACGTCATTCAACTGTAGAAAACGACGGTCTTTGGGTTTAGTAAAATTACAAGGATATTAAATAAGATTAATTAAGTGAATGGTTTTTACAGATAGCGTCCTCGTTGATAAAATATACGTATTCGTGTAAAGTGGACCCAGGTCCTCTTGGAGGGTCCGCATTAACCGAGTTCCTTTGTTATGTTTAATTATTTTATACAGCAACCATGTCACATAATATCAAACCAAACCCGTCAGTATATTAAAACCCGTCAGTATATTAAAACAGCACCTATATAATATAATATATTTAGGAGTTTTTTCAACATGTGTAATATTCATTAGCAGAAATCAAGAATTGATTCTTAGCTTGAAAAACTTTTAAAGTGGTCATTTTCATAAATATCACAAATAAACCCTTCTTCGCATAAATAATAAAAGGAACTGGCCTTGAACACGAAGAAGTTAAAATATTTTCTGTTCGAGGACAGCACCAATTAAAGAAGATATTAACAGGGTCCTCTCAAATAGAAGGGTCCACATTACCAGAACTTCTCTATACTATATTAAACATTAGAAAAGTAAACGGTTTGAAATTTACCATTTATATACCTAATGCTAAATATTAATGGGTTTACACATTAGAAAAATACATGTCATATTGTAAGGCTACTTTTCATGGCGATTAATATAAGTGAGTTTAGTTATATGAGCGGTATTGTTTCGTCGTAATACGTAATTTATGAGGCGCCCCTTTTTAAATTTCAGTGGCCTGCAAATCTAGCTTTTCTGGATTTTCCAAGCTCTCTGAAACGAATTTCATTTCCCCGAAAATGTGTATTTATTGTATAATAAATAACTTCTGTTAGGTAGACCTACTGCACTTTCTGGGCACGCATGCGACGAGACAGCATTCAGATTACTTCGTTACAGCATAAAAATGGGGGCACGGCCTAGCGTAGTTGGTTATGGCAATACGCTAGAAGCCAGGTAACGGTAGGGCCAGGATTTTTAAACAGGTGTAAACCTTCTGGCGGCATCTTGGTCCTGGGATCTATTCAGCCTCTAACGAAAATGAGCATCAGGCCTACATTCTGGGGGTAAAGGCGGCCGTCACACAGGACATACAACCCAGCTGACATCTTGTGCTGATTGTCTAGAAAGGTGGGAACCGTAACTTAATAGGCTCTAAGGTCTGTGGTTAGTTCACTTTTCTTTACAGCAGAGCCGCCCAAACATTTGTATCGCGGGCCAAATGGAAGAAACATGAAGGTGTAGCGGGCCATAGTTCTTATTATAGCTGTTGTGGATTGTTATTATTCATTTGTTTAGCAGGTTTCACAATCTTTCACATCTTCGTGCACCCAATTAATCTACTGTCATTCTCCTCCACATATCTGTCATTCCATTCTCCATCGTCCAATCCTTTTTATCTCATGATGCTCAAAATACCATAAATCCACGTTATTTTTGGCCGTCCTCTTTTTCTTCAACCAAATGGTATCCATTATTGTATTATTTTTGTGCATCTGTCTTCTGTTCTTTTTACATGACTATACAATTTTATTGTTCGTTATTATTATCATCGTCATTTTTATTATTATTATTGTTATTATTATTATTATTTATTATTATTATTTATTATTATTATTATTATTATTATTATTATTATTATTATTATTATTATTATTATTATTATTATTATTATTATTATTATTATTATTATTATTATTATAAGCATTTGTTGATTTTATACTTTTCTTATTTTGTCGTTATATCATATTCAACAGTTCTTGTTCCATTACTGATAGACTAATATTATATTCCTACTCTTAGCATATTTTAATTTATTAGAATGCTGCAGGCCTGCAAGGATCGGGTAGGAAGTGATGGAGGGCCGTAGTTTGGATGACCCTGCTTTACAGCATAAAAATAAAATCATGCATACTTTAATTACGTGTATTGAGTATACGAAGTGATACGGACCGAATGGACCGATACTGCCGAGATTTAGGTCGTTGGTAGCTATTGTCACTTGTATCCATGGGTTCCAAATAAGATTGATTCTGGCAGCTTAATGATTGTTTGTCTTCTTCATTGCATGACAGGCCTAGGTGGTCCTTGGTCTATCACACAGATGCTGGCCTTATTTCCAAATATGTTAATCACAGAGGTGGATGTTCATTTACTCATATGGTCAGCATGTCGGGTCCCCAGCCGTTACAGCTGATTTTCTCAAACTGAAGCCACTGCTTATTATAGCTACCCAGATTCCTTATGTTGCTGGGTGATCACAATTCCCATACTGGCCGAAATTCCGTGAGAACATTTTTCCCCCCACGGGGACTTAAATCAGTGCAAGTCCCATAGCTCTGCACCAAGGTATCATGCCTTAAACTGCTCGGCTGTGGCAAGGGACGATTTTTTTTTTCACTGCTTCATGCCCAGATGGATACTATGCATAAACATCAAACTGCAATAGAAATATGTGCACTGGGCTGGAATCCTCAAGGTTCGATGAAGTGAGGAAGACCAAAAATTACTTGGAAGAGAACTATTGAAGGAGAAATATGTGAAATGGGAAAAACTTGGTTGGAGGTGAAGAGATTGGCAGATGATAGATCTAAATGGAAAAATTTCAATTCGGCCCTGTGCTCCAGCTAGGAGTGAAAGGAAATGATGAGATATCCAGATGGGCTTCTATAAAGTGAGTATTGGAAATTTCATGAGGATAAAATCAGCGTATGGTTAGGCATCCGATCTCCTCCTGCCATTGATTAAAAATTATAGACCTTCGAGGAATATTTGCCCTTAGTGCTGTCCATGAAGTACCTTGGTGGTTGTGTTAACCACACATTGCAGGAGTCCTTTTCTAAATAAATGTGATCCATAGATTTCTTCCTTTTCCACAATCTAAACATATATATATATATATATATATATATATATATATATATATATATTTTATCCTTGTATTTTTTTACTCTCTCGCAGTCTCATAATCTGTTAAAATTGATAAGAAGTTTGAATTTTTGTTTGTACAGCAAAACTTGTTCAAAGCAGATTCGCATGGGACCAATATTTTATTCCACATTAAACAACATTCCGCATTATAAAAAAAATATTAACCAATTTTAGATTATAAGAGCACCGTAAATGTCTTTTTATGTTCCTTGGATTAATTGTAGTTCCGCTGCCGTTGGAAAGTGGAGTTTAGTATGTACGAGCGATTTCGACGTTAACGCGCGAAAAAAAAGACCCGTTTCGTCAGCGTTAAAAACGTCTCTTAGGCGCGTATCCTGAAATTAAAGTATGCAGTTTCGGTTTCCGCTCACTAACTATACTTTCGTCCACATCCTTTGATTCCCTGCAAATTTCATTCCACACTACATTGTGTCGTCTTTAAAACTGCCCACAATCAACCTGAAGATGCTTTGAAATCGTTATTCCCTAGGGATATAGCAAAACAGCTAGAACTTCACTTTGGAGCTTCGGTCCGGAAATTTTGAGATTTTTTGATCGTGGACTTGTAAAACACACCTAGTCGATTTCTTCATTTGACCATTACCTTGCATCCATTCACTCGTTATTTTTTCTTTGTGTTTTAAAATCTCACAAATTTGGGTTTTTCCACATTTAAATGTAGTCATTATTTCGCGTACTGAGAGTTTGTTTTTCTTTATCTTTAATCATTTTCACATTTTCGTTTAATGACAATGATACATACGATTTAGCCATCTTCATTCCGTAAATTCAGAACGCTACCTGTGAAAGATACCTACACAATCAGTCTCAGATCTTAAACTAATTTAAGATTTTACAGTGCACTGGTTATTTGTAAGACAGATGTGACATTCCAAATATTTGTTAAACGAACCTGTATTTCGCAAAACGGGTATGCAGTGAGGCCAAAAGAAATTTCCAGATAAAGGTAGGAACTCTACTTTACCCGGCGTGCGCGGCAGGAATCATCACTTATCGTTAATTCGCCTAATGGGAATTCAATGAAGTGGAAACTTACAAAATAAATACATGTAAAATTACTATTATTTTGTCAGGACCTATAAATTTGTTCACATTTGACAGATTTCCGTATTATTCACGTTCCGGATTAAACAAGTTTTATTGTATTATAGTACATTCTATAGTAAAATAATTTCTGAATTCAATATTATTATTTAATAATGTATATTATTTTTATTTATTTGTTTATTCTGTTTTCGTGTAAAAAATCCTTAATTTATACAAGGTTAGTTTTTCAAGAACCATAAAACTTGCATTAAAATTGAGATCTAACATGTTAATTAAGCATGCAATGAGTTGCAGTTGTTTGCTACTGAGACTAATATATGTTTTTTAAAAGGTTCTACATGTTAAAATGTAATATTTAGCATAAAACTAAAATTAAGAAAGTGAGGATCATGTAAGGGCATTGTCCTAGATTGACCAACTATACATAGTGAAAATGTATAAATGCTATAATAAATTGAAATATAAAACTAAAATATCTGATTTTATATGTTTAGTAAAAGCTTAATATTATATTTAAATGGTCAGGATGATTTTAAATTTTTAAGCGTTGTTAAATTTAATAATTTGAATAAATATTTTGGCTAAACTTTACAACCTATGACATGACTTTTTAATTCCTTCATAAATTCCTGTCCAATTTTATTCCTAGGGTTTCATTTTACAAATTATTTCCCACCATTTACAATGTTTTACATTTTTTCCAACGATTATTTATATGTTTCTCTATGATATTTAACTACATACGTAGCATGGAAATGTGGCAGCCATATTGAATTTAATGAATATTTTATCTTCTTCTTCTTCCTTCCTTCCAAGTATTAGGCCAAGGCCTGTTACAATCCTATAGAAAATTTTCCCTCTAGCGTTTCATAGGATGGCCCAGTGATCTTCGTCCTCTTGGTATATACTTATGAACAGCTTTGGGGATCCGATTTGAACTCATTCTTTCTAGATGGTGTTTCCAATTTAGTTGGTACTATATTTAATTAATGTTGGGAAGTAAACATTATGAGGTATAATCATTAAAATTCATCGGAGAACATATTGTTTAAACAACTCACCTCATAGGATTCATGCTTCGATGATATTGCGATTTCAAACATAGTCATGTTCATCATCAGCCATAACTCCGACTGACGAAATTCTTCGGCCGTCAACTATTCTATTGTCGCCATCTTCAGTGCTGCCATCTATGGTTGAATTTATGAACTTCTAAATCAATATAATTTCGTTAGGGATATCAAAATTCATTGATCTATTTTTGTTTTTCTGAATGTATATTTTTTCCCAAACTGTCAATTCCAAAGGTTTCTCTACTTGTTTTAAAAGTTTAGCTTCTCTTCCAATTTTATGATGTTCTAATAAACTATGTGCAGCAATTGCAGATTTTTCAATTTCACAATTTTTAATATTTCTAAAATGTTCTTTTGTCCGAATTTCCAAATTCCTTTTTGTTTTTCCTATATAAACTTTATTGCAATCTTCACAATTTATTTGATAAATTCCAGATTTCTTACTGTCTGGAACATTGACTTTTTTATTAGTACTTAGAAGATTACCCAGACTAAATTTATTTATTGGTGCCAAAGAAATGTTGTATTTGTCAAAAATTTTTTGAAATTTCTTATGCATTTCAGGATGGTAAGTAATTTTCTTGTATTTTTTCTTTTCTTTGCAATTTTGTAGAGTAGTATATTCATTAAGTCTTTTTTTTTTGTGTTTGAATTTCTTCAACTTATTTATAATTAATTCTTTATCAAAACCATTTAATCTAGCAGTGTTTAAGATATGTTTAAACTCTTTGTTGAAATTTTCTTCGTTTAATGGTACATTTGTCAATCTGTAAATTAAGCTATTGAATATTGCATGCTTATGAGCAATGTGATTGAAGCCTGATGATTTAATGTAATTATCTGTATGAGTTCCTTTTCTAAATATATCAAATTCAACTTTCAGTGTTTGATCATTCCTAATTATACATAAATCCAAAAAAGGAATTTTGTTTTCTTTTTCTAATTCAACGGTAAACTTTACTGATTCATCCTGAAGGTTCAATAATTTAAGAGCATCTTCAATATCTTTAGAATTTATTATTGCAAAAATATCATCCACATATCTGAACCAAGTCTTAAACATCCATGGGTATGCTTTAGTGATTTGACACTCCAAGTAACTCATGAACAAATCAGCTAAAAATGGTGAGAGCGGATTGGCCCATTGACAAACCCGAAACCTGTTGGTAAAATTTTCCATTATAGGTAAAATAAGAATTACTGACACATAGCTTAGTAAGAGTTATATATTCCTCTAATATTTCATTTTTAATATTTAGAGAACTTAACCATTTCCTCAAAAAATTTAGCATTTTTTCAACTGGTATACTAGGAAACAATGAAATTACATCAAATGAAACCAATCTGTCATCATGTCCTAGACTCATATTTTTCAATTTGTCAACCAATTCCAAAGAGTTCTGAATACTTTTAGTGTCAAATTTGGGAAACTCATTCAATTTTTGTACCAGCCATTTAGATGTTTGAAATCGCGATATCATGGAAGCATGAATCCTATGAGGTGAGTTGTTTAAACAATATGTTCTCCGATGAATTTTAGTTGGTACTGTTTAATATATTCCAAAATTGGCGTACTCTTCAATTCTTTTAAGATATCGGTGTTCCTTTTGCGATCCCATATGGTGTAAGCCGCTGTTCTGCGCATGAATCTCATTTCACATGCCTTTATTCTGCTTTCATGTTGTCTTTTTAGTGTCCATGCTTCACTACCATAGGTCAACACCGGTCTAGCCAAAGTGTTATATATATGTAATCTGGTGTTTTTTTGTACAAGGGATGGTTTCATAACTTGATTAATAATTCCCAAACTTTTATTATAACTAGTAATTTTTTCAGGGATATCCTTTTCATCCCAGATAGAGAAATAATATCCAAGATATTTAAATTGATTAGATCTCTCTAAAATTTTATTATGGAGACAGATTTTACTTTGTATGGTTTCCTTCCCATGAAATGCCATAATTTTAATTTTGTTAATTGATATTTCCATATTAAATTTGGCACCTATTTTTTTGTAAATTATAAATTAATTGTTGCAAATCATTTTCGGAAAGTACCAGAAGAGCTAAATCGTCTGCAAAAAGAATAGCATCGAGTTTTTTATTCAACAAGAAAGATGTGTTCCAGTGCAGCCAACATAGAGTATGTACTAATTAACTGTACACATAGTACTTCAGAATTTCAGAACTTACTATTTATTTTTGGGCATTGCATTCTTTCACAGGTTAGAGTACTTAAATTGCATTAGGTTAGCTTTTAGGTTAATCTTTCACAGGTCAGAGTACTTAAATTGTGTTAGGTTAGTTTTTTGGGTTTGTTAAATATTGTACATATATTTTGACTGCATCCTGTGATTCCATAGTGTAAACCGCTTCACGTTTGTTGGCACATGCGCATGGTGTATGATTGGAACTTAGAAAAATGTTTCGCGCTACATGTTGTAAAGTATTTTCCATATTTTTTATTATTTTATATTATATTATATTAATTGAACAATTTTATTAATAACATATTCTATCTATCTTCGGGCCATTTTCGTTGCTTTAGTCTTTTATACTTTTTTCTGTCCGGCTTTGACTGATTTGGTCTTTTAGCATTTTATGTTTTTTTAATGTGTGGGGAGCTGGCCCACAGCATAAACCCTTAACCTGGAGGACCAGGAAAATTTCTGTCTGGATTTTCCTCCCATAGCCTTTGAAGATCCCTCTTCACCGCAAGGCAGCATTTCTCTATTTCCCTTAGAGATCCGCCATGTTGAAGGACCCCTTCTGCGCCGACTCTGCCATTGAGGTCTTCACCGTAACCCTGGCTAGGGGTCCTTACAGAGTACTATCAGTCGGAGCCAACTGAACCCTGGTTTTTTAACGAGGTTGTTACTCCTCCCCCTCCTCCTTTCTCATCCAGACTTGGGACCGGCCATGGCAGAGTTATTAATAACATATTAATATTTTATTTCTGTATAATTAATTTTTGTAACTTTAAATTAGTTATGATCACAGCTATGTGGTTACATCCTGCTTTAGCACAATAGAGTTTCAGTACATGCACTTGTTCAAACTCCTTTGTGATGAAATTTTCACATGGAATTTCAGTCACTGTAATAGTAATCTGTAATAGTGCCCATCTAGCATTGTGAGGATTTAGGTCATCGTCATCTTTCACTTGTTAGCCCTAGGATCTATTTATATCTCTATCCATAGTTTATTTTCCCCCCAAGTTGGTTTGACCTTTTTGTAAGAAGTTATAAAGCATCATGGCAACTTTTTTTTTAGCTCGATCTTTATTATATTTACTTCAAGCCAACCCTTGAGGAACCTGGCAAAATGTCGGGGAGTTTCAAGCCTCATGACCACGACCAAAAAGCCCAGAAGATTTCTAATGATTGGTGTTTATTGTTCTTTGTGTTGAATGATTGGACCCATTTTTAAAAGTCTTCATTTCTTTTGTGATCAAGAAGAGAGTATCCAGCAGTTACTTTCATGAAATACATTTCACATTAATAAATAAGGTGAATCTGTTCATCTTACCTCATAAATTGTTGTATTCTATTGGACATGTTTGGTCAGACTCAAGATAATATGCAATCATATTGAAACATGTCCAAAAGTACACAACAATTTATGAGGTAAGATGAACAGACTCACTTAATTTATTAAGAAGAACCTCAATGTTACTTCCTATTGTAATCTATTAATACATTTCACATGTTGCAAATCTCTTTTCATTTGCCTTTATGATAGTTCAGATCTTGCTTTCGTATGTAAGAACTGGTTGAACGAGGGTTCTGAAGAGTAATTTGGGTAGTTACGATAAGCAGCAACTCCTCTTTGAAAATCTTCTGTAATGGCTGAAAGATCTGACATACTGGTATGTTGACCACATCTCGCCTCTTTACTGGCTGGGATGATCATCCACTTCTTGAATGACATGTGGATGTGAGGCCAGCAGGCAGCTGGTAAGCCAAGAGCTTTCTAGCCCTGTCATAATATGAAACAACTTTAAATTATAGAGGAAATTTTGGCCTAAAGCTTTAAGATAATGTAGTTGAATTTCTAAATTTCTGAACATACTTTTTTCTTTCAAAATATTTTAAAAATGCCCATAATGTTTATTGTTAAAAATCATTAATACATCCATATTCTATTTCAAATTAGCCTACATAAAGGAATTGATGTTATGTTGTTCTTTTTTCTTTCTTTGTAATATTTGAGACATTTGAACACCGTTGGTTGTAGCTCATCTAGAAACTTATGGGTGCATACTAGAAGCCTGAATATGACTACTATTGTTTGTATTCACATATCTTCTTCAATCTAACTGAAGACACTTTTTTTATGAATTACGAAATAATTATAAGTGATGAAATCAATTGTGTTAATATAAATGTAATGTTAACCCAGCATTTGCCTTGACATCTAAGGAAATCTTTTAAAAAAATTTCACTCATATTTTTCAGCATGGAATTTGAACTCAGAACCTCCAATATACAAATCTCAAACACTGTTATCTGAGTCGACTCTCTGTATTGTTAATCCCTTGGTTTTAATTCAGTATTATAACATTCTGTATTTTAATTTTCTTACTCCTTTTTTTATTTACTAATGTTGTGTTCTTGTTATTTTATTTTACTTTCTTTCTTTTTGCTTCTTCTTCATCTTTCCTCGTGTCCTCTTGTGGGGGATTGAGTCTTAGACAGAAACCTAGATCTGTCTCGGTAATTCCACATCTCCTTTCTCTTTCTTCACTTCAATCTATTCTTCCTACATCCTTCATAACTTGTTCCTCTTTGCATACATCGACCCCTTTTGGTCTCTTCCCTTAGAATCTATATTTTAGTGCCTGCCTTGGTAATCTCTCATGGTAACCATCCTTTTACAAGGCCATCTTGTTCTACTATCTTATGTTTCATCCTCCTATTGTATCCAGATTCAAGATTTCTCTCTTTTCTATTTATTGTTCCTTTATTAAGGAATGTCAGCTGAATATAGGTTATTATTATTCTTTCTTAGGAAATTATAAAATAATTTGTTTATAACATTTAAATTCTTTTGAATTAAAAAGTAAATATATATTTTAATAAAACAAAATTGTTCAATGAATGCTCATAGAGTTGAAGAGGTTTTGTAGTGATGTGAATGCACTTTCACTTTTTTGCCATTACCACATCAACTAGCAATTACTGCACAGCTTTCAGTAACACAACCTTGGTATTCAGTTCCATGTAACAGTTGTGTGTGTGTGGAATAGCAATACTTTGATTCATAACCTTGGCAATGCAGCAAGTTCCTGGCAGCAAATTATTTTATTTATAAATCTTTTAATAGATTTTTTTAGGTTATTTATATATTGTTTAAGGTCGTATTTCAATTATTAACCTCTTAAAGCTTTCAAATTGAAATATACTGTAATTTTTGGAATGTAAATGTAAATATACACACGTATCTACTTGATCACTAGGAATATTTATTTTATTCTTAATTACAGACACAGATTTCCCAGACATATGCTCTTTTTCAGTGTTAACATTTCTGTATGGGAAAATTTGTAGAATTCAACATTTCCAATGATTTCAATTATCTTTAATAAATAAATGGTTTTATGAATCTTTCAATTTTTAAATTTATAAGCCTTGTACTCCGCACTCTATCTATATTAGTTTTCGTACAAATACGTAGCCAGTACAAATATGTGTATATATATATATATATATATCGGTTGGCTGTGATGGTCTAATAATTATGTTCCTTGCGTTTAGCCTGAGGGTCACAGGTTCAAGCCCTGCCAGGGTCAATGGATTTTTAGGATGGAAAATTCCAAAGAACAAGTTCTCCAGGAGGGACTTCAAGCCATGGGTCCCAAGTCATAAAAGAACCACAAGACTGAATAAAAAGGCCTCTGTGTAAAATTTACTGATCTTCATCCATCCAAGAAATACCTTACTTGCTTACTAGATGTATTATGGAACAAAATATGATTTATGTATGGTGATGATGGGGTTTTTGGGCATCACGGATTTAAAAGGATTCCTCTTCTAATCGAGGACTTCGGGTAGCTCAGTGGGTTGTGGTAGGATGAGATGCTCTTGGTCCCGGGATACACAAGAATTGTGCGGACACAATTCTATCTCGTTGAGAAAAGACAACAAGTTGTAGATGCAATAATAACTTAATTTTTTTTTGTTGAACACACGATAAAAAATCAAAGTATCTACGATCGGCGTGTCTCATATGGTTCCACTTTATGTTGAGTAGGCTTAATTTGCTTACGTTAACGGTTGAATTATTAATTACACCGCGCCTATTTTCTTTGAGTATTACTTCCGATGGTTCATAGACTACGAGGATATGTGCTCGCATTAGCATGATGAATATGTTAAGTGAACTTCTTGTGCCAGTAGCACCACGAGAAGAGTATTTTATTCGTGCCAGTGGCACCACGAGAATAGCAGTTTTACTCGTGCCAGTGGCACCACGAGAAGAGAAGTTAGAAGTTAGTTTTACTCGTGCCAGTGGCACCACGAGAAGAGAACGAAGTGAGTTTTATTCGTGCCAGTGGCACCACGAGAAGAGAAGTTAGAAGTGACTTTTAGTCTGTAAATTTTGTTATGAGGTTAACACTTACTCCCACTCAATATAATTTGCGACCATATGACAACGCCCATCTTAAGATAAAATACATTAAACCAATTGGTGCATTTGTCTATAATTTCGGGTGGTAGGGTTCTGGACCCTTTGGTTCGTTGTGACGTCACCAAATGTTTGAGGACACTCCTACTTTTGAGGTTGGCTAAAATTGGGACATAAGTTTACACAAGCAGCCCGGGAATCCCGACTAATTTTGTAAAAAGCTTCTAGTATTTTCTAGAATGTTCTGGTGGCTTCGTTCGCCTTTTATTAATTTTAATCATCCTGTCAAAATGCCTGGTTACTCGTTTCTAAAATTTCCAGCAATATGTTTTTCCTATTGAATTTAGCTATCTCGTGTACAAGGCTTAGGCATTGTCAATTCTAACCGGCTGAATGACTGCATCTAATCCTGTGTACTGGGAAGAATTCTTTTGATCTTTATCTTGTTGAACGAATGTCTCGAGCACATCAACATACAATAGGGTGCATTACAGACATCAATCAGTCTTTTCCCTATATCACTCATAAGTGAACGTTCTTATTTCATTTTATGGAATCATTCAATTCACAAAAAAAATAATTTTATAATTATATTCTATGTATTTTTCTAATTTGTTTAAAATATAAGTAATGATTTATTCAATTATTTAATTAATTATTTATAAATTTATTTTCCCTCGCCCGACTATTAATGATGGGCTGATCATTTATGGAGGAGGCTGAGTGAATGTCGCGTCTCAATTATTGAGCCAATATGCTAACCATATGTCACTCATTGACATCTCTAGGTAAATAAGTATATAAGTATAACTAAAGTAGCTTCGTTAAAAAGCTCTGTTAGGGAATACTCTGTGTATAGGTCATATTGGGTATATATATATATATATATATATATATATATATATGTATGTACAGTATTAGTACTAATTTTTTTTTTATTCTGTCATTTTTTGGGACGTAAGAGATTATAACTAAAGAGCTTGGAGCAAATTTTGAAATATAACTTTTTTGTGCTTTAAGAAATTTTGTAATTAATTTTCTTAATATAAATTATGGCATTATTGTATTAAAACATGGTACTGAAATGTATACAAAATAGGAGACATAAATAGGTTTCAGGCAGTGAAAATGAAGTTTTTAAGGAGTATTTTCCAGGAAACATGGAGATGAAGAAAAAGGGTTGAAGATATTAGAAAAACAGTGAAGATAGTCTACAAGATCAAATAAATTATATGAACCAAATTCGAGAGATCATCTAACAAAGAGGTTGTTAGATTTGGAAGCAAATTGAAGAGGAAGAAATGTGAGAAGATTTAGACCATTGGAAACTACTGTACAGAACTCACTTGACCCGTAGAATCAAGCGGACACAAGTAATGATGATGGATTTCTTAGTACCATCAGCATTTTGCCTTCCATTTCACGATCATAATAGTATGATTATACATTCCATTTGGCAATCTTTTCATTAATCAATTTCAAGTAGAATTCTAGTGCTAGATATTTAATTTCAGCAAAATTTTTCCACTTTCCTCTGCCCAATGATGTAACTAATGTCTTTTAAAGAGACCAATTTAATATACAATAATAAAACACAAATTATTTTCCACATTCAATTTAAAGGTTATATTCTGGAATTATGAAGTATATTAAATTTTCGAGGGTATGAGCCACTAAGAGTAAAAATCCAATTAGAGAATAAAACAATAGAACAAGTGAGCAATTTTTAATTATCTGGGATACAATGTGTCATGTACAAAAAGTGAAGACATCGCAAACAAAATAAATAAATTTAATGATATTTGTGGCACCATACAACAAATTCTCAAAGGACTAGAAAGGAGACAGTTTTAAAATTTTATAACACAATAGCGGTTCCAACACTACGCTATGGATCAAAGCACCAAAAACTTCGGAAATGAGGTTTCTGAGAAGTGCGACTGGCTATACAATAACAGATCAGAAACTGAATGAAAATATATGAAGAGAAATAAATTTATGCAATCAGTTTTCCAATGAGGTTTTTCAGAAGTGTGACAGATCAGAAACAGAATAAAAATATATGAAGAAAACTAAATGTATTCAATCTACTAGAGAGAATTGCACAATACAGAGATGAATGGATGGTCCACATCAATAGAATGGATAATAACAGAGTCCTCAAACAGATTCTTCACTATAGACCACTAGGACAAAGAAATGTAGGATGACCCAGTAAAAGATGGACAGACCAATTCTAACATTAGATCAGAACAGACCTTAAGGTCTAATCTTTGATGATGTTGATTAAATTTTAACTGGAACTTTAAAATACAACAAGAACAATAATTCAATTTCTGGGCTATTCCAATCAAATATAATATTGAAATTAATACACTCATGCTTGCTGTTTGTACAACTTAAGAGAAAATTATCTTTCTAAACTGGGATTTGAATCCAAGATCTCCAACTTTACATGTTAGTGCATTAACCAATTGTGCTATTTAGGCAATCCAGGAGCAGACTTAGAATAAATCCCATCATGCCTTCTTAATAGAAGCAACCATGTTGTAATGTGAATAGAAGTTCAGTAATAGGAGTTCGCAGGGTCTTCAATTAGAGAAAGATTTTTGCCTAAGTAGCATATGGTTAGAATGCAGCATATAAAGGCTGGAGATTTTGGGTTCAAACTCAGGTTTAGGCACAAATATTTTTGGACAAATTAATCTTTTGAAAAGAAAAATTATTGTTTGAACGAGGAATTGAACCCAAGACCTCCAACTCTGTATGTCGGCATGCATTCTATTACACCATTCAAGACATGAAACAAACCATAACATTTCTTTCTACTTATACAATTCTCTTACATGTTCCAGTCCTGGATAAATTTATTTGAGAAAAAAAATTATTGTGTGAACTGGGAATCGAACCCTGGACCTCCGACTAGAACATGTTAATATTTAATTTTAGGAAGTTATATTTTGAGGTTATTTTAATTATATTATTTTTGGTCTGGACATCTTACCTCAATATTAATGTTGATTTGTTCTTGGACATGTTTCAAAACAATTCTGTTTTATCGTCTGGGAAAGCTGACGATAAAACAGAATTGTTTTGAAACATGTCCAAGAACAAATCAACATTAATATTGAGGTAAGATGTCCAGACCAAAAATAATATAATTAGAACATGTTAATTTAAATATTACATCAAAACACAATTTTCTCTTTAGCTGTACTAGTATTTCAGTCATAGGGAACCAGATATAATAAGAATAGTTAAATATTGTCATAGGCTAAGATGGGCAGGATATGTGGCTCGAATGGGGATTGAAAGAGGGGCATGGAAACTTTGTAGGAAAAAATGACCAGTTGGTAGACCAAGAATGAAGTGGGAGAATAACATGATTTGAGGGAAGTAGATTATACAGGGATGATTGGACAATATTAGCTCAGATTAGGGTTGTATGGAGAGCTTATGTACAAGTGGCATGAACCTATGGGTTTTACAGTGCCAGTGAGTTAGTTAGTCACTACAGTACTGGTTTCACTCAGAGATAGACATGAACTTTGTTTATATTCTCTGTATGTAGGATCCAAGTATTTATAATGAAATTACATAGCTGAATTTCACCTTGGTATGTTAATGGTTTACTTCTCTAATTTAATTTCACTTTTAAGGTCATGTTTCTTATCTTAAGGTAATTATATTCCAACTTGCACTCTCAAAATAATTATCATGGAAAGAAACATCTGTTAAGCTCAACTAAATTATCAGGAAGCTTCTAACACTCCATCCATAGTAATTCTGCCCAAAGGCAGGTCCTTCACTGCAATCATAGCATTTTTGTGCTATGCTTGCAGCTTTACTAGGGAATTATAGGTGTGGTAGCTTCCCGTTGTTTTCCACACCGGTGAAGGATGATGATGATGGCCATATTATTTCGGGGACCGTTTGGGCCTTAAAGTTTTCCTGACATTTGTCTCACAGGTGAGGAAAAACCTCGATAAAAACCTCATCCAGAAAAACTGCCCCGACCAGGGATCGAACCCGGGCCCGCTGCATGACAAGGCAGCACGCTACCTCGAGACCACAGCGGTGGACCTTCTAACACTATAGAATAGCAATTTACAGATGGTCAAATGTTTTTATTTTATTCTTGTTATGTAAATAATTCAGCATTGTCATAATTTGTCTAAGATGTTTTTATATATTAGTAGGCTAAATATTTCTATTATTACAGTGAAATGTGTTTTGTAGAAGTTCATTGATCCTTTTTCTTTGTATTCTTCTTCTACTTCCTCTTCTCTATGAAGGACACTAGATAAGTTTTGAAACATGACAGTGTGGCAATAGAATATACTAATATACCACTTGAAAGACCAATCCTCAAATGTCAAAACCATAACAGATACAAAGGATTTCTTCCAGTTGTCTCTAAGGAATAGTATTGTAAAGTTGAGCATGTGTGGTGATAGCATAAGTGATTTACGGAGCTTCAGAGGGAGCATTTTGTACTATGATTTTTTTACAATTTTAAGTGCAGTTTAAATGAGTCACAAACATTTGATTGACTCACACAAACATTTGGGACCTTGCTCCTTTGCTTGCAATAGTTTTCCACTGCTTTTCTGAATTTAAGAGGGGGAGAACATCCCTTAAAGATGAGGAGAGAAGTGATAATCCAACTACAGTGGTTACTGAAGACTATTTATCTCATGCCCCAAATGGTAGCCAATGACCAATCATGTTTCAATAAATTTTTTTTTATGATCAATGACATTCCTGTTTCACCTCACTCTTTATCGATTTCTCTTTATCAGCTCCTGCTTTTGTGATAAATAAATCTCCTCCTTTTCAATATTCTGAACAGATCAGAGCATTATTTTTCGCCAACAAATACATTGAATATAGCAAATAATGAACAGATTCCTTGATTTTACTGAGTTGCTCACTAAAAAAAATAAATTAATACCTATAATGTCGATTACAATATACAGTTTGATGTTTCATTATTTCTCCACTAGGGTACATTCTTACAATATTGCATTTCTATTTGGCAATAAATAATATGATCAAGTTGCAGTGAATGAACTTAACCTCACATTTCTGATTTGTTTACATATATATATTACATATATATACATATATAATTTTAATATAATTTTAAAAACCAGTAACTATATTTAAATAATAACTTTTGAGTAATCAGCTTAATTTTATTCATTAAAATAGTCCTAAATAATGCCACTCTTGATATCCAAATTCTCTAGATAAATTGGAAATCACTCGTGGCATTACTTATGATAACATCTCTGCAGTAGATCTCTGATTAAGTAAGATCTGTGATTTACTTCTAAGGAGATCAAGAAGGCTTAGTTCACCAACAGTTTCCACCATCCTGCACCAACATTTAAGAGATAATAAAATTGCTTCTTCATTGATGCACTTGTTAGAAGGACAAAAATGTACTAGGGTGAAATGGTGCAGAGTTGTGCTGAAGTGATTCAACAGAGATTGAGACTATTAACCCTAGCTATATTAAGAAAGTCTAAATAATGGAGTTTTCTTATGAAACTTCCTCCATTCTCATCCCTTAAGGGAATAAATAACCATCTCAATATCCTATTTTTGAATGTGTTTAACTTTTTTCCCCTCTTAACCCTTTGGGTGTCGTGAGCCGATTAGATCGGCTCTGGTGCTCCTGTCCATTACCTGCCAGACAATATACTTAAACTACTTGCAAAGCCGATCACATCGGCGGATGCAATTTAAATCTCTGACACAATCGATTTTACCAGTGGCATGCAGAGGGTTAATATAAGAGAACAGGTTTCACACCAATAGAATACCAAAGACAAAATATTATTTTATAAATTTTAATCTTTTGATTATTTAACAAAAACTGAAACGATAAGAGACATTGAACTGAATAGTAATATGAATTTCCTACTTGTAGACAGTATTTAATTTTTTCATTTGTATGATTTTGATTTCTTAACAGTTATCCTAGATATTTAAATGTTTCAATTTCTTTCATAAGAATTATTGCTTATAGGTACCCTGCCTTAAAATTCATTTACTCATTTTCTCCTTTTTATATATTTACATCTAAATCAATTTCCTTTTAGATGCTTCAAAAAACTTCTGCAATATAATAAGAAATAAATAATATACGTACATTTAAATCTGAATTTACAGTATGTGTAGTCACTCATGTTTGGAGAATTGTTAAGTTATTTGGGAGAGGAATAAATTTAAATGTTAAATTATGTTATTTATTTTAACTATATAAAATAAAAAAAATGTGTGAGGATATATCATTTTTTTATTTAATGGTGAAAATTCTGATGCATAAATTACAAGAATTGGATAAAAAAGTGCCAATCCTGCTATGCTTTTTAAAGGCTTTATTATTTTAAAAAATATATTTACATTTGATGTTTTTATTATTAATTTAACACTTCTCACTGAAGGATAAATTATATGTGAAGAGAAAATTTTTCGCCTAGACCGAGACTCGAACCCGGGATCTTTGGCTTTCCGGGCCAAATGCTCTACCAACTGAGCTACCGAGGCGAGTTGCGATCTAGACGCAAATTTTTCTCTTTATACTTTGTAATTCCCTCGTGCCAAATGCTTTGAAACCGTTGCTTCTATTTTTGCATATGGTGGCCTTTTAGTTAAGAAGACATTAATTGGGAATTTAACACTACTTTATAAAGCCAGTAGGGCTTCTATTGATGTTTTTATTATTCATTTAACACTTCTCACTGAAGGATAAATTATATTTGAAGAGAAAAATTTTCACCTAGACCGAAACTCGAACCCGGGACCTTTGGCTTTCCAGGCCAAATGCTCTACCAACTAAGCTACTGAGGCGAGTTGTGATCTAGATGCAAAAAAAAAAAATCTCTTCAAATATATTTACATTTGTTGGTTATAATCTACCACCTTCTAGCACATATGAGGCGCTTTAAAATAGCAAGGGCATATATGCAAAGTAGTAGTTTTGAGAAAAACGCGTTTAAAGTTTCACAAACTTTTTTCTCTATATCACATGACATAGCCTATCCATCAATGTGAAAAAGTTAAATATTGTGTTCTTTAGTGGTTTAAAATTTGGACCGATATGAAAATAATAATATTTATCGACTTTTCAGTAAAAAATAGACCTATTGCAAGTTAAACTTATTAGGCTACTTCAGAAAAGACAATCTGTATTATTCACGTGATAAGTTACAAACTTATATATTAATGGTGAATAATATGTGTTTAGTTTTCATAAAACGGTCTGCATGGATATATTTGAGGTAAGTCAAAACTATGTTTAAATTTTAGTTCTGTCCACTGCAGTTATCACTAAAAATATGCAACATCTTCACTTCTGTTGCTATTTTATTTTCTAAGTAATGCATGAGGCAACTTGAAATTTCAGCATACCCTCGTTTTCCAGTGCTCTTATCCCAAATGCACATAGAGGCATTTCCGGTTTTAAGATTGTGAATTCCAAAATTATAAGTCCATAATTTCCGTTTATAGTACTGTATACCCGTATGTATTTTAGGAGTGGGAAATGCCTGCTGCATGTCTATAGAAATGGCAGCAACTGTTGGATCTTGATTTTCTGTCATCTCTTTTAGCAATGTCTGTGCCATCTTAGCTCTGTGTTCGTGCAACATCTTCTCAGCTTTTAACTTACTAATTTGTTCCATGTCTGTATCTTCACTGAGAGTTTGTAATTCCTGTTTTGTCCTATCACAAAAATTGCAAGTATCAGACATGGGTGGAGCAAAACCAAAATTTAATTCAGAATTGAAAATGTGCCGGTAAAATGATTCAGAGCAGGGAGAACATCACTGTAAAGTTCAATGAGCCAGTCACAGTAAAGTTTCATACACTTTAGAAAAACATTTAAGTCGGTAGGCAAGAATTTTCTGTGTGGGCTTTTAGCTCTACTATAATGACTTGACAATGCAGGGAAGTTATTGATGTGTTCCATTACCTTTGTTCTGTCCAAATCAGGTATTTTTCTTGTTTTCTCCTGATGACCACGTTGGTCTCTGTCCATGGTCCCAGTTCCTCTAACCTTATCGCGGACTATATGCAGTCTTTTTTAACTAGACAGTGAATGTTCTGGAAAGCAACAGCACAAACTTTGTAATTAACACATCCATGACTTACATTGTATTCTACTGAGAGCATTCTGCGAGAAGGCCTATCTTTTACGCGTGATTTCTTTACATCTACCCTTTTCATTAATGTATTCAAATAACTGTTCTGTAGTTCATAGTCCCCTATTTTCCCTAGTCCCAAAGTATTTGCGAGTTTCAAAAGCTATATTGATTCTGGAATGAGTGTTGCAGAGTCAGTTGAAAAGACGATGAAGGATATCAAAATTCCTTAAATATTTCATCTATCTTATGGGAGAATCAGAGTTAGCCTCTGGGTTTAATGTGGAGTATAGTAGAGGGGGATTTGCCTTAATTTTCCTACCAACTTTCTCAAAACAACCACAACGACAAGGTACCCCACCTCTTTTGCTTAGACAACCTTTTTTTGCTTTCACACTTAAATATTCTTGTCTCATATTTCTCTTCTTCTTAGACGCATTTATTTTCCATTTACCTTTTTCAAAAAGAATGGTTCCTAGAACGACTGACGTGTTCGGAACTTAACTCACTGCCTGTGTCACTCATTATTTTGTGAACAAATAATAAGATAATTATTAATGCTAATAATGCACTTTTTAACACCCAATAATTACACTAAAATCTCAGTAACTAAATCAAGACTACCTAGAAGTTTACAAGACACTGAGAATGTATGTAATACCTAGCGTGTACAGCGAAAGTACTGAACGAAAAACCTATTCATCTGCACATCACCTTCATAGAAATAATAGGACAACAATAAGCACTTAAGATACTATTGAGACCTAAACAATATATATAGGAATATAAGGGTAATATAAATACCCCAGATGAGATAAATGTGCAGAGAGCTAGGCTGGCCGCATGCTATTCTCAAACTCATCTGTTATTGCGCTGCGATGCATCAGGTCTAACACCATGTGTTATTGCAATGGAGATTTCATTCTCTTCCAAGATGCATCAACAGTTGTTATTCATAGCGATGAAAGAAGAAGGTTCAGAGTTTATATTGCAGTAATAAAAAAATGTGATTTTTATTGATATGCCATTGCTATTCTAAGCGCCTCATATGTGGAAAGTATTGTATTCCGTTAGTATGCCCATCTCTGTTAATGTCCCAAGTACTGCCTTATAGAATTCATGTGACATACTGCCTCCTTCAAAATGGTTCTTTAATTTTTGTGAAAAGATTGTAGTCACAGGGGCTTATATCAGGTGAGTATGATGGATGTTCAAGAATCTCCCACTCCTATCAATGAAGAAGGCTCTTGAAATCAATAGCAGTGTGACACCTCACATTGTCATGAAGTACGATGAGTTTCACTGCTAGCAAATGTTGCACCTTTCACTCTAGTGCTGGATGAAGGTGGTACCTATACCAATAAATTGCAGTAGTAACCTGTATTTACATTTTGTCCTTGAGGTACAGCATGGTGCAGAGCAATCCCATGAATGTCATATGAATGTTGCTCTAGTTTCTAAAACATGTTGTTCGAGAACTTGATGGCACTGCAGAACGCAATTGAATAATAAAAAATTGTCACCAATCACTTCACAAGCTCATCCAACATTCTACTCTCAGCTCCACACAGCCGTATGACTAACTATTATGAGGCTGCAGCATGCTGGCAATATTCTCACTACTTTTTATCCACACTTATGTGATGATGTGAATTATGGAAGGGTTTCTTTCTTTTTTCCTCCCTCAATGCTACCAGGTTGTCTTTTATGAAATTTCTGGCTTTCTCCCCTGGCATTGACGTAATTATAATCCATTTCTTAGGTTGGAGCACCTGTAAGTCGGGAGTTATGTTACCCCAATGATATGATGGGTGATAAATGATAAAAGAAGCACCAGGAGAGTTCTTAACCTAAATTCCATACCATGGACAATCATAGGAATAATTCCCTTTAAGATAAAACATTACATTTTCATGAGTAATGTCACTAGTGATTTCCAAATCATCGATAAATTCACAAGTCACTTCGTGAATTTGTCTAGAGGATTTGGAAATCAACAGTGACATTTGTTAGGACGATTTAATGAATAAAATTAAGGTAATAATTATTTAAATATGGTTATTTTAAAATATTTATATATTTAATGTAAACAGCGATGTTTGAAAACAAATAAAAATGTGTGATTATGTTTCATTTGTTTATCAGTGCAACTTAATCATATAATATTATTTATAGCATGGGAAACTTCAAATAGGATCACAATATTGTAAGAATGAACTCTAGTGGAGAAAAAATGAAACATCAAACTGTATATTATAACTAACATTATAGGTTATTAATTTATTTTTTAGAAAACAACTCAGTAAAATCATTATTTAGAAACATAATTATTAAACACACAATTATCAATGCGTAAGTTCGAAGGAATCTGTTCATTATTTGTTATATTCAATGAATTTGTCGGAGAGTCTGTCACTGAAAAATAATGCTCTGACCTGTTTAAAATATTAAAAAAAAGAGGAGCTTTTTTTATCACAAAAGCAGGTGGTGGTAAAGAGAATTCGATAAAGGATGAGTGAAACACGACTGTCATTGGTTGTAAAACAAAATTCATTGAAACGTGATTGGTCATTGACTCCCATTTGAGGCACGAGTTAGTCATTGTAAAAATATTAGTATTTATTAATTAAATAAAAATAAAACTACGTTTTATTTGATTTTCATATTTATTATATAATTCAGTGTACCGAAACAGCTGTCACTGAATTATATAATAAATATGAAAATCAAATAAAAGTACATTTTATTTTTATTTAATTAATAAATATGGATTTTCATCAAGTAAACGCCAACTCAATTGAATATATATTAGTATTTAATCATAAATTTATTATTTAAGGATAAACCTTGGCCTCGAAAGAATTTTTTCAACCCCCCATAAAATGATTTTAATGAATTGTGTAGTCTGACTGGGAATCGAACCTGGGACTTCATAAACAGTAGTTAGAAATACTGACCACTAGCCCTTGAGGCTGGTAATGGGAGTAAATATAGAAATAAGTATGAAATTGTAGAAAACTCAGTAAATGCATGTTATGTAAAGTTCCATCTGCAATACAAGATAAGATCCATCTGGAGAAATATAAAAAACTTAAGAATAACAACATTGCTGATCTTTATTGGGAAGCTCAAAGGAAAGTAATGGAAAAAACATGAATACTTATTGAACATGTATAGATCTACAGACTAGAAATAATTTATTCAACTCATAGGGATGGGAGTGCATACTGAAATGCTGTAGTGCATCACTGGTGTTTTGTTTATTTACATCTCAAGAGAGAAAGTGAAATAAGTGATTTGTCGGTATTCTAATATAATGACCCAGTTGGCAAACACCTTAAGTCACATGTGGCTAGTAGGTCATGACTAGTCACTGCACCTTTTATGGCAATGTTTCTGGGATTCATTGCAGGAGGGGAATTCCAGACACAATATTGCCGTTTAAACTTAGACAAATGGATTGGCAGTCTTAAGCCATATGGGAGTGTTCATAAGCTATCCTAAATGAAGACAGAAACCCATTAGGCCTACTCTAAAATTGTTTTCAAACTAAGATATACATATTCCCATACCACAAGTATGTGATTTTCTAATTTAATATATTAAATCATATTAATCTCATAAGACCAAAAACTTTATTTCATGAAATACCAGAAATAATTAAGTGAAAAGAAATAAAGTCTCCAAAAATCTATTAAAAAATGTGCTGAAACTGTAATCTCAAATTCTCAAGGGCATGAAATTATACTTTGTACAGAATGGAGTTTCATATCTTACCATATTCTGTATTCTCAGAATTCAAAACAATAGGCCCTGACTACATAAAATGTTATCTTAATCAGTTAAAATATTTACATTTTTAAAAAATTGTCAAAGGTAATGATTTATGATAATGCATATCTAACCCAAAAAAAAAAAATTTGCCTAGAAACTATCAAAAGCCATGGATGATTTCAGTCATGTTGATTGTCCCTTAGATTTGAACTCAGGACTGCATAAGTAAGAGTCTCAATTGCTACCATATGAACTAATTAGCTTGATTCTCTGTATTTATGATGAATACTGATTGTTGGGTATATATATATATATATATATATATATATATATATATATTTTTTTTTTTCCATTTTAGAGAGGACTTATAGCATTCACTTTGCCAGAATAAATAAAACTTTGTTGTTGTTATTAGTATTTTTTATTAAGGATTTTCTCTACATTACAGTAGTTACCGTATCCTTCAGCCCAAATGTATTTTGCTCATCCACCAAAGATTTCTCTCCTCAGCATCTTCTTCTTTGAAGTCTCTGCTGATAATGTTTCTTCTCTTTTCATCCATCCACTGTTCCCTGAATTTCCCCCTTCTCCTCCTCCTATCTTTAGCATTCCAATCCTGCATCATTCTTGGGATTCTATTATTCTCCATCCTCTTCAGATGTCCATATCATTTCAATCTTCGTTCTCCTATTACTTCTATAATTTTATGTTTGACATTCATTATATCTCTAATTCTCTGGTTCTGAATTTTCTCCTTTCTTGATGTTCATGCTGTCCTTCACCAAAAATCCATCTCTGTTGTCAATAATTTTTTGCTTGCTGTCTACCTATAGTCCAGGTTTCTGCACCATACAACATAACAGTTTGTGCTAATGATTTAAATATCAATGTCTTGGTTTTATTTATGATATTTTTACTCCATATCACTGAATTTAACATTCTGATTACTTTTCTTCCTTCACTAATTCTTTTCTCAATTATTATTGTTATTATTATTATTATTATTATTATTATTTTTAATATTATTATTATTATATGATTAATTTTTATTTTAGCATTGCATTGGATGATATTGCTACAAGAGATTCAAAAACAAGAAATGTTGAAAAGGAAACAGAAAAGTTACGACATGGTTTTGAAGTGTCCGAGCGTGCTAAAGAATCAGCTGTCAATGAAAACAGGCAAGTAAAGATTATTGGAAATGATGTCCACCTCTAGAAGGTCAACTATGGTGGTCTGATAGTTATGTTTCTTGCCTCTAGTTCTGAGGGTGTCAGGTTAAAATCTGGCCGAGGTCAATGGATTTTTAGGTTTGAAAAAGTCATCCAGGAGAGACTTTATTTCATGGGTCCCGAGACTGACGATTTTCAGGCTCATAAAACATCCTCAAGCCTGCTGAGCAATATTTAACCAATGTTCTAGCATCCAAAGTAATACCTTATTTGCATATTAGATGTCTTTTGAAGCAACATGCCAACCTCATGTCACTCATGACATCTGTAGGGAAATTAGCATAACTAAATCAGATTGGTTAAGAACCCCAATGTGAAGACCAGAGCCTGATTTGGGCTATAAGAACCATAACATAAATGGATAGAATGGAGAAGATCTACTACAAGAAATTGTCCAGCATTTGGTAACATGTACAATAATAAAATGTCCATACAACAATATTGCCCATTACTGATAATGTTCCCAGTAGTTAAATATCCACTGAAATAAAATGCCTATTAAACAAAATGTCCAAAATAGAGGAATTATATCTCAAATTTTAATTTATACATAATTTGTACACTGTACATATAAAATTGTATTGTTCATCAATTGGAATATCATCTTGAGGGTCACTGTGAAGCTTGAGGTGATATGAAATTGCTCTCAGATACCAAGGTATATAATTTCCAATTTTGTACTGTTGATAATTTCCAACTGTGTTAGATGCTCTAATTTGGTTCATGAGATACGTTCAATTTGAGGACTGTTTTATGTTGGTATGACCTCCTAGCTCTTGCGAGGCCAATGCTTCTGTCTCTCCTATTGTTCTTTAAGATGCTGAATAAAATTCCAATATTAACATGATGTGCTATAACTAGCCTTTGAAATGGTAAGAGGAATGAATACCTTCACTACATTACTTGTTCTTTGTCGTCCATTCACAACAACTCATTTACATTTCCAGATGTCAGATGGAAATGTATTGGGAATTGCTCATCTCCAACCTCTTGCTGGACAACCGCTGATCTATGTTACTCTATATATATAATACTATCTCTAACATGTCCACTGCTGTGGTCTCGAAGTAGCATGCTGCCTTGTCACGCAGCGGGCCCAGGTTCGATCCCCGCTCGGGACAGTTTTTCTGGGTGAGGTTTTTATCGGGGTTTTTCCTCGCCTGTAAGACAAATGTCAGGAAAACTTTAAGACCCAAACAGTCCCCGAAATCATATGGCCATCGCAATCATCATCATTCATATTCATCTTATCATCATCATCCTTCATCGGTGTGGCAGTGGGAAGCTACCACACCTATAATTCCCTAGTAAAGCTGCAAAGCATAGCATGAAAATGCTATGATTGCAGTGAAAGACCTGTCTTCGAGCAAAATTACTATGGATGGATCTCTAACACAGCTTCATCAATCTGCAACAGTTCTGATACCATCCTCAAACCATATAATGAAATAAATGGAAGAGCCATAATTTCCTGTATAAAAATTGATCATTGTATAGTGTTATTGTAAATGATCTTTCCGATTACAAACTTGAATAACTATAGTTAGGAGACACTTAGAAACATGATATTGGTATCAATGGAGAGAGAAACTCAAATATTTTATGTTATCCATTTGCTTCAATCACACATGTTACTCTTAAATCAGTAAAAATTGGAAAACATGAAATTGGTATCAACTGATTTTTTTTCACTGGAAAACATGAAACATAAAACAGAAAGAGAAACATCACAACCACAAGAAAGTCACATGTGCTCAATGTGAGCTCCTTGTGTCACATAAAAGACATCAAGTCTTATAGTCAATTTCCTGCTGCCGTACATGTTGTGCATTGGACCCTCCACTCATCCACCAGTGCAATGGCCTCTGTGATGTGGACATGAAGATCCTCAATGGTAGGTGATAATGGTGGCTGATACACTTGTTGTTTTATAAAATCCCACTGAAATAAATCACAAGGAGTGAGATCAGGGGAACGTGGATGCCAATGCAAACATTCAAAATCTTCACGGCCAGCATGTCCAATCAATTTCCTCAGAAGTTATGTTTTCAGTTTGTTTCTGACATCTAAATGGTAATGGGGTGGTGCCCCATCCTGCTGAAAAAATGAGACGTTCGATGTCCTGTTCCAGTTGTGAAATAAGCAATAACTGTAACATGTCTAGGTACGAATTACCTGTGACTATCACCTCAACTCTGGCTGTGGGCTTCATGTGAAACTCTGTCTCACAAGCTCCACATTTGCCTCACTTACTGATGGATGACCGATTGACTTCTGCTTACAGTTGCATCCCCTCATTTTGCATTCAGCATATCACCCAAGGATACTGGGTGGATGAACACCAATTTCTTCTAAAATTGTGTTGTACAATGACAACAGACTGGGATATATGAAAATGTAGCACACAAAATACTCTTGTGTCTTCATTTGCAACCATTTTTCTATTATATCGCCTCCTAGCAACGAAATTAATAAATATGTGACGGGTTCACTGACATAACAAAAAATACTTGAGTTTTTCTTTCAATTGATACCAATAACATGATAGTTATTCAAGTTTGTAATCGGAAAGATAATTTATAGTAGCACTGTATAATATGATGTACATTATCACATGCATGATGTTAATATATTATTGACATTGGACTTTTTAGAAGTTAGATCTTGTTGTAATTTGGACTATATTATATGGCATACAATTAATCAGAAATGTAATTTTGATATATTCCAATTTAAATTCTAACCCCCTTATAATAAAACTTTATGAATATAGCTCAAAACCATGGATCCACTATAAATTTGGACGGCTTCAGTGTAAAATTTTTTTCATATGTTGAACGAAACAGGAGTAGGACCGTAAATGTAGGACCATATCGTATATGGACTTTATTGTATAGACATTATGTTACGCTGAAGATCTTTTGATGGTCATTATCTCCGGGAATGGAAGTAAAGAATATTACACTACAAGAAAATCTGTTCAAGTTTAAAATATCAAACATTCAATTTTAAAAAAATGGAATGATTTTTTTTGTTATTCTAAAGAGTCAGTACATAATTAGATTTGTTCTCACAGTTGTGATGAATTGTGTCTATGTATTTTCTAAGGCAGTTGAAGCAAATATTGGTTTACAGGATCATCAATAACATATTTAAAATTACAAAGCCTATTTATTATATCTAGATAAAACCTTAAAATTTAAATATATTTTAGGTTACTGCATAATGATATCGCTGCCCTTACAGAGGAATTACGAAAATCAAACCATGATCTTGAATTATCAAGACAAGAAGTTGAAAATTTGAAACATCAGTTACAAGAGTATGTGTCAGAAGTGAAGAGAGCAGAAGACATACTCTCCAGAAAGGTATAAATTCAACAAATTGTTGTATTTTCAATGTGATCCTTCTCTTTTTTTTTTTTAGGCCTAAATTAAGAGTGGTCCTTATTTCCAACTTTTCGTATTTCCATTCTGCCCACTTGTCTTTTTTTTTTTTGTTTTTTTTTTTTTGTAAGGAAGTAATTTGGAGATCCATACTCTTGAAATTTAAGGTTGCGGAACCCACACTGCATTGGCCTAGAACTTGCACGAAAATTTTATTTAACTCTCACAGGAAAAAAAAAAAAAGACAATATGAGGTTTAATCCTTTATCATAAAAGGATATGAGGTGAGATATTAAAAATATTAATTTAATTCTTATGAATGAAAATATTCATAAAAATGGCAAAGATTTATGATGTATTAATAAATCCATTAAAACAGCTGTATTTGAAGGTATTTACTGATTTATTTTTCGTGTTTTAAGACAATAGAAAATAAAATAAAAAACAATACTAGTGCTGTACTTTTTTTAATGTTTATAAATTTAGATCCAGTGTGGCATGGAAAAAAAAAAATAGAGGGTGTGTGTTGAAATCAGACAACATTTAAATTCCATCCTTCTAAATGAAGACCAACCTAATATACATATGAACAAGGGTGGTCCTTATTTAGAGGAGTGGAATTAAAATGTTGCCTGATTTCAATGCACTCTCTCTCTCTCTCTCTTTTCTCAGTTTGATAGTGTATGATAATATCATTACAATAAATTAACATTGACCCTTGCCGCACTGGATCTAAATTTATAAATATTTAAAAAATTACTTACGGCAAGAGTATTGTTTATTTATTTTTCTGTTGTCTTAAACAAGAAAAATAAATCAATAAATATCTTCTAATATAGCAGTTTTAATTAAATTAATTGTTAACACCATAAATCATTACCATTTTTATCAATATTTTCTTTTCAATGTCAGGCCTGTTCCAGCTCAATGTGGCATGGTTCCACATATTTCAACAAAATGGACATTAAATTACTTCTTACAACCAAAGGGGGAACAAAAAGAGATATGAATGAAATATGAAAAGTCAAAAATAAGGACTGCCCCATACCTACATATTTCACATTTTGCTTGTAGTTCTCATCTCTATGTTTTTACAATGTTTTTTATCCAATGCCAACAAGAATTTGACAATTTGCCATTCTCCTGCATGTTTTCCAGTACAGCTTCATCTTTATGGTGGGTAATGTTTCACTTCCTCCGATATTCAAGACATCTTCCATAACTTTACATTTAATTAAATGGATGGCATCCATTTCTGCTTCTTCACATAATGGGCAGATTGGGATGCTGGAAATAACTATCTTATATAGGTGTTTCTGTAGGTAGTTCTGTTCAGCAGTAACTATTCTTAAGTTGGCAGTTAGGATTTTCCATGGAATAGATATTTTCAGTGGGTTTTGCATAGTTGTTTGCAATTTTTTTGTCTTTCTGGTAGATGTGGTAAGACTTAATTGTTGTCTGGATATGTGCACATATCCTATGGTAGGTAGCTGTGGCTTCATATCCTCTTTTGCAAGACTGCCATCCATCTCATTGCCTAATATAAAAGGGTCTTTCATAACTAACTAACTCACTGGCACTATCGAACCTGTAGGTTCATGGAAGCACTGACATAAACTCTCCATACATCCCTATCCTGAGATAATGTTTTCCAATCATTCCCTGTATAATCTACTTCCCTATCCCACATCATTTTTGGTCTACCAACTGGGTGTTTTCCCTCTGGCTTTCCTACAAGCAGCTTCCATGTACGTCTTTCATTCCATATACCTGCAACATGTCCTGCCCATCGCAGTCTACGAGACTTAACTGTTCTTATTATATCTGGCTTCCTATAAAGACCATGTAGTTCACTGTTATGTAGTCTTCTCCTTTCACCTCTGTTCAATTCTCTTTGTAACAAAAATTTTCCTAAGATCTTTATTCTCAAATACTTGTAATCTCCTTTCCTCCCTTAAAATAAGAGTCCATGTTTCACATCCATGTAATATAACCGGTAGAATAACAGTTTTATATATTTTCAATTTAACATTTCTTGAAAGGAGTTGGGACATCAAGAGTCTCTGTAATGCATAATAGCACACATTTCCAGAATTGAGTCTATGTTGGGTCTTTCATATGTTACGCAATTTTTAAAAGTTCAATAATTAAGTCAAAAATGCATCAAAATAAAAAAATAATTATTTTTTTATTTTCATCTACATACACTCCCATTAAGGACAAAACATTATATCAGGCATATGTCCACCTCCACTGTCTCAGCAGGCAGTTACTCAGTCTATAAGTCTGTGATCTCATTCATGGCGACTTGGAATGGTCTCCCAGATCTTGCGATCTTACTCAATGTTACTTCTTTTTATGGGGTTATGTGAAGTCCAAAGTCTACATAAGTTCTCCTATTTAAAGGAAGAAATTCAACTTGTCAACGACATCAACATCTGTGAAATGGTCATCACCAAATTTCATAGACTGAGTAACTGCATGCCAACACAGTCAAGATGGACATATACCTGATATAATATTCTGCACTTAAATGGGAGTGTATGTAGATGAAAATAAAAAAAAAATCTTTTATTTCGATACATTTTTGACTTAATTATTGCATTTTAAAAAAATTGCATAATATATGAAAGACCCTATGTCACCACATGATGTGACTATATATGTGACTGAATAATTGACAAAGTTTGCTAAATGTAACTCTTATTACATTATGTTACAATTGGCTTTTTTAAAGAATTGCAATTTGTTCTTTGTTTTGTACAAGCCCTTACCACAATATTAGTCTATTTGTATAGCTTATGATTCAGTAAAGTTCTCTGGTGAATTTTTAAATATTCAGTAATACTTTATGAAAAAATTCTATTGGTATAACTGACTACATTTTATTTAAAGGAGGAAGAAAGAAGTGAGATGTTAGATCATTTCCGCAGCTTAAGTCTGGAAGCATCTGCCTTGGAGAATAATAATCACAGTTTGGAGACAGAAGTGCAGGAAACTAGAACTCAGATACGCGCAGCAAATGATCGCATAGTTGACCTGGAGCAACAGCTTGAATCTAAAGACACACTAGTATATGGATATGAAAATCAGGTTAGCTAATTATAATTATTATTATTATTATTATTATTATTATTATTGTTATTATTGTTATTGTTGTTATTATTATTATTATTATTATTATTATTATTATTATTATTATTATTATTATTATTATTATTATTATTATTATTATTATTATTATTATTATTAAATAACACTCTTTAACAACTAAGAAATTAGTATATCAATTTAAATCTGCAAGTGAAAGTTTATGTGCTATAAATGTCAATATACTTTGAATTAACAGTGTATTTTTGTCATGGAGGTCTTGCAAGGCAATCTTCAGAAGTGCAGAGGTCTTTTTTCTCTCTATGAATCCCTTGGAATCAGTTTTAAGGCTTGGAATAGATATTAGAAGCAAGAGGAAAGATTGTCTGTTTGTGTCTCTTATCACAATGGTGGAACATTCAGTGCAAAACCACAAATTCTTCCAAAAACAAAAAAATCCAAGGGGCAAGTTTTCCAGGAGGGACTTTAAGCCGTGGGTCCAGAGTCTAAATTATTGTGTAATATTATTGTTCATTTAGACTAGTGGTTGTCATTCTTGCCTCTTGTTCTATGGTTCACTGTTTCAAACCTGGCTGGAGACAATAGATTTTTTTAGGTTATGAAAATCCTGAACATGAATGGAACTAGATTCAGGTCCCGTATTGTAGATTTACAGCATGTAAAATAACAAACCTGAAAAAAAAGGCCTCTGTACAAAATTTATCAAACTTTATTCAAAATAAAATTGGGAAGTAACACTGTGAGGTATTTTCAATTTATACATGAGTTGGAGGAAATGTTTTTATATATCTCACCTCATAAAATTGCCTGTATTCATATCAGTTTCAGTGGTCAATCGCCATCATCTTCAAACTCCAACTTTTGAGTTCGAGTTTGGAGTTTGACTGAAGATGATGGCGATTGACCATTGAAACTGGTATCATGAATACACACAAATTTATGAGGTGAGATATATAAAAACATTTTCTCCAATTCATGTATAAATTTTTCAGACTATTCATACCCAGATTTCAATTATGATGCTGATGAATGACCTTACCTGTTAAAAAGTATTGTTAATATTAACTAACTAACTAACCAACTACCATAGGCCTGCAGTGGACACAGACTTTGTCCCCCAAGCTTAACTGTGATGAAAATAAAAAAAAAAAAATTATATGGGAACGTAGGTACCTAATAGATTTAAATGCAGTATTTATCTTTTAAAGGAATTAATCACTATGAGGCTTAATTTATGATAAAATCAAATGTTTCCTACCTCAATAGTTTGACACATAGATTAGTAAATATACCTATGAGCAAAGAAAATGATGAAAAAGAAAAAGAATACATAATTAATGTTGCAATAGATAACGGTTGTGAAGAAAATTTGGTATACAAGAAAATAAAAAAATTAGAAGACAAAAATTAAGTAATGAAAGCACACTTATAAAAGAAACAGAAAAAATAAAATTCAAGAAATTCACTTACCATCCATTGAAACGCCATTAAGTTTCAAAAAATTTTCAAAAAGTTTAATAGAAGATTGGCACCGAAGAATGAATACAGCCTTAATAGGATAATTAAAAACCAATAAAAATGAAAGAATTGAAGAAGAAAACAAATCAGGAATTTTTCAGATCAAATGCAGGGATTGTGACAAAATTTATATTGGAAAAACAAAAAGAAATTTGAAAACAAGAGTGAAAGAACATCTTAGAAATGTCAAAAATTGAGAAGTGGAAAAGTCAGCAGTAGCTGCTCATGCTTGGTCCGAAAAACATTTAATTGAATCAAAAGCCAGTCTAATTAAACAAATAGATAAACAAAAGGAACTCACAGTTTGGGAAAAAATCCACATTCAAAAAATCAAAGGAAAACTTATTATATATTAAATTTTGGGAATTTTTAACACTACGAAGTTCAATTAATAAGAATTAAATGAATCGTGATTTCTTCTTACCTCATACTTCTATGTTTTTTTAAACACAGCACTGCAGTATCGGCGACCCATTGTCACCATCGTAGCTGTTTTCACGACTGTAAATTTTTTCTTTTGCCAGTAATTATCCAAACTGCCATCTGGTGTTCTTTTGAAGGAATTACTCTCCAAACTGCCATCTGGTGTTCTTTTGAATGAATCATTTTCTAAACTACCATCTGTTGTATTTTTGAAGAACTTTGTGAGGTGAGATGTTAAAACATTTTCTCCAACTCATTTATTAATATAAATACCTCATAGTGTTTTCTCCCTCTGTAAATTTAATTAAATATACAACCTTGTTGCTATTTTCATATCATCTTCTTCATCATCTTTTCTTTTGGAGTCGAGTCTTGGACAAGTCTCGATCTGTCTCAATCATTCCATATCTCCCTCTTCTCCACTTTATTTCAATCAATTCTTCTATTTTGTCCTCTACTCTTACCATATTCAAGGTTTCTCTTATTTCTGTCTTTTGTAGTTTTTCCTTACATATTTAAATACTTCATCTCCATTCCCTGTATTCTACTTAAATCTTTCTTTATTGTAGTCCAGTTTCAACCCCATAAAGTAATAATGGTTTAAGGTATGTTTTATATACTTTTTACACGCTTTATATTAGCTTGACCTGTATCTATCTATCTATCTATCTATGTAACTGAATCTTTCATCGCGTTTTTCACCCACTTAAAATAATTGGATCGACTTGAAATTTTGTATACTTGTAAAGGACCCGTGACAATACAATAATTTCATATTTATTTTCTAAAATTCTGACCAGAATCATCAGAAAATCAAAAAAAGTGTTTTTGTATCTATGTAACGGAATTTTTGAACCCGATTTTCACCCACTTAGAAACATAGGCTAGACTTGAAACTTTGTATACTTGTAAAGGACCCGTGACAATACAATAATTTCATATTCATTTTCTAAAATCCTGGCCAGAATCATCAGAAAATCAAAAAAAGTGTTTTTGTATTTATGTAACGGAATTTTTGAACCCGATTTTCACCCACTTAGAGACATTGGACCGACTTGAAACTTTGTATACTTGTAAAGAACCCGAGACAATACAATAATTTCATATTTATTTTCTAAAATCCTGGCCAGAATCATCATAAAATCGAAAAAAGTGTTTTTGTATTTATGTAACGGAATCTTTGAACACGATTTTCACCCACTTAGAAGCATTGGATCGACTTGCAACTTTGTATACTTCTAAAGGAGCCGTGACACTACAATAATTTCATATTTTATATTTCTAAATTCCTGGCCAGAATCATCAGAAAATCAAAAACATTAAAACTGGTATAATAGGTTACGAACTTGTCGACATTTTAGTCAATCGTTGTCAGAGCTCAGTTGGTAGAGCGGTGAACTAGTGGTATATAATTTCAGTAATCCATAGGTCTCTGGTTCGAATCCGGCTGGGGAGGATTTTTTTTAGAAGAGTAATAATTTTAGCTCATACTACAATAGTATGGAATTTAAATATATTTACATTCTTATTTTATTGTGTAAAATATTAAAACTAAAAAATAAAAAATAAATAATAGTTTTAAAAAACTAAAACAGCACGCTTTATTAGAAAACCGAACTTAAAAAATGAAAAATAATTTTAATTTCCAACACGCTTGGGATAAATTTAAAGTGGTCAACAAAAAAATCTTCTCCAACACATATAGAATAAAACTAGAATTATCAACAAAAAGAAAATAATTTTACCATCAAAAGCGTGGGGTGCCTTTTATGATTTTTACATGTTCTTCTTAGAGACTTTACTTTTACCAATATCTGTTTATTATCAAATATATTAATTGATATAGAGCACCCCACGCTTTTGATGGTAAAATTATTTTCTTTTTGTTGATAATTCTAGTTTTATTCTATATGTGTTGGAGAAGATTTTTTTGTTGACCACTTTAAATTTATCCCAAGCGTGTTGGAAATTAAAATTATTTTTCATTTTTTAAGTTCGGTTTTCTAATAAAGCGTGCTGTTTTAGTTTTTTAAAACTATTATTTATTTTTACAATTGTCTATCCTAGTTACATGCAAACTTTTAATCAAATAATAATATATGATACAGTTTTGTATTCTTCTGGTTATTTATTTTTCATTTTTTCTTCTTTGTTAATTTCACTTCCTAAGCATTTAAATTCTTAAACTTCTTTAAGATAGATCCTTTAAATTTAATTTTATATGCTACTTTTTAAAAATGTCATATCATCATTAAATGTTAATTTAACATTTGTAACCCGTAGCGTAGTGGTTAAGGCACTGAGCTACAAGCCGGAGGTTCGAGGGTTCAAGTCCCGTTGGGGTCAGGATTTTTAAACTGACCCAAACCCTCTGGCGGCACTATGGCCCTGGGGTCGACTCAGCCTCTAACGGAAATGAGTACCAGACGCTTGTTCTGTGGGTAAAGGTGGCCGTCACGCAGGGCTGACAACCCGGCTGACATAAAGTGCCGATTGTCTAGAAAAAGTGGGAGCCCTAACCTCCTACTACCCCAAGGGCTTCCGGGTCTGTTGTGGGATCACTTTACTTTACTAACAATTTTAAATACAGATTGCAGAATTATCAACAAATGTTGCCAGATTAGAAACTCGTTTACATGAAGAATCAAGTGAGAGACGTCGTACAGAGGAAGATCTAAGTGTTGTGAGAGATTTGTGCACTAAGTTGGATGGTCAGAAGGAAGGACTGATGAGCCAGCTTACACAGAATGACCTTGTCAAAATGCAGGTAACACAATCATAGAATTTAATTCCATTAATTAATAATTGAGTGGTGACTCAGTGGTGCAAGCGGTTATCTCACCATCTCACCGCTGGGGTCCTGAGATTAAATCTCGGTCACTCCATGTGGGTTTCGTGGTGGGCGAAATGGAGTTTTGGCATGTTTTTCTCAGGGTTTCTCCCATTTTCCCCTGCCACAAATTTCATTCCACTATTTCACCATATTCATCTCATCCATTTCTTTTCATTTTGTTCATCTGCCCTGTGTCAGGGATGGTCGAGTGACACCCTTGTAGTTCATAGATCTCTATAAATAATAGGTCTTCATCTCATCTCATCCCTCGACCCAACCCTGAGTTGGACATGAGTTGAGGATATATATATATGTGTGTGTGTGTGTGTGTGTGTAATTAATAATTGAGTTAGAATTTAACAGTTAGATGGATCTAAAGATAATATGTAGAAGTACTGAAACATGTCTTCGAGAAATCTACAATTATGAGGTGAGGTGTTAAATTCTAATTATCATAAGTAATGTCACGAGTAATTTCCAAATCATCAATAAATTCACGAGTCATGAAGTGACGAGTAAATTTATCTACAGTATTTGGAAATCAAGAGTGGCATTTGTTAGGACCATTTAACGAATAAAATTAAGCTGTTTACTCAAGAATCATTATTTAAATATACCATAGTTACCAGTATTATAAAATATTTATATATTTAATGTAAATGGCAATGTTTGAAAACAAATCAGAAATGTGTGGTTATGTTTCATTTGTCCATCCACTGCAACTTGATCATATTATTTATTGTCAAATAGGATTGCAATATTGTAAGAATGCACCCTAGCGGAGAAAAAATGAAACACATCAAACTGTATATTATAATCATCATTATAGATTATTAATTTACTTTTTAGGAAACAACTCAGTAAAATCATTATTTAAAAACACAATTATCAAATGTGTAGTTCGAATGAATCTGTTCATTATTTGCTATATTCAGTGTATTTGTTGCAGAGTCAGTCACTGCAAAATAATGCTCTGACCTGTTCAGAATATTAAAAAGGAGATGCTTTTTTTATCTCAAAAACAGAAGCTAGTAAAGAGAATTTGATAAAGAGTGAGGTGAAACATGGCTGTCATTGGTTGTAAAACAAAATTCTTTGAAACGTGATTGGTCATTGACTCTAATTTGGGTCATGAGTTAAATTGTCAATTAAAATAAATCTCATAGTGTCACTTCCTTTAAATATTAATTTAATTCCATTGTCCAACAAGCCTAGAAGGCTCTTGGTTTACTATCCAGCTTATGGTCTCTCATCCATATGTGTCAATCACATAGATGGACAACCGTGTAACCAATAAAGCCATATCATGTAGTCAGCATGTTGGATTACCTAGCCATTATACCTAGTTTTCTTAATTTGGAATTGGTACTTATTATCATTGTCTAAATTCCTTATGATATTGGGCAGGCACCAGACCCATGCACTAGCAGGCAATAAAAGATGCAATTTATTTAACTTTCACAGGGAAAGAACACTTAAAAGGATATGAGGTGAGGTAATAAAAACATTAATTTAATTCTTAAAAGATGCAATGTTCAATTTAACTTTGAATCATAATTTATCTATTATTGAGTTGTATCAAATGCATAATAAAAACATTGATTAACTTTGAATGTTTGATTAAAGAGAATATACAGTAATATAAATTATTGTAAATTTATATTTTTGTGATAAGCATGATTCTTGTTCAGTTGGAAACAGAATTGGCAAGATTACGTGATGAACAAGAAATATTACAAGAGCAGTCTGCTAGAGATCATCAAGCAATTGAAACTCTAGAAAATCTTCTTTCGTCTTGTCAACAAGAGACTTTTGATCAGAAAGTTACTAGTCAAAGTACACAGAAAGAAGTGGATAGCCTGCGGAGAAAAATCACAGAATTACAAGATAAACTGTAAGTTAAAATTTTATAAAAAAAATAATTGAACTTATTTTATTGAATATAGACAATTGGAATTGATGTACATATGTGGATTAATACCATAATATAAAACTGATAAAAAAAAATATACAAACCTTACTTTAAGAAGATCTGGATTACTATATATTACTAATGATAAAATTGTGCTTATAAAGTTTTTTTTTCTTTCTTTCTCAAAATATGTTCATAATAGGTGGATGAAACCTTTTTGGACATTTGTTAAAGTTTTGATACTGGCACTATCTAACCTGGACGTTTCTGGCTATACAGACATGATCTCGCCATACATCCCTATCCTTAGATAATATTTTCCCATCATTCTCCGAATATTGAACTTTTATAGGAAAAAAATAACTATGAGGTTTAATTCAAGATTAAATTAAAATGCTTTATACCTCACCTCATATCAGTCTTCTAAATAGACCACGGTTTTGAAGCCTTGGCGGCTTCATCTTCAGTACTTTCTCGTTGATTGATGTTATAATCGACATAACTTCAGTCAACGAGAAAGTACTGAAGATATAGCCGCCAAGGCTTCAAAACCGCGGTCTACTTAGAAGATGGATATGAGTTGAGGTATGAAGCATTTTAATTTAATCTTTAATTCCCTGAATAATTTATTTGCTCAAATCATGGTTAATGTTATTCTACCACCTCATTCTTGATCTACCTATTGGGTGGTTTCCTTCTGATTTTCCTACAAGAAATTGGTTATATAATGATTATATTAATTATAAATGATTTTAATAATCGGTTCCTACTTGAAGGGCAATTATTGAAGTTGCATGGACAATTGCCCTTGCTATCATTTTAATTTTTATTGCAATTCCCTCTTATTTTCCTACAAGAAGAAATATTAAGAAGTAATATTTAATTTTAGGAAGTTATATTTTGAGGTTATTTTAATTATATTATTTTTGGTCTGGACATCTTACCTCAATATTAATGTTGATTTGTTCTTGAACATGTTTCAAAACAATTCTGTTTTATCTTCAGCTTTCCCAGACTGGGAAAGCTGAAGATAAAACAGAATTGTTTTGAAACATGTTCAAGAACAAATCAACATTAATATTGAGGTAAGATGTCCAGACCAAAAATAATATAATTAAGAAGTAAAGCTATTAATAGATAAAAATAAGTAAATTAATATATACAACTAAACTATTGTAATCAGTGGTAAAGAGAAAAATTTATGCCTAAACCGCGAATTGAACCCCGAAGCTTCAGCTTTATGTGTTGATGGTCTGACCACTATGCTCAATTCAGGCTTCCTTCCCATCCAAGTACAAATCTCCCTTTATAAATAGATATTTAAGAGTTTTAAAATGAGGTAACCCCTCAGGGGTCCTCATCTAGGGGATATGTGGATGGCGACCACAAGGTGCCCAAGCTGTGCAAAACATTTCTTCCACTTACTTGTGTTTTACACTCTTTTAACTTTACTATCTAACCTCTCTTGGTTAACTCTTGTTTTTTCGACCCCGACGCTATTAGGGCATCCGAGGGTCTAGGGAATCCTTCCTTTTTTCCATTTTCTTCTTTCCTTTATTTTCTTTTCTTCTCCAGAAAAGCCTGACCAGAGGCTATAAGATGGCAGCCCCATCACTGGTCTTGCCTTCCTTTGGCCAGCAACCAATCGAAGGGACTATTATTATGCTTTCAAGTCTTATACGAGAATTTCCCATAAGGGAAAATTTTCTATAGGATCGTAACAGGTCTCGGCCTAATACTTGGAAGGAAGAAGAAGAAGAAAATGAGGTAAATATACAGAAGAAAAGAATCAAGTTCACACTAGAAACATTACCATTTTTAGATCTGAAATTACATAGAAATGAGGAAAAGAAGAAAATAGAATTTAGGATTCATAGAAAAGAAACACGCATAGATAACTATATTAAATCAACAGGTTTCAACCATATTTCACACAAAATGGCAGTCTTCAGCAGCCTAGTACATAGATTGGTAAATATACCCATGAACAGAAAACAATTACGAGTTAGAGAAAAAACACATAATTGAGGTTGCAAAAGAAAATGATTTTGAGGAAAATATGACATGCGAAAAAAAATAAATACAAAAAAACAAAAATTGAGGAATGAAAGCACTCATCAGATAGAAAAATCAAAAGAAAATAAATACAGGAAATTCACATATGAGGCGCTTAGAATAGCAAGGGTGTATCAACAAAAATCACATTTTTTTTTTATTATTGCAATATAAACTCTGAGCCTTCTTCTTTCATCCCTGTGAATAAGAACTGTTGATGCATCTTGGAAGAGAATGAAATATCCATTGCAATAACATGTGGTGTTAGACCTGATGCATTGCAGCTTAATAACATGTGAGTTTCAGAATAGCATGCGGCCAGCCTAGCTCCCCGCACACTTATCTCATCCGGGGTATTTATATTACCCTTATATTTCTCGAGTTTGTTTAGGTCCGGATGTATCTTAAGTGCCTATTGTTGTCTTATTGTTTCTATGAGGGTATGTGCAGATGTATAGGTTTTATGTTCAGTTCTTTCGCTATACACGCTAGGTATTAACATACGTTCTCAGTGTCTTGTAAACTTCTAGATAGTCTTGATTTAGTGACTAAGGTTTTAGTGTAATTATTGGGTGTTCAGAAGGGCATTATTAGTATAAATAATTATTTTATTATTTCTTCACAAAATAATGAATGACACAGGCAGTGAGTCAAGTTCCGGACACATTAGGCCCTTCACTGCAATCATAGCATTTTCATTATATGCTTACTAGGGAACTGTAGGTGTGGTAGCTTCCCGTTGCTTTCCACACTGGTGAAGGATGGTGATGATGATAATGATAAGGATGATGATGGCCATATGATTTCAAGGACCATTTGGGTCTTAAAGTTTTCCTGACATTTATCTTACAGGTGAGGAAAAACCCCGATAAAAACCTCACCCAGAAAAACTGCCCTGATGGGGCCCGCTGCGTGACAAGGCAGCACGCTACCTCGAGACCACAGCGGTGGACCATTAATATTTAAGTTTGTAATTTATCACGTGAATAATACAGATTGTCTTTTCTGAAGTAGCCTAATAAGTTTAACTTGCAATAGACCTTAATTTTTACTGGAAAGTCGATAAATATTATTACGTTCATATCGGTCCAAATTATAAACCACTATAGAACACAATATTTAACTTCTTCACATTGACGAATACGCTATATCACACGATATTGAGAAAAAGTTTGTGAAACTTTAAATGCATTTATCTCAAAACTACTATTTTGCGTATATGCCCTTGCTATTCTAAGCACCTAATATCATTCTTGGGCACATAATAAATTTCAAAAGATTTTTTAAAAATGTTAATAATAATTCAGCTCCAAAGAATAATTATAGCCTAAATAAACAAATAAAAACCAACAAAAATGTAATGATTGATGATAGTAAAAATCAGGAATATATCAAATAAAATGTGCTGATTGTGATAAGATATACATAGGGAAAACAAAGAGAAATTTAACTGTTAGAACTAAAGAACACATAAGAAATGTAAAAAGGGGGAAGTAGAAAAATCTGCAGTAGCTGCTCACGTTTGGTCAGAAAAACACAAAATTATTAAAACAGGAAACACAGATGAACTCACCATATGGGGAAAAAATCTACATACAGAAGAACAAGGAGAGAATTATGAATTTCGAAATTCCTGGGGAAAGGAACCTAATTAGAAAGTTCATTGAACTACAGGAAGAGGGAGCAGGAATCAAGAATCAGGGCCGAAAATTTGAGAATAATCAGTCTGTAATAGCTGAAGATGGGGCTAACAAGCCTTGAAACATACATTCAACGAAAACAACCATAAGAGGTAAGAATATACAGACCAAATAACTTAATTATGATATATTTGAAGAGAAACATTTTTGCCTAGACCGAGACTCGAACCCGAGACCTTTGGCTTTCTGGGCCAAATGCTCTGCCAACTGAGCTACCAAGGCAAGTTGTGATCTAGACACAAATTTTTCTCTTATATACATTGTAATTCCCTTGCGCCAAATGCTTTGAAACCTTTGTTTCTATCTTTGCAAATGGCGGCTTCTATGGGTTCGAGTCTTGGTGTAGGCAAAAATTTTTCTCTACAAATATAATTGTCCTTCAGTGAGAAGTGTTAAATTAATAATAAAAATATTAATTATGATATTTCATGTCAATTTTAAATTACTAAATCCTTTCCTGCTCAAACTATTCTTACAATTAATTCAAATGAATGAATTATATCAGCATTAAAAAATGTATATATATATATATATATATATATATATTCATTAGGACATCTAAAAAGTTAGGTTCATTTATTAATCCTTAATCAAAAGTCTCATTGTGCCCTATAGAATCATAATGCATTTCGTATGCAAGGAAAATTAAAATGTGAAAAAAATTGGCATCAATGAGCTGGAAAGAATTACTGTAAGTTCAGTTATTTACGTTGAAATATTTGTTATAGTAATACTGCAACAACAGATCTGCAGAAATATCAACAACAAGCTACTGAGTATAGTCAAAATGTTGCAGAGTTGCAAAGAACTATAACAAATGAACGATTTGAACGAGCCAGAGAAGAAGAAAGTAGAAGGTATGTTCATATAATTTATCACACTTGGAATTTTCTTACTTTTTCAATAAACTTTTACTCTGCTGCAAATCAGCAGAAATTCACTTCTAGGACAAATTCATATACCTCAGCTATTTTCTCTCAGCCATTAATGCAGTATTCATGGATGTAATAAATCCATATAAGTAGAGTTCAGATGTTAGGCACTTTAAAAAAATTCAAAGGCAGGCAAAAAGGCACTAAAAATCATTAATGTAGGCACTTAAAAAATTCAAAAAGGGCACCAAAAATCATTAATATAGGCACTTAAAAATTCAAAATAGGCTCTTACAAAAATGGACTACAACATAATTTTTTACAGCCTAAAATAAAGAATATAAACATATGCTATAAATAGCATACGAAGATATCAGAGATAATTTTGGGACTTGTTTTGTCTTTTTACAAAGAGCGTACTTATGTTTTGCAGTGTGTACGTACTGCGAAACATGACACTTCTTCATGCAATTCAGTGAAGTTTTACACACTTTGCAAAACAATAAAAACAATATTGAACCGTCACTTGAGAATATTTCTGCACCAAATTCTTTCAGGAAAATGGTCAGTTTGTCTTTTACTGTTGTCTGTTCTTTAGGCATCGTAAAACAACTGTTCTAAAGGTAAAAAAAAATAAGCCACATACACTTGTCGCACCACTTTATCTATGAAGCACCTGTCTGTGAATGAGGACTACAGACTGAATTCAATGTTACCAACATTAAAAATAATATTGCCAGTCACTTAAAGGTTTCAGCACCAGGTGTGAAACAGAGAAAGAAAGCTTGAGCCATCTACCCTTTTTGTCACTCAGCAATGTTTGTATTGAAAATAAGCAAAGCTGTACTATAGAACTTTTCTCCAAACCTTAGAGCCAGAGCATAATACAATGGGACATAGCTTAGGGCTATTTTGCTTAACAGGAGTGCATGAGGTGGAAAAATACAATGGCCGGTACTTGTTATTTCGCCTAATGGGAGTGTATTGAGGGGAAACCATCTACCTGCTAGTTTATTGCCACACTTATCGTAAAATATTCTAAGAGGATTTATAAAAAGAACACTTGAAATTTTCTATGCAATGATATGTGTCATGGAGTTTGTCCATTTCAATTAATTTCATTGAAATACTAAGTTAATTTCAAGAAAAAATGGCAAATAGGCATTTATAGGCATTGTAAGCTGAAATAGGCATTTATAGGCAAAATTAATTTCATGGAAAACAGCTCTAGGGTCATCGGTATGAACTTATATGAAGTCACTTTTACAATATCTATAATAAATAACTGTAGGCATTTTCCCTAACATCCAGTCTCTACTTATCTTGTACTACTCTTGCTCTGTGGTTTAGGAAAAAATATGAACCTAAATTATCTTGTTGCGAACATATTATATCTCAATATGGCAACTATGTATTAAACTTGAAGTGAATGACAAATACCATATAAGTATGATTTCTACTGTAGTCATATTATAAGGTGAGCACATTTTAATTTCTTTAAATGTGCGTGTATGTTCTAATGCCACACACTGCAATTTTCATGCTGGGCAGATAGATGGTGATAATGTGGTCGATTTTCAATTAATGCACCAACTTTAGCAGAATATTTTATGTAGATGATGTAGTCTTGTATTGTGTACATAGAGGAGTATAGGATGAGTGCATGTGTATATGTTTGTGTAGTGTAAAGTGTGTTGTATGAGGAATAATGATAAAGAGAAGCTGGAATGTAGCCTTACTCCTGTCAAAAAGTACCAAGACATTTTTCTCTGTACTAAAAACTGTACTAGTTTGAGAAGACTTACATAACAGTGAGCACATGATCTTTATAGAAAACCAGATATAATAAAAACAGTTAAATCTCGTAGACTGCGATAGGCAGGACATTTGGAACAAATTGGGGATGAAAGAGGGACATAGAAGTGAGGTAGGAGAATAACTAACAATGACTTGAGGGAAGTAGATTATACAGGGGATAGTTGGAAAACATTAGCTCAGGATAGGGATGTATGGAGAGTTTATGTCTATGTGGCCATGAACCATGGGTTTGATAGTGCCAGTGAGTTAGTTAGTTAGTTAGCTGTTTCTAATAATTTACTTTCATGCATTATAATATGGTTTACTGGTCTGAGGTAAAGAGATTATAGTGAGAAGTTTTCTGCTTGGATGGGAATGAATGCCTGAATAACTGAGGGGCAAAGCATCAATACAAAAAATTGAAGGTCTGGGGTTCAATTCCCTGTTCAGGCAAATATTTTTCTATTTTAAAATCATTAGGAAATAACATTATGAGGTTTAATTTAATATTTTAATTTGTATTTTTTAAACATTCTTACCTCATATATTTGTTTTGTTGGACAAGCTTTGAAAAGACTGTCCAATAAAACAAACATATGAGGTAAGAATATTTAAAAAATACAAACTCAAATATTTTTCTATTTACGATTTTATTATTAATTTAACACTTCTCGTAGAAGGATAAATTATATTTGAAGAGAAAAATTTTCGCCTAGACCGGGACTCGAACCCGGGACCCTTGGCTTTCCGGGCCAAGTGCTCTACCAACTGAGCTACCAAGGCGAGTTACGATCTAGACGCAAATTTTTCTCTTATGTACGTAATTGTAATTCCCTCGCGCCAAATGCTTGAAACCATAGCTTCTATCTTTGCAAATGGCGGCTTCTTAGTTAAGAAGACATTTATTGGGAATTTAACACTACTTTATAGCCAGTAGGGCTTCTATTGACGATTTTATTATTAATTTAACACTTCTCATAGAAGGATAAATTATATTTGAAGAGAAAAATTTTCGCCTAGACCGGGACTCGAACCCGGGACCCTTGGCTTTCCGGGCCAAGTGCTCTACCAACTGAGCTACCAAGGCGAGTTACGATCTAGACGCAAATTTTTCTCTTATGTACGTAATTGTAATTCCCTCGCGCCAAATGCTTGAAACCATAGCTTCTATCTTTGCAAATGGCGGCTTCTTAGTTAAGAAGACATTTATTGGGAATTTAACACTACTTTATAGCCAGTAGGGCTTCTATTGACGATTTTATTATTAATTTAACACTTCTCATAGAAGAGAAAAATTTGCGTCTAGATCGTAACTCGCCTTGGTAGCTCAGTTGGTAGAGCACTTGGCCCGGAAAGCCAAGGGTCCCGGGTTCGAGTCCCGGTCTAGGCGAAAATTTTTCTCTTCAAATATAATTTATCCTTCTATGAGAAGTGTTAAATTAATAATAAAATCGTCAATAGAAGCCCTACTGGCTATAAAGTAGTGTTAAATTCCCAATAAATGTCTTCTTAACTAAGAAGCCGCCATTTGCAAAGATAGAAGCTATGGTTTCAAGCATTTGGCGCGAGGGAATTACAATTACGTACATAAGAGAAAAATTTGCGTCTAGATCGTAACTCGCCTTGGTAGCTCAGTTGGTAGAGCACTTGGCCCGGAAAGCCAAGGGTCCCGGGTTCGAGTCCCGGTCTAGGCGAAAATTTTTCTCTTCAAATATAATTTATCCTTCTATGAGAAGTGTTAAATTAATAATAAAATCGTCAATAGAAGCCCTACTGGCTATAAAGTAGTGTTAAATTCCCAATAAATGTCTTCTTAACTAAGAAGCCGCCATTTGCAAAGATAGAAGCTATGGTTTCAAGCATTTGGCGCGAGGGAATTACAATTACGTACATAAGAGAAAAATTTGCGTCTAGATCGTAACTCGCCTTGGTAGCTCAGTTGGTAGAGCACTTGGCCCGGAAAGCCAAGGGTCCCGGGTTCGAGTCCCGGTCTAGGCGAAAATTTTTCTCTTCAAATATAATTTTTCTATTTACTAAAAATGTATACTATTGAATTGTTACTTTGTGAAACCAAGACAAAAGACAGTTATAAGTCTTACTATTAATTGTGCTGTGTTGCAATATTAAGTTTTAGTACACAAAAATCTATAAATCTTTCCTTGTTGATGATATACCGTATTTATGCATGTATAGGCCGCGTGCATGTATTGGCCGTATCCCAATTTTGCGATAATAAATTGGGAAAAAAATATTTGTCTTATATTTTCACTAAGGAGCAGTGCAAAAGACAGAAGTAGGCCTACACCAATTTTAAATCTTTCAATGTTGTAAATTCTGAAGCTTCTGTTGCCAGCTATATAATGGTACATTCGGGCTGCGGCTCAGTCATTAACACAAGGATAAAAGGGACGGTCAGTTGGTAGGTACGGTATTCATTGTCTTTGTCATTCCTGTTCACTGTGTGTAAACATGGGTCGGTGCAGAGTAAGTTATACCTCCAAATTCTAGCTACAATTCGTGCGCTATGCAACAGAACACGGAAATAGAACAGCAGAAAGAAAGTTTGATGTGGACAAAAAAAAGTACGATGGTGGATTCAACAAAACATGCACTTGAAAACACATCATAACATCGACAATCTTTCCACAGAAAGAAAGCGAAATATCCTTGACTACATACGGAAAACAAAGGTAGATGGATTTTCTGTATCCGTCGAAATGATACAGTTTTTCCAGGTACATAGCAGGAAATCTCTGCACTATTGATGTATGCCGCCGAATTACAAGGTCGTGACGTGTTGTAAATTGCCTTGGCCAGCCATAAGTTTCCTTAAATTCATTACACAGGATTTCCATATTTTTAGCTATCAATTAATTAGTTAAAATTGTTCTAAAATAAAGCATGTTTTCTAGTTATTTCATGTATAAGCCACACCCTAATTTTGAAACTTATATTTTAGGTAAAAAAGTGTGGCCTGTACACTCATAAATACAGTAGTGTCTGTTTATGCATATCTCAAATACATTGTTGTAGCAACATTATTTATAATTTAATAAATGAAACTATCAAAGTTTTATATGATTTTCATAAATATTTATTTTATTTAACATTTGTAACAGCTGTTTCAATACAACTGTATCTTTTTTTTTTAAATACAATAGGAAGTAACATTAAGAGATTTATGGTGAAATTAAATGTTTCTTAACTCTCCTCATATAAATCTTCTAAGTTGATCGCAATTTCGAGACCATAACTGCCTCATCTTCAGAACTTCCTTGGCGACTAGTGTTATGTCGATCGGAAGAAACTCTTCTTCTTCCCTCTGTTGGTGGACCGATGAACCTCTGGATCAGGTCAAAATTTGCAGGAATTTCAAAGTCTATAAGTTTTCCTTTGTTTTTCTGAATGTGGATCTTTTCCCAAACCGTGAGTTCTTTTTTGTTTGTCTATTTGTTTAATTAGACTGGCTTTTGATTCACTAATTCAATAAAATTGTAAACAATAATTCCGGTATATGTTTGATTCACCCTCGTAGTTGCAAAATGTTTTAACACTGTATCTTCTTCAAATGAATATCATAAATACAATTTAATTTTCTATAATATATATTCTATTCTATAGTGTTCTGTCCTAGGGCAGGTCCTTCACTACAATCATAGCATTTTCATGCTATGCTTTGCAGCATTATTAGGGAATTATAGGTGTGATAGCTTCCCATTGCTTTCCACACCGGGTTTGATGATGAGGATGATAATGATAGCCAGACGATGTACGGGGACCGTTAGGACCTCAAAGCTTCCTGACATTTGTCTTACAGGTGAAGAAAAATCCTGAAAAAAAACTCACCCAGGAAGCTTGCCCCAACCGAGAATCAAACCCAAGCCTGATACATGACAAGACAGCACGCTAGCTCGAGGCCACAGTGGTGGTTAATATATATATATATATATATTCTAAATAGAAAATACATGGGTATTTATGGCATTCATCTGAAGAAGATACAGTGTGTATAGAAAATTTATTTGTATTTAATACCTTTGTCTGAAGAAGCTACAGTGTATTGAAACAGCTGTTAACAAATGTTAAATAAAATTAATATTTATGAAAATCATATAAACTTTGATAGTTTTATTTATTAAATATATTATGGATTTTCATCAGGTAAACACCAAATCTATTTGAAGAGAAAAATTATACGCTCAGACCGGGGTTTCAACCCAGACCTTTGGCTTTCTAGGCCAATGTTCTACCGCTGAGCTATCTGAGCACTCCAATCTAAATGCAATTTTATTCTTATACATTGTTAATTCCTGAGCACTGGATGCTACTAGCCTTTGCTCGATTATGCAAATGGCGGCTTCTTATTTAAGAAGACATTTATTGGGAATTTAAACATTACTTTATAAAGTCAGTAGGGCTCTATTCGATGTATTTATTATTAATTTAACACTTCTCACTGAAGGACAAATTATATCTGAAGAGAAAAATTATATGCTCAGACCGGGGTTTGAACACAGAACCTTTGACTTTCTAGGCCAATACTCTACCGCTGAGCTATCTGAGCACTTCAATCTAAATTCAAATTATTTTCTTATACATAGTTAATTCCTGAGCACTAAATGCTACTAGCCTTTGCTCGATTATGCAAATGGTGGCTTCTATTTAAGAAGACATTTATTGGGAATTTAAACATTACTTTATAAAGCCAGTAGGGCTTCTTTCTATGTATTTATTATTAATTTAATACTTCTCACTAAAGGACAAATTATATTTGAAGATAAAAATTATATGCTCAGATCTGGATTTGAATCCTGGACTTTTGGCTTTCTAGGCCAATGCTGTACCGCTGAGCTATCTGAGCACTCCAATCTAAATGCAATTTTTTTTCTTATACATTGTTAATTCCCGAGCGCCAAATGCTACAAACCTTTGCTCGATTATGCACATGGCGACTTCTTATTTAAGAAGACATTTATTGGGAATTTAAACATTACTTTATAAAGCCAGTAGGGCTTCTTTCTATGTATTTATTATTAATTTAATACTTCTCACTAAAGGACAAATTATATTTGAAGATAAAAATTATATGCTCAGATCTGGATTTGAATCCTGGACTTTTGGCTTTCTAGGCCAATGCTGTACCGCTGAGCTATCTGAGCACTCCAATCTAAATGCTACAAAACCTTTGCTCGATTATGCACATGGCGACTTCTTATTTAAGAAGACATTTATTGGGAATTTAAACATTACTTTATAAAGCCAGTAGGGCTTCTTTCTATGTATTTATTATTAATTTAATACTTCTCACTAAAGGACAAATTATATTTGAAGATAAAAATTATATGCTCAGATCTGGATTTGAATCCTGGACTTTTGGCTTTCTAGGCCAATGCTGTACCGCTGAGCTATCTGAGCACTCCAATCTAAATGCAATTTTTTTTCTTATACATTGTTAATTCCCGAGCGCCAAATGCTACAAACCTTTGCTCGATTATGCACATGGCGACTTCTTATTTAAGAAGACATTTATTGGGAATTTAAACATTACTTTATAAAGCCAGTAGGGCTTCTTTCTATGTATTTATTATTAATTTAATACTTCTCACTAAAGGACAAATTATATTTGAAGATAAAAATTATATGCTCAGATCTGGATTTGAATCCTGGACTTTTGGCTTTCTAGGCCAATGCTGTACCACTGAGCTATCTGAGCACTCCAATCTAAATGCAATTTTTTTTCTTATACATTGTTAATTCCCGAGCGCCAAATGCTACAAACCTTTGCTCGATTATGCACATGGCGACTTCTTATTTAAGAAGACATTTATTGGGAATTTAAACATTACTTTATAAAGCCAGTAGGGCTTCTTTCAATATGTTTAATACTTCTCACTGAAGGACAAATTATATTTTCTTCAGTGAGAAGTATTAAATTAATAATAAATCAAAACCAAATCAATTGATTAATATTATTGTATTGGGTCCACCGCTGTGGTCTCAAGGTAGTGTGCTGCCTTGTCACGCAGCGGGCCCGGGTTCGATCCCCGGTCGGGACAGTTTTTCTGGGTGAGGTTTTTATCGGGGATTTTCCTCACCTGTAAGACAAATGTCAGGAAAACTTTAAGGCCCAAACGGTTCCCGAAATCATATGGCCATCGCAATCATCAACTTTCATATTCATCTTAGATTAAGTTTAGGATTAGGGACTCTCCTGGTGCACCACTATCATCATCAACATCAACCATCATATCAATCATCGGGGCAACATAACCCCGCCTTCCAGGTACCCCAACCTCAGAAGTGGGTTACAAGTATGCCATGCCAGGAGAAAAACCAGGAATGTCGAAAGACAACCTGGGGCATTTGTAAAAAAAAAATTATTGTATTGGTTTAGTTTTACCAGTCCTCAGCCATGTTAGCTGAGATGGTAGTAATGCTTCCTGACTAGCAGGTCTGGGTTCAATACTTAAGCAGTGTTGGAAATTTAAATTTTAAAGTTTACAATTTCAGGGCTAGGAGGGTGGTGGTTTACAATTTTTAATCACTAGATTGTGCTTCAGATGCCTGGATTAAATTCAAAACCTCTCTGCATGTATTGAGAAGACTTGCATTAGGCAATTCACCCATCAAATGGGGATGTTAAGTCAGCCACTCCCTTGGTGCTTTTAGACATCTGCTATGTGTTGATGCCGAGTTTCACTATCTCCCTTTTCTTCATTCACCATCTCCCTCATACAAGAGTCGTACCAAGAATAACAAAACACTTAAATACTACACCCATCCATTCTTCTTCTTCTCTCTCCTCCTTCTTCTTCTTATCCTCCTCTCTTCTCCTCTTCCTTCTTCTCTCTTCTTCTCCTCCTTCTTCTTCTTCTTCTCCTTCTTCTTCTTATTCTTCTTCTCCTCCTCCTCCTCCTCCTTCTTCTCATCCTTTTTCTCCTTCTCCTCTTCCTCTTTCTTCTTCTTCTTCTTCTCATTCTTCTTCTCCTTTCTTCCTCCTCTCCTCCTCCTCCATCTTCTTCTTCTTCTCCTTCTCCTTCTTCTCCTTCTTCTTCTTCTCCTCCTCCTCCTCCTCTCCTCCTCCTCCTCCTCTGCCCTCTCCTCCTTCTTCTCCTCCTCCTCCTTCTTCTCCTCCTCCTCCTTCTTCTTCCATACAATCTTAGGCTTATATGCCTGTTACAATCTCACTGATGAATTTTGTATCCAGCACTTCCTTGGACGGCCCAGAGATCTGTTCCCTGTTGGACAGTAACGAAGCACATATTTGGGAACTCTATCTGAATTCATTCATCACAATTGATTCATCCAGTTGTTCTGATATTCATGCATGTACTTAATGACAGGTTCTAAACATATTCCCTTCAAGACATCTTCATTGCGTTTGTAATCCCACTTCGTGTACCCTGCTGTATATCTCATGAATCTCATTTCACTAGAATTTATTGCTGCTCTCTTCTCCTTTCCTCAAAGTCCATGCCTCACCACCGTAGCTAAGTGCAGGTCTTGCTAAGGTTTTGTATAACCATACTCTGGTATCTCTCTGGATTTACTGAATTTATTATTCCCATGGTTTTATTAAAATTAATAATTTTATTTGATACATCTACTTCATACAAATATGTTAATGTATGTTATTTTCCAAGATAGGTAAATGAATTTACTCTTTCTAGTATTTTCGAATCTATACAAATTTTGCTATGTACAGAGTATTATCCATGAAAAGCCATTACTTTTGTTTATACACAATACAAGTACATATTACCTATGTAAAGTACTCTGCAAATACGGTATTATCATATTAATTGAAAGTAGATCACATCATTGCCAATTGTCTGAACCCAAGGCACAATAAGTGCAATGGGTAGTATTGAAACACACACTGTGTAACAATTATTGCCTTTTGTTACACATGTACATACTAATTTCTTGTTTATTTACTTATTATTTATTTATTCTTTTTAGGCAGAATGCTCAAAACAGTGTGGTATTTTCTCCAATGGCGCCTATTCCTTTTTCTCCACTGCCTTCACAATCATTACAAAATCCTCCTGTTTCTGAAGTTGAATTTAGAAGGACATCAAAAGTACCTTCATCATTACAAAATCCTCCTGTTTCTGAAGTTGAATTTAGAAGGGCATCAAAAGTACCTTCATCATTACAAAATCCTCCTGTTTCTGAAGCTGAATTTAGAAGGACATCAAAAGTATCAAAAGTACCTTCATTATTACAAAATCCTCCTGTTTCTGAAGCTGAATTTAGAAGGACATCAAAAGTGCCTTCATCATTACAAAATCCTCCTGTTTCTGAAGTTGAATTTAGAAGGACATCAAAAGTACCTTCATCATTACAAAATCCTCCTGTTTCTGAAGTTGAATTTAGAAGGACATCAAAAGTACCTTCATCATTACAAAATCCTCCTGTTTCTGAAGCTGAATTTAGAAGGACATCAAAAGTACCTTCATCATTACAAAATCCTCCTGTTTCTGAAGCTGAATTTAGAAGGACATCAAAAGTACCTTCATCATTACAAAATCCTCCTGTTTCTGAAGTTGAATTTAGAAGGACATCAAAAGTATCTTCATCATTACAAAATCCTCCTGTTTCTGAAATTGAATTTAGAAGTACATCAAAAGTACCTTCAAGCACCTTATCTATGTCTCAGAAATATCAAGAACTCATAGAGAAAGTACCTCCTGAACCATCTGCACCTCCTCTTTCCCCAAGTACATCAAAAACCCAAACATCCATAGAAAGGTAAACATTTTTTGAAGTAAGATAATTACTGCTTCCGTACAACCATACACTATGTGATCAAAAGTATAGGGACATCCCTAAGTAGCGCTACTATGACTAGTGAACAAACTTCACATTATATTATTTTTAGTCTGATCATCTTACCTCAATATTAATGTTGATTTGTTCTTGAACATGTTTCAAAACAATTCTGTTTTATTGTCAGCTTGTCCAGACTGACAAACAGAATTGTTTTGAAACATGTTCAAGAACAAATCAACATTAATATTCATATTTGAAGAGAAAAATTTTCGCCTAGACCGGGACTCGAACCCGGGACCCTTGGCTTTCCGGGCCAAGTGCTCTACCAACTGAGCTATCGAGGCGAGAGTTACGATCTAGACACAAATTTTTCTCTTATGTACGTTGTAATTCCCTCGCGCCAAATGCTTGAAACCATAGCTTCTATCTTTGCAAATGACGGCTTCTTAGTTAAGAAGACATTTATTGGGAATTTAACACTACTTTATAGCCAGTAGGGCTTCTATTGACGATTTTATTATTAATTTGTCCAGACTGACAAACAGAATTGTTTTGAAACATGTTGAAGAACAAATCAACATTAATATTGAGGTAAGATGATCAGACTAAAAATAATATAATTAAAATAACCTCAAAATATCACTTCCTAAAATTAAATATTAAAACTTCACATCCCTTTGTGTGAGAGCAGTATGTACTGTTTAGTATTACAAATAATAGTAGTAACATGATTAGATTTCCAAAGTTCTAAGACTTTCAGTGTGGAATGATTATAAGCAATAAGTCTATCAAAAGATTTAAGCCCTTCTGGAGCTGCCAAAATCAACAATTTCAAATTAAATAAAGTGGAAACATGATATTATCACAAGTAAATTGTGATCTGGTAGGCTGCATATTATGTCTGAGAAGGATCATGGATCTTTGAAGAGTCTAAAAATGTTTGGCTGAATCATTCATCCAAGAATTCAATACACTACAAAGCAGTGAATTTAGCACCATGATTATTCATCATGAGTTGAGGAAATTAAGCTATTATGGCTGTGTTATGCACATAAGTCAAACATTTCCCTGTGAAAATTAAACTTTATAAACAATTAATAATGAGTGGAGAACATATTTTTATCAACTCACCTCATATGATTTCAAATTTCTTTGATACCGACTGAAGAAGGACATGATATTGTATGAAACCGTCAGTATCAAAGAAATTTGAAATCATATGAGGTGAGTCGATAAAAATATGTTCTCCACTCATTATTAATGATATAACCTCATAATGTTTACTTCCCAATATTAATTTAAATATTTATAAACAATTGTTTAAAGAGTAAAATCACTGGGCAGTGAATCATTGGAAATCATTGATTTTAGCAATGAATCACACTATACATTGTGGCAGTCTGATGGAGGGACTTGGGTACGTCAAATGCCAAGGGAACAACATCTGTAAGCCTGTATTGTGCCAACAATAAAATTTAGGGAAGGTGCCATTACAGTGTGGAGCTGTTTCTCTTGGCACAGGCTTGATCCTTGGTGATGTAAACATCAAAGGATGTTACTTTTTTGAGGAATTAACACTATGATGGAACTGAAGAAGAAAATTCCAAAACTAGTTTAAGAAGAAGAAAAATATGAGACGAGCGATAAAAACTCTCTTAGCGTACCAGCTGGCTGCTGGCCTCACATCCACATTTGTCAATCACAGATGTAAATGATCATCCAGCCAGTGTAGGGGTGACATGTGGTCAGCATGTCGAGTCCCCCAGCCATTATAGCTGGTTATGAGTGATAAAATTAAACATAAATCAAAGGATATGAAAATATTCTGATGAGGATTATTTGTAGCAGAATGATATTTCATGGGATAAAACAAGATCTGATAGGAGGTAGTTCACAGTCAATAACATTCAGAAATTGGACTGGGTAGTCCAGAATCTCAACATCTATCCAATGGAATTCCTATGGGATGAATTACAACATAGACTTTGCTCCAGATCCCTACCTGGTCGTTTTACAGCTCTGCAATAAGATTGGGCTGTCATTCCTCCATACCTTCTGGAAGTCTTCCTACTAGGCATAAGGCTGTCATAAAGGCAAAGGGTAGATGCACTCTTTATTAAAATTCAGCACCTGAGTATATCAAGAGGAAATACTATACAGAATACTATACTATAATTACAGATATTGGGTTGTTGAGTGTTTCTGTACTTTTGATCATTAGTGTATACATTGTGTTTATAATACAGTAAAACTTGTTTAATCCGAAATGTGAATAATGCGGAAATCTGTCCAATGTGAACAAATTTATTGATCCCGGCAAAATAATAGTAATATTACGTGTATTTATTTTGCATAAAACGGAATCTGTCCACATGGAAATGGAAGGATATTTCTACACAATTCATGAAAAAAGAAATTTATAAAGCTGAAAAACAGAGAAATAAATTAGTTTCCACTTCATTGAATTCCCATTAGGCCAGAAAAACAATAAGGAATGATTCCTGCCACCAGGTGAATTACAGATTGTACTTGTACCTGAAATTTTGTTTCGGCCTTACTGTACACCTGTTATGCGAAATACCCATCTTACAAGTAACCATTACTCTGTAAAATCTTAAATTAGTTTAAGTTCTGAGACCAATCTTTCAGAGGTAGCATTCTGAATTTATGGAATAAAGATGGCTAAAACGTATAATCACTGTCATTAAACAAAAAAGTGAAAGTGATTGAAGATAAATCTCCAAATTTTCGTACCGATGCTCCAAAGTTAAGCGCTAGCTGTTGCTAAATCCCTATGGAATAACAATTTCAAGGCATCATCAGGTTGACTGGACAGTTTTAAAAGACGACACAATGTAGTGTGGAATGAAAATTGCCAGGAATCAAAGGATGTGGACAAAAGTGTAGTTAGCGAGTGGAAACCGAAACTGCATACTTTAATTTCAGGATACACGCCTAAGAGACATTTTTAGCGCTGACAAAATGGGACTATTTTTTTTGCCCGTCAAAGTTACTCATACATACTATACTTCACTTTTCAAAGGCAGTGGAATTACAATTAATTCAAGGTATATAAAAAGACATATGGTACTCTATAATCTAAGATTATTAATAAGTTTTAGTTTTTAATTGAAATGACAGTGGGAGGAAACACTATGAGGTATTTATATTAATAGATGAGTTGGAGAAAATGTTTTAACATCTCACCTCACAAAGTTGCATGTCTTCACGAAACCGGTTTCAAAAGTATAGTATTACTTCCAATTTGGAATTTGACTGAAGATGGAAGTAATACTATACTTTTGAAACCGATTTCGTGAAGACACACAACTTTGTGAGGTGAGATGTTAGAACATTTTCTCCAACTCATCTATTAATAATGATAATAATAAAATAAAAGTTTTAGTTTTTTTATAATGCGGAAAAAAAAATTGGCCTCACGCGATTCTGCTTTGAGCAAGTTTTACTGTATAATATTAAAATAAAATTTATAACTAAGCCAGGAAATGAATCATATTTTTCTAGTTTTAACATTAATGTTCTAAATCCATCATTTTTATCTGGCCAAGCTGTGACTTCCTCTCTCAGAGCAGAGGCATGGAGAAAGAGCAGTGACAGCTGGTTTGTTAAGTGTTTTAACAGTGTTTACAATGAATGATTATGGCATTAAAGACCATCGACTCCAATCAAATTTATTTCTGGAAAGAATTATACCTGTTTATGTAATACAAAAATCTTAAGTGTGTTCAAAGGAAATGCATAAAGAAATTAAACCTACAGAGACTATTTGTTGGAGTTGGAAATCTTTTGTTGGACTAATATATTTTATTTTTGAAATTTTATATTATTATCATATGAAGGGTACAGGGAGAAAAAAAAAACAAGTAAATCACTTTTTTCCTGAAATCTAGAATGCATACTTTTAATTGTACAACATCCTTACTTCCTTGCTTATATGCCAAACTTTGCAAGTAAATGAATCCATGATTAAACTATATATTTTACTGTTTCACACTTCTAAGTGATAATGCTTCTATGGAGAATCTAGTGATATCTCAAATTCCATTTGAACAAAAAAGTTACTTTTTTAATTAAAATTACAGTGGGATGAAACACTATGAGGTATTTATATTAATAAATGAGTTGGAGAAAATGTTTTAACATCTCACCTCACAAAGTTGCATGTCTTCACGATACCGGTTTCAAAAGTATAGTATTACTTCCATCTTCAGTCAAATTCCAACTGTCGAAATTTCATCGTTAACCTCATCTTCTCATGAGGATGAGGTTAATGACAAAATTTTGACAGTTGGAATTTGACTGAAAATGGAAGTAATACTAAAGTTTTGAAACCGGTATCGTGAAGACACAACTTTGTGAGGTGAGGTGTTAAAACATTTTCTCCAACTCATTTATTAAAAAAAGTGACTTACCTGGTTCTTTCCCATCCTTCATATTAGCAATACAAATTATTTAAAAAAAATTTCCATCCACTTTTATGAATATAAGAGTCCACTGAAACTATCAGTTAAATGATCCGTATGAATGATAAACATTAAATTAAAAGGACCTATAAAATAACTTTTTTTTTAATCTTAACTCAATGCCCTTGGTACAATTACACTCTTTGGTTAAATAAATTTATATACAATAAATAAATTTAAAATAAATATATGTCATGATAACACTGAAGTACCATGTACATCTGTAAGTGGTTGCTGTCACCAGCTAGCAGATGAAAATACAAATTATCACATGATTAACCTGATGCAATCCCTCAATCTCAGTTTCATTTGAATGAGTTAAAGTTAAGTGGTGCAAACTAATTTTCATCAGCAATAAAATTGTAACCATTATACAAATCCAATGTAATTCAAGCCTTTATATCCAGTGGTACCCCTAAAATGATAACATTACAACATTTTTGTTCCCGAATTGATTACAATATTTTTTCTATCTGTAATGGCATAGCCCAGTGTTGAGCCATAGCCTCTCCTTTGTTAGGAGTTAATAGATCAAATTCATTTAGTTACCTTATTTGTCCATGGGTATCATGAGTGGCATGCGGTCAACACACCGACGCAATGAGACATCTAGCAGGCAACTAAGGTATTACTAGAATGTTTGAAATTGGTAAATTTTGCTTAAGGCCTTTTTATTCATGCTTAAGGATCTTTTTTGAGCCTGAAAATCTTCAGACTCACGACCCATGCTTAAAGTCCCTCCTGGAGGACTTGCTCCTTGGATTTTTCCATCCTAAAAAATCCTCAACCATGGCAGGGTTTGAACCCACGACCCTCGGAACCAGAGGCAAGAATATAACCACTAGTCCACTGTGGCCGACTTGGTATTTTTTTTAATTATGTTAATTTCTGTAAAAAAAATGTTAGATACATCACTGTAACATTTTAACCAGACTATTTAACTCATACCCCAAATGGCAGTCAATGACCAATCACATTTCAATGAATTTTGATTTACAACCAAACACAGTCTTTTTAAGTTATGTAGGTAGGAAATAACACTATGAGGTTTATTTTAATTTTGTTTATTTGTTTCTTGACTCACCTCATACTTCTTAACTCCCTTGCATATCTAGATTTTGTCACTGTATTTGTGATATTCTCAATGTTGTGAACGTGAACAGCATTGAGAATGTCACAAATACAGTGACGAAATCTAGATATGCAAGGGAGTTAAGAAGTATGAGGTGAGTCAAGAAACAAATAAACAAAATTAAAACAGTCTTTTTACCTCAATTTTATCACTTTCATTTTACCAAGTGGCTCCCAGATTGTATTTATAGTGTACAAAATGTAATGATTATACCACAAAACAAAGAAACCACAGTATGCACTTTCTTAAACATATTATTTCCCAGGTATTAACGTTTCAGAAAAATATAATTGACATATTTACATCATAGAACATCAGAAATTAATTAATAGCCTATAATGTTGGTTATAAACAGTTTGATGTGTTTAATTTTTTCTCCACTAGGGTGCATTCTTACAATATTGCAATTCTATTTGGCAATTGATCTGGTTGTAGTGATGAACCAATGAAACATGACAAACATTTCTCATTTGTTTTCAAATATCGCCCATTTACATTAAATATATAAATATTTTAAAATAACTATATTTGAGTAATGATTTGTGAGTAAATAGCTTAATTTTATTCGTTAAATAGTCCTAACAAATGCCACTCTTGATTTCCAAATTCTCTAGATAAATTGGAAATCACATGTGGCATTACTTATGATTATATTACTTCTCAGTTTAAGTAGCTGGCTTACTGAAATGCTCTCAAGGGGCAATCTATACTCTATACTCAAAGAAAAATTTCTTTGTTGAATTGGGTAACCAATTGATAAATTATAGTAGGAAGTAACAATATGAGGTTCTTCTTAATAAATAAGATGAATCCGGAGTCATCTTACCTCATAACTTTGTGTGTTCTATTTAAACATGTTTTGATATGGCATGCAATACCATCATCAGCTTTCCCAGACTGTTGAATTTTATATTGTTGGCCTTGGATGTTGACTCCCACTCCATCTTTTGGCTGACCGAAGAACCTGTAAATCAAATCTGTTTTTCCTAGTTCACATGTTCTTTGGTCAGCCAAAAGATGGAGTGGAGTCGACATCCAAGGCTGACAAGTCTGGAAAAGCTGATGACAGTAAGCATGGCATATCCAAGCATGTTCAAATAGAACACAAAATGTTATGAGGTAAGATGACTTCTGATTCACTACATTTATTTGGGTAATCAAATTCAGGATCGTTAAGATTCTAGTCGTACATCCTAATTGTTACATCATGAGTTAATTTATGAACAAAATTACAATAAATATATGTGTGGAGCATTAAGATTTTTTCCAAAATTTCTCTTATGTTTTGCATTTAATCGTTTAATTTAATTACTTATCAATCTTATAATTTAATCCTATTATTCTTTCCCAGATCCATTGATGTCAACGAGCCAATCCCAACCACCAGGAGAGAAAGTTTTAGAAAAAAATTGCCTTCTGTTTCCATTTCACCTCCTAGATTGGATGTACCATCACCATCTTCCCCTTTACCATCTAGATATGAACCTATAGCTCAGAGTAACTATGATAACTTGTTACCAATACATGTAAATGTTTCTATAGGTGACCCTTTGTATACACCAGCAACATACTCCACAGATATTTGTACTAGTGTATATACATTTCCACACAAGAGATTTTACCCAACAAATGAATATAAGTATTCCTCAAATGTGCCAACTACAAGAATGACGTCAATGAGTGGTGCTGGTACAAATTTGTCAACATGTACCTCTACTTTACAGGCTACAAACATGCCTATTACTACATCATCACCTGAAATTGAACCAATGTCTACCACTACTGGAGATATGAATAACATTTATCCAGGCAAAAGAAGTGTCAGTATTGTTGAACCATTACCTTCTGTTTCTCTCACAAATGGAGCAGATCCTGATCCCACTTCTCAGAGACGAAAGTCATCTATTTCTAAAGGCTCTGGATATTTGCCTTCAACTGTAATCATAAAAGAAAGATCAGTAAAAGAACCTGAATTTTCATCTAAAACAGGTATAGGTGTACTACCTTTCTCTGATGCCCCTGGAGAATTTCTTTCAACTGCAGCAAATGCTTCTAGCACCTTTCAGCCTCAGACAGAAGTAATAACTGAAGAATTTCTTCCAACTACAGCAAATGCTTCTAGCACCTTTCAGCCTCAGACACCAGTAACAACTGTTTGTAGTGAAAGTGCAATTATAAAACCATATGGAGATACGGTTTATGCAACGTTTACGTCAGCTGGTTCACCAATATTGAGTTACACTGCAAACTATAATGTTGTACGTCAGAATGGAGTGAATGAAACAACAAAGACTACATTATCAATAAAAAATAGCAGAGTATATTTTGATACTGATATTGATCCCACTTCTCAAAGAAGAATATCAACTATTCCTCAAAGCACGGAGAGGAGAGCATCAAAATATGACACTGCATCTTTTGGTAGTCGTAATGTCCAGAACATAGCATCTGAAAGGGCATCATTATCAGAAAGAACATCATCAAGAGTTGGGAAACAGAATAAAGATAGATGTGTTCCTTCCTGTAGTAGGAATAAGCAAACTAGAGAACCAAGCACTAATGTTGAAAGTCCTTGGTTTACTTCTGATAAACTCAGGAAGTATAAAGAAAAATCTGATAGTAGTGCACAGAAACAACAAAACCAAACAAAACCTTATACAAGTTATTCCTCAGTAGAATCATCCAAGTCTTTAAAACCTGAAGATAGAATACCATCTGTAACGGATATTCAAGTTTCATATGCACATTTGATTTCTTCATCAGAAAAAGAAAAAAAAGTGTCTGCATCATCACCTGGTTTACTTCATCAAACCTGAGGAGAGTACAGAGCAATTAATTATATTACATTTAAATGCAATTTTAAACTGGTGTTATTGAAACAAATAAGGGAAGTATCAATGCTTAAAATACATTGTAACTTATAATTTTAAATTATAAAATCAGTGTTACTACAATTGTTAGTTAAAATGCTTGGAATTTTTAATTGTAAATAATTAAAGTTTATAGTAATGTGTTACAACTACTACTAGCAGAATAATTTTTATCAATTATTATTTCTTTATATAAAAATCAGGAATTCTGTGTGTAAATTTTTTTTTTTCAAATGCCCCAGGTTTGTCTTTCGACATTCCTGGTTTCTCTCCTGGCATGGCGTACTTGTAACCCACTTCTGAGGTTGGGGCGCCTGGAAGGCGGGGTTATGCTGCCCCGATGATATGATGGGTGATGATAATGATAATGGTGCACCAGGAGAGTCCCTAATCCTAAGCTTAACCTAAGATGAATATGAATGATGATGATTGCGATGGCCATATGATTTCGGGGACCATTTGGGCCTTAAAGTTTTCCTGACATTTGTCTTACAGGTGAGGAAAAACCCTGATAAAAACCTCACCCAGAAAAACTGTCCCAACCGGGGATCGAACCTGGGCCTGCTGCGTGACAAGGCAGCACGCTACCCCAAGACCACAGCGGTGGATTGTGTAAATTAATGTTTTATTATATTTTTTTAAGAAAGACTAAAGCTTATATCTCATCCTCTCCTAAGATTTTATAAAAACAATACTCCATAGCGTGACAGGCCTATAATGCCTTTAGTGTACGAGCCGGTTGCTGGCCTAACATCCACATATGTTAATTACAGAGTTGAAAATCACCCAGCCAGTAAAGGGGTAACATGTGGTCAGCATATCGGATCCTCCAGTCATTATAAATGGTTTTCTCAACCTGAAACAGTTACTTATTGTAGCTACCCAAATTCTTCATGATGTTGGGTGGACACTGGTCCCATACTGGCCAAAATTTCATGAAAAAATTTCTTCCCCCACATGAACTCAAACCAGGAAGTACTATAGCTCTGTACCAAGGCATTATACTTTAAACCACTTGGCTATGTCACAGAATGATTCTGTAAAAGAGTGATCAATTCAGTATATAACTTATGGTAATTTAATAATTATAATGCCGAACAAGCAACAGAAAAACTTTGAGGGATACTATCTGATGTATCAGTTTGTATTTTATTTAACAATGCCCTTTAATGTCATTACTGTTTCAATTTAGATCTAGTCATGAAAGGACTGGCAAATTTTGCCAGACCTTTCATTCAGACTTCAAGTTCTTTTCCTGTCTTATATCTACGACACTGAACCCAAACGCTTCCCTTATAAGAAAACTATGCTCAGGTCTCTTACATCTTAAAAATCCAATGAATCAGCTGATTTTGAACTATGAACCTTCTAACCAGAGGTAAGCTGGTAACCACTAGTCTGTCAGAACTGACATACTAGGTTCAATACTGATAAAATTCATATTCAAATTCTGTTCAGGTAAATAGTCACAAAGTAAAATAATAAATTAGATTAATAGAGAGTTAGAATTTTCACGACTCACCTCATATTTGTAGATTTCTTGAAGACCGGTTTTGATACATAACATATTGAAATTGGTCTTCAAGAAATATACAAATATGAGGTGAGTCATGAAAATTCTGACTCTCTATTAATTAAAATAAATATCATAGTGTCACTTGGTTTAAATATTAAATTAAAATAGATATCTGGCAGGTTCATCGACCTAGGTTAAACTTTTAAAACCTGTATGCCTTTCGGAAACTGGCTTCCCTCTTTAGCAGAAGGAGAATGTTCTGTATTGTTGTGCGATGCTTTTAACATTAACAGCCTTCCAGCATTATCGGTAGTAACTCCTTGTTAGGCATCTCAAAAAGAACACCAACAGTTAGTGATGCATATAATTTTGCTGAAGATGGAAGGCAGTTTCCGAAAGGCCTTCAGTTTTTAATAAAATTTTTAACCTAGTTGAGGACAATGGCACCTGCCAGGTATCTATTTTAATTTGATGTTATATTTTAAATTAACACTTTCCAGAATTTAATATGGTTTTATTTTACAAAGAAAAATTACATTTTAACTGGGAGTCAAACCCTGGATCTCTTGACTCTGTATATCAGTGCGATAACCATTATGCCATTCAAACTTTTGATAGGAACGTCAAATTTCTTTCCACTTATACAATTCTCCTTTCATCCGAAGGCCAATAGCCATCGCTGTTTGACATTGTTGATAGCGATGGCTTTTGGCCTTCGGATGAAAGAAGAATTGTATAAGTGGAAAGAAATTTGACGTTCATATCAGAAGTTTGATGGTGTGACAATTATAACACTGACCTACAGAGTCAGAGATCTGGGGTTCAACTCCCATTCAAACATAATTTTTCTTTCTAAAATAAAATCTATTTTAATATTTTACTTTGTGGTACTAGGCTCAGTACAGGAACCTTCTGAGAAAATCTGAAAAACTACTTTCAGATTACTCTTCTTCTTTTCCTTAGTTTAATACCTCACACCACCCAGGTCTTACAAGGACACAAACTGTCAGGAGAAGATTTTAACCCTGGATCACATAATACTTTTTTGACCACACAAGTACATGGAAGGCTTCCTTGGATGAATGGTCAGTCCAATGCCAGTGAACATTTAAGATAAGACATGCCATTCACTCATACAGCAAACTCCCAATCATCCGTGCATGTATTATCTGCTTTGTGGATTATTCAGACATGACTCTTCCTACTGTATTTCTAAAAAATTAATATAAATAGAATAGAATAGATTTATTTAGCCTGGTGGAGTTAAGGCCATGTGACCTTCTCTTCCACTCACCAAGACAAACGTATGTTACATTTAAATACAAAAAAATTACAATAATTGTACATATTAAACAGTTAATTATCTGTCAAACTGAACAATAATAAAAATAATGTCTAATAATGCAATAAAATTAAACTAATGAAAGAATGTATACACAAAGGAATAATGGCTCAAACTGTACTGTATTTTGTATTGTTATCATAAAAGTCTTCATTTTTAAACATGCTACTGTGAACTGCACTTAGAAACTCGGCACAATAAGGTGCATATACACTTGTGCGCTGCTCGTCAAAATTATTTTATTTCAACAAACCTCCTTGCGATCCATAGGAAATCCACAAACCTTCAGTTAACACTTTGCAGAGCAGGTGTAACCAACCATGTCTCTATTGCATTTGTTGCAAAACACAGACTCTCTGATAGGACTGATGGCATTTACATTTTTATTTAATAATAAGGCTATATTTAAAGATTTGGTGCTAAAAGTGTGTACTTCATGAGCCAGTGCAATAAATGACATAAAAAACTTTTTAATGGTGCTTAGTCGGTTGATGCATAACGCCATTCAATTATATTTACGAATTATAATAATAAAACATTGGAAAAATATTATATATTACAACTTACCTTTTCCTGTACCTTGGCTGCTTTTTAGTTTGCTTTTCTCACGCAAGTAGGAAGAAAGTAAAGAAATCACCTTCTTCTTGCATATATCCACAAATATATCCTTCTGATCTCCTATTGCCCTCCAGGCATCTCCTTTCAATGTTTTTTTTAAATGATCCTTATGGCAAATTAAATTAAATTGGCAAAGCACTAATTTCATTTAAGTAATTTCTATTCGTTCGTTTTCTTCTGTTTTATTAAGGTATTAAATATAATAAACTAACTGTTGTATCTTAAAGGATACATTGCAAATTTAAGGGTTAATATGTCTCCTTCTGACCACTCTATAATAACTCAAGTAATAAAACCTACAGGTGCGTGCGGAAAACAATGAACCTCTCATGCTCCCATCCAAATCTGAACAGCGAACACTCTAAGTGTTCGTGAAAAAAACAGACAATGAGTGGTGCATCTTGAAACCCCGTACAAATCTAACGAACATGGTGTGCGCACGGCGCGCAAGTGTGTACGTACCTATAGAGTAACCTTCACTCACAACCCCCTCCCCTGACACATTTAACAGTACCCACCAACACTCTGAAAATACAGTACAATGAATGACACATCTATTGTCAACAAAGTGAAGTGCGTGAGGGAGGGGAATGAGAAAATGAAGATGAAAATGTAATGATACTTGAAAACAAAATTGACCATACAGAAGCATCAAAATGTATAGACATCTTATTAAAATACATGTTACCAAATGAATTTGATTTTGTTGATGTCTTAGTGGTTAGGAAAATAAGAACTCTAATCAGAAAGAGTGTAAACGATAAATTAAAAATATCGGACCTCTTGGTGTAAAACACGTGGTTTCAACAGAGATTTGTGGTTCCTAGACACAAATTTTGCTTAAATTAATTGTAAGTACAACAGTTTTTTTTAATTACAGTACTGTAATAAATACTGTATTTCATTATATTATTTTCAGTCTGATCATCTTACCTCAATATTAATGTTGATTTGTTCTTGAACATGTTTCAAAACAATTCTGTTTTATAATCAGCTTGTCCAGTGATTTATGTTGCATTATGTTACACACCCTGGATGTCGATGTCAGCTCCATCCTGTCGTTGGCCAAAGAACCTCCAAACAAGGTCACGCTCCATCAGTATTTCAAAATTCATAACTCTGTTTGTATTTTCTGTTTTAATAATTTAGTGTCCGAATTTATATTATGTTTTTCTGACCAAACATGAGCAGCAACTGCAGATTTTTCTATTTCCCCATTTTTAATATTTCTTATGTGTTCTTTGGTTCTAATTTTTAGATTAAAGATACTTGAGAAGTTTAATATTAAATTAGCACCAAAAAATAACTACAGTTTAAATAAACTAATAAAAACCAACAAAAATGAAAAAAACTGATAAAAATAAATCAGGAATATATCGAATTAAATACATGGGTTGTGAAAAGATATGTATAGGAAAAACAAAAAGAAACCTAAAAATTAGAACCTAAGAACACATAAGAAATATTAAAAATGGGGAAATAGAAAAATCTGCAGTTGCTGCTCATTTTTGGTCTGAAAAACATAATATAGATTCGGACACTAAATTATTAAAACAGTTAGAAAATACAAAAGAGCTGACTATTTGAGAAAAAATCTATATTCAGAAGAACAAAAACAGAGTTATGAATTTTGAAATACTGATGGAGCGTGACCTTGTTTGGAGGTTCTTTGCCAACCACAGGATGGAGCTGACATCGACATCCAGGGTGTGCAACTTAATGTAACATAAATCAAACCAGTCTGGACAAGCTGATAATAAAACAGAATTGTTTTGAAACATGTCCAAGAACAAATCAACATTAATATTGAGGTAAGATGATCAGACTGAAAATAATATAATTAAAATAACCTCAAAATATCACATCCTAAAGTTAAATACTGTATTGCATGTTTATTGTTAGAATAACTTAGTTGGATTATCCATGTTTTTTGATTTTCTGGTTCCAATTAACACAAATAATTGGGAATTTGCTGTATGTTCGTTCGATTTGTACGGGGTTTCAAGATGCACGTATGTGGCGCACCACACACATGCGGCACACCACTCATTGTCGGTTTTTTCCACGAACACTTAGAGTGTTCATTGTTCAGATTTGGACGGGAGCGTGAGAGGTTCGTTGTTTTCTGCGTGCACCTGTAGGTTTTATTACTTGAGTTATTATAGAGTGGTCAGAAGGAGACGTGCAATGTATCCTTTAGGATACAACAATTAGTTTATTTTATTTAATATTTTAATAAAACAGAAGAAAACGAACGAATAGAAATTACTTAAATGAAATTAGTGAAGTATCTTCCACCTATGACCTCTCCTATCTAAAACCCAACCTCACCTTTCCATGATGCAATCTGTTTAAGACAAGTCATGGCGGTATAACAATTGTATCTTGAATGTAGGAAATACTCTTCTCCAGCAAGCCTGTCTAGAGGCTTTAAGATAGCAGACCATCACTAGACTTACTTCTGAATGCCCAGCAATCAATTAGAAAGACATTAAGTTTGCTTTCAAGACTCAAAATGATAATTGCTAGATGGAAATTAAATATGACAGAGAGAAAATTGGAAGAATACATCAATAGAATGAGCAGAGAAAAAATCCCAAAAGCTATCCATCAATACAAGCCACAAGAAAAAAGGACAGTTATATGTCCTAATCCATAACGAAACTACATACTAGCTTTGAAACTATCCATAGTGGGGAACTAAAAAATATAAACAATTTCTCTGTAGCAAAATGGTTGCACATCGATGATAATTACAAGTAGAGTATATACATTCCTGAGCTGATCGTTGAGATAAGCATAAATGAATTTAACTAGTCTGCATTTCGTAAATTAATGAGTCTTTTTTTACATCTTACCTCATATTTTATGTTTCTTTTAAAACACGGGAACTAGTTTTCAAGAGAAAGATCTCTCTCATTTTCAACCGACATTATTTTCAAATCCAGTAGTCATAATGTTGGTTGAAAATCAGAGAGATCTTTCTCTTGAAAACTAGTTCCCGTGTTTAAAGTAACATAAAATATGAAGTAAGATGTAAAGTATGACTCATTAATTTATGAATTAAGAACCTCATAATGTTATTTCCCATATTTAACTATGAATAGTCTGCATTTGTTTATAATATACTGTTTACAGTAAAAAGAAGTAAGTGTGTGTATTTTAATGCCACCCACTTAGTGCTTCTGGTTCCACACTGAGTGTATAGATGGCATAATGTGGTCTATTTTCAATTTACATCCACTTTACGTAGATGATGTATACTTGTATTGTGTGCAGAGAGGCATGTAGGATGAGTGTATGTTTGTGTAATGTAAAATGTGTTGTATAAGGCATGATAATGGAAAAAAAAAAGAGAAAGTGAAACCCAGTGTCGGTACGTAGCCTACTTCTATCAAAAGCACCAAGGAGGCCACTAGGCTTAAAGTCCCCATCCGATGGACAAATTGCTATCAATGGAACCATATGCCTTATCAATATATAAGTACTGCAGAGAGATTTGCAATTTAATGCAGGAATCTGGTGCACAATCTAGCAATTAAACATTGTACAACTTCACCTCTCCTGGCCCCGAGATTGAAAATTTTACAATTAAATTAATTCAACAATTAAAATTTTCAACTCGTCCAGATATCGAACCCGGGATAACTAGTCAGGAAGCAGGCATGCTACCATCTGACCAAGCATGGCAGGTTTTGAGAGACATAAAAAAAGTGTAAGGCAACAATTTATAGAAAAACTTCTGAAGTTTACTTTATTCCTTTGTATGTTACACATTCTTACACTCTCTGTTGCAATAAAAAGTAATGTTTAGCAATGTAGAACTAGAGAAAATTAATAGTCTAAAGTGATCCCACAACAGGCCCATAGGCCTTTGGGGTAGTAGGAGGTTAAGGCTCCCACTTTTTTTTTTCTAGACAATCGGCACTTTGTCAGCCGGGTTATCAGCCCTGCATGATGGCCGCCTTTACCCCCAGAACAAGTGTCTGGTACTCATTTCCGTTAGAGGCTGAGTCGACCCCAGGGCCATAGTGCTGCCAGAGGGTTTGGGTCAGTTTAAAAATCCTGAGCCCAACGGGACTTGAACCCTCGACCCTTCGGCTTGTAGCTTAGTGCCTTAACCACTATGCTACGGCGTGCCCCCAAGAAAATTAATAATTAGTATATTTAGTTTATAGTGGTACAACAGCATTTCTACATAATTTAGGATAGATTAACTGTCATGGAAGGGGGGGCACGCCGTAGCGTAGTGATTAAGGCACTGGGCTACAAGCCGGAGGGTCGAGGGTTCAAGTCCCGTTGGGGTCAGGATTTTTAAACTGACCCAAACCCTCTGATGGCACTATGGCCCTGGGGTCAACTCAGCCTCTAACGGAAATGAGTGCCAGACGCTTGTTCTGGGGTAAAGACGGCCGTCACGCAGGGCTGACAACCCGGCTGACATAAAAAAGTGCCTATTGTGTAGAAAAAGTGGGAGCCTTAACCTCCTACTACCCCAACGGCCTCCGGGTCTGTTGTGGGAACACTTTACTTTAGGCACGCCGTAGCGTAGTGGTTAAGGCACTGAGCTACAAGCCGGAGGGTCGAGGGTTCAAGTTCCGTTGGGGTCAGGATTTTTAAAACTGACCCAAACCCTCTGGCGGCACTATGGCCCTGGGGTCGACTCAGCCTCTAACGGAAATGAGTACCAGACGCTTGTTCTGGGGTAAAGGCGGCCGTCACGCAGGGCTGACAACCTGGCTGACATAAAGTGCCGATTGTCTAGAAAAAGTGGGAGCCTTAACCTCCTACTACCCCAAGGGCCTCCTGAGGCCTGTTGTGGGATCACTTTACACTTTACTTAACTGTAATGGAACAGCATCTATCACTGGCACTATCAGTTGGAAGAGAATTGGCCACAGTCATAACTAGGTGTCAAGTTGTTCTCATATTGAATACTTGTATATCTTTGTAATATTATTCAATTAAATAAAAATAAAACTTACAGTTTTATGTAATTTACATTTTAATAAATATGAATATCACATAAAACTTTAAGTTTTATTTTTATTTAATTGAATAAGTTGTGGATTTTCATCAAGTAAACGCCAATTCAATTGATTATTTTGTAATATTAAGAAAATTTTGTGGGTTTCTCTATGCATTGTTGCTTCCACATTTTTCTATCGTAAATAGTGTCTTCATAATAAATATGCAAACTAGTTGCATTCATTTATGCTGTTATGAAACAGTATATGATTCACATATAAACACAGAAGTAACAAGTACATGGAGATGTGCCATGATCAAAATACAGGAGATTATGCCAGGGAAACTATATGGTAATAATTCTAATAAAAAATGAAAACTATCAAATATCTAAAATCATTGATAATACTCATGCACATCAAGAATTTAAATACCAACTTTAAACAAAAAATTCATCAGTTCAGCGTCTCATGTCTTCTCACTAGGGAACTGTCAAAACCTACCTTGAAATTTCTTCCAGAGAAGCATTGTGATGTTCCAAGGCCATGTCCAAAAAATTATCTGCCATTTTTTAACTACAATGCACAGAAATCAAAGCCAGAATCCAGCAATGGCGACCCATTGTGCAGAGTAGATGGAGTCCCTGTTTGAATAAGAGCAGAGTGTCATGAAGTGGCTAAATTATGTTGTAGTAAACTAAGTGAGAAATCTAAATTAGAAAGTTTTTGTTTTACACAATTTTTTAGTTCTGTTACGTTAACTACACCCGGTATAAATATGGGTGGTGGTTTATGTGGAAGTGGTTTTGTTGATTGAGATGAATCTATGTTGTCTGCATTCTCAGTATCACCCATAAGTGTATCATAAGGATTATATACATTTATTGATGGAATATTTTGAGGAGGCTTGCTGATTTCATTATACTTTCGTTTTTTTATGAACTTGTTGGCAGTTTGGATTCTCATCATCATCAAGAAGTCTCTGTATAGTAATATCATCTTGTGATATATTATAGTCATCTTGTTTTTCATTTAATTGAGGCATGGAGATTGTTTCTGTAATATTAGGCATATTATTATAACTAACAGACTTACTTACAGTTCTGTTATTCCGTTCATTAGGACCTTTATATGTTTTTAAATTGACATTCTTCTTAAATGTAAGATTTATGTCACATAGGCCTATACCAATTTGCGGAAATTCACTTGATATCTTATCATTCATGGTCTCTAGAACTGTTTTGCCATATTGTTCAATGTCCCTTCTCGGTCCAGTTAAATTTAAATTAAGTTGCTGTCTTTAAGCCAGATTACTTAAAACTAATACTTACACACGAAATTAATATTATTATCAATATATTGAAAATAATAAATTAACACAAACAATTTAAATTATGAAATAATCAATATTTGTAATTCAATTGAAATTCCCAGTTGCAACAAAAAGCACAGCCACCTGGTTAAATAATAAACCAATTACCTTACACCGTCATCTGTTAGAATCGTATGGAACTCACAGATAATTATAACTCTTTGTTAAATAATAAACATAATTTGCAATAAAAAATAATGTGACTATAAATTTAGTTATAAACTACCCTAAGTCTCAAGTTGGATCAAACTGCACACAGTGTGCAATATTTTATTAAAATCAGTTCAGTAGTTTAGGATTCCATCACGGACAAACAACGTGACACGTAATTTTTATATATTAAAGATGAGGTAAGACTAATTCACGATTAATTTGATTCTTAGAGAGATTTGGTGCTGGATTTTAGTGCCTTGTAGTAAAAATGCAGACAATTTTTTGGACATGGCCTTGTAATCACATTGCTTCTCTGGAAGAAATTTAAAGGTAGGTTTCGGCATGCAATGGTTGACAGTTCCCTTGTTAGTTTTTTGTCTAAAAATCTAATTATTAAAATTTATTATCATCATCATCTTCATGAGCAAATCAATTTTAGGCCATGTGACCTGTGACGGTAAACCTAACAAAGATTGTCTTGATCTTTCCACCATTGTTTTGGTCTTCCTTGGTCCCTACATCCATCTGGAATATATTGGAATGCCAATTTTGGAAGTCTATTTCTTTCCATTCTTTAGTTTGATACTGCAATGCTAATTTAAGGAAAGTGAGATTATGTCCATTCTTTGGACGTGTTGTAACCAATTGCTTTGATAATTCTGAATTTCTTCAACTATGTTTTGAAATTTTAATTCATCACATATAACTGTTTCTTTGCTTGTCCATTTTTATCAAACATAAGATTGTAAATCTTTTAAGGATGAAAACTCTTCTACTAAAGTTCTATATTCGAAAATGATAACAGAGTAGGAGTAGTAAGCTACTGGAGTGGAAGTTAAAATCTCATCTGTACTGCATGCAATTTTTAATATGATTTTAGAATTCAGTATCTAATTTTCACTGCTATATTTTCAGACCTGATTTTGCAGTTATATTATGATATCTCAATTTGATTGTGGTTGACATTTGTTTACCAAAATTTCTTTTTATGACTCCATTTACTACATTGTATTGTCTGTCCAACCGATCTGTACCCCCTAAGATATCGGAACTAAAGCCTACTTCCTTTCTGCCTCGGCAAATTATTTCCCTCCCTGCATTCCTATCTCTCTCTCTTTTCTATCTCTCTCTTGCACTTGCACTCTAGTGTTGTCAACTCAACTCCAACCTAGCATTATTCAATATTCAAGAGCCATGACACTGGGGGAAATTTGGCAACATCCCTACTCGATAAGTTACCGGTGTCGCTGTTTGACGTAGGGGGAGGGGAGTGCAGTGAAGTGGTGTTAGTATAGACATGTACTTTTCTAAGAACGATGTCAGCACTTAGGGGCACAGATATTTTGGTACGAGTATATTTTTCTAACTTTATATCTGTCATTTCTTATATCAGATTAATTAAATTCAGAAACTTGTTCTATGATTTTTCCATCTAATTCTGTTTTCAACTCATAAGTTTACATACCCATAGATTTTGTTTTTTGGGAAGAAACTTTTCATATCAAACTGTTTGTCTATATTATTTACATTATTATAGTACATGTATCTGTATATATTTATCCTAGTGTATGTGTGTGTGTTTTATGTTGCAGATCACCAAGCAATTCTCAGGGATCTTCAGGTGGACACATGGAAAGCCTGACATTTGTACAAACAGACGATGAAAGAGCTTCTTCCAGTAGTGACCTATAATGAATTATCATTTGATATTTTGTTTTTTATTGAAGACTACAACTGAGGTGAAGAATAGTTTTAAATATCATCTAGTTGTAAGATTATAGTTTTATATCTAGTGATAATGTGTTAAAACATTGCATAATTTTAAGAATTTATAATTTCAGGAGAAAAAGTAATCACATCTATAGTAATTTGACAAAAATAGATACAGTGAAACCTCAATGTAACACTGCTGCAACAGAAAGCACTTTCATGGATATAATGTTTTCTGGTTCCTACCTCATGTAATGCTTTACTGGATATAAACTATTCATCAAGGTTTCACTGTATATACAGATTTTTAAATATTCAGAAGGCCAAAAACAGACTCTTATTAATCATAATAAGTTCACAACCATCTAACTTTAATGGAATTCCTGCCAAGATTATCAATCACTTTACAGGAGCTTCAGCCATGAGCATTTTGTAACTTCAAATGAAGAAAATACAATATTATTAATTTAACACTTCTCAAAAGTGTTAAATTAATAATAAACACATCAAAAGAAGCCCTACTGGCTTTATAAAGTAGTGTTTAAATTCCCAATAAATGTCTTCTTAACTAAGAAGCCACCATTTGCAAAGATAGCATTTGGTGCGTGGGAATTACAAGTATATAAGAGAAAGATTTGCGTTTAGTTTGGAACTCACCCCGCTAGCTCAGTTGGTAGAGCATTGGCCCAGAAAGCCAAAGGTTCTGGGTTCAAGTCTCAGTATAAGCGAGAATTTTTCTCTTCATATATAAAATACAGGTATTTTGTTGTATTAATATAAATTTTAACATTTGCAATGATGGACAATTATTATTTTGAAAAGAAAGATATATAGGTATTTTAATTGAAAAATATTATACTTATTTTTAATATAATAAATCCTCTACCATAATTAGATTTATTTAAAAATGTGTTTTATTTATCATACTTGTACTCATGTATACAAAAAAAATTAAAACAAGTACCTTACAGGTGCCATCGTCCTCAACAAGGTTGAATTTTATTAGTATTAATTCATATAATATGTGTTTGTTATGCAATGCTGAAGTTTTTAATTGGTTTGCATTTTTTTTTTCTTGAGTCCCTTTGTAGATATATTTTCTGGGTTGTTTTTTCCCATTCAACTACATACATGTCAAGAGACATTTCTTACTGAGTAATTACATGTTGTGCATTATCAGCAATTCCTGTTTTACAAAAATGATCAGGTAAATCACTGATAACCAGTAATGAAGCAGAATGTAGCTGTAGCATTCTTGGCATTGTCAAGATGTGGAAGTGAAGATTGATATTTGCAAACATTTTTCCTTCTGATTTTATATTTATTATTTGTTGGATTTTCAGTTTGAATTTATTTTTTTATATCTTAGATTTTATAAGTTAAATTTTACTGAATATTTAATTTTAAGAAGTGATATTTTGAGGTTATTTTAATTAGTTTATTTACAGTCTGATCATCTTACCTCAATATTAATGTTGATTTGTTCTTGGACATGTTTCAAAACAATTCTGTTTTATCGTCAGCTTGTCCAGACTGGTTAGATTTATTGTTTATTTTTCATTATTTCACTCACCTCATACTTCATAACTTCTTGCAGACCTAGGTTTCATCACAACTTTTGTGACATTCTCAATGCTGTGTCACGTTCACAACTGTCGTCCAACGGCCTTCTATCTGACAGTTGTGAACGTGACACAGCATTGAGAATGTCACAAAAGTTGTGATGAAACCTAGGTCTGCAAGAAGTTATGAAGTATGAGGTGAGTGAAATAATAAAAAATAAACAATACTAAAAAACCTCATAGTGTTATTTCCTATATACATAACTTAATATGGTTAGATTTATGTTGCACACCCTGGATATCATGTCAGCTCCATCCTGTGGTTGGCCAAAGAACCTCCAAACAAGGTCATGCTCAGTCGGTATTTCAAAATTCATAACATAAATGAGTTATGAATTTTGAAATACCAACTGAGCGTGACCTTGTTTGAGGGTTCTTTGGCCAACCACAGGATGGAGCTGACATCGACATCCAGGGTGTGCAACATAAATCTGACCAGTCTGGACAAGCTAACGATAAAACAGAATTGTTTTGAAACATGTCCAAGAACAAATCAACATTAATATTGAGGTAAGATGATCAGACTGTAAATAAACTAATTAAATTTTACTTATTTTGTGGCTTACAAGGGGTACTTGCTCCTCTTTTTTTGGTGAGCATGTCTGCTATTTCTCATCTAACAGTCATTTATTTTTATTGTAATTAGATGTAAGAATCACTTTTGTATTTTTGTAACCTGGTTGAGAGGTAGTAAGGGCCTTAACTCTGCCAGGTAAAATAAAGCTACTATCATTATAATATGAGGATAAATTGTTTGCAGCACAAATTGGTTAGCCTTGGTATAAAAATTAATCAATTACAATAGGAAATAACATTATGAGATTCTTCTTAATAAATAAGATCAGATTTATTGGTATAAGGAATTTTGAAATTCATATTAAAGCACAGTTGAGATTATGTAATAAGATGTTTATTATAAAAATTTTTATATTTGAAGAGAGCATTTTTCACCTAGACTGAGAATTGAACCCGGGACCTTTGGCTTGCCGGGCCAAATGCTCTACCAACTGAGCTACCGAGGCGAGTTGCAATCTAGACACAAATTTTTCTCTTATATATATTTGCGTCTAGATCGCAACTCACCTCAGTTGGTAGAGCATTTGGCCCGGCAAGCCAAAGGTCCCGGATTCGAGTCTCGGTCTAGACAAAAATTTTTCTCTTCAAATATAATTTATCTTTCAGTGAGAAATGTTAAATCAATAATAAAAACATTATAAAATTTTTACCTGGTAAGTCAGTCGTCCTCAACTAAGTTATTAAACATCTTCAAGTAATTCCAATATGGAGGCCTTTTGAAAACAATGTTTCATCTTCTGCATTTTAACTGGAACTGGTGTTGTTATATAACCTATATAACATCATCAGTTCCAGTTAAAACGCAGAAGATGAAACATTGTTTTCGAAAGGCCTATATAACATCATCAGTTCCAGTTAAAATGCAGAAGATGAAACATTGTTTTCGAAAGGCCTCCATATTGGAATAACTTGAAGAAGTTTAATAACTTAGTTGAGGACGACTGACTTACCAGGTAAAAATTTTAAAATTAACATCTTATAAGGAGTTTGATAAGAAGAGTAGTTTAGGTTGTTAGATGTAAATTGCAGATGGCTTCTATTGCAACTAACATTTATGTTTGAAGTTTGTTTTGAAGACCATTTTATAGTATGATTTCTTCTTCTTCCGAATGCAGTATTGGGTGATGATGCCCGTTCTGCGACTACAAAAACTGATCTTTCCATCAGTTGAAGGGACTTCCGAGGTCTCTTTTGCCTTTAGGGTTGAGGTGGTAAATCATCTTTGGTAAACAGGAATTTGACATTTATATGACTTTAGTAAAGGCTCTGAATTAGTGTGCAAGGAAATATTTAATTTTAATTATACTGGCCATGATATTGAAAAAGTTTCAAGATTGCGATTGGCAGAGCACTTACAAAGAATAACTGAGCATGAAGTACCCAAGAAAATTATGGAAAGTAAATTTGAAGGAAGAAGGAACATGGGATGACCGAGACTGCATTGGATGAATGGAATTTTAGAGGATCTGAGAACTGAAGGATGGTGACTGGTTGCCAAAAAAAGAGAAGCCTGGAAGCGAGTTCTAATGGAAACAGAGACTTGAATCAGGTTCTAGTGCTGATGATGATGATGATGATGACGTTGAAAAGGCATTGTTCAATTAAGTTGTTCAAATACTTTACCAGTCAAAATGAAATAAGAAATTTACCTGCAAATAATGTGGCCCACTATCAATTGTTTACTGAATTAGAGGTACAGGGGATAAAACCATACAATAAGAATAGCATAGATTCATTGCAATAAAATACAATAATAATATACAAGAGCATTTAATAAAGATTGGTCATTTTTACAGGTATAATTTCTCATGCAAAAGTTTGACTATAGTATAGTTTATTTGCTTGTCCTGCACTGTGGCCATATTATGTCTTACTGTAGAGCTATGAGATGCATTAATTTCAGTCCCGATGAGTGAAGATATTTTTTCGAATTTTGGCCAATACTCCCAGCATTGTGAGGAATTTGCAGTGGCTCCAAGTTGAGATAATTTGCTATAATGGCTGGGAGACTTGCCATACTGACCACATATTACTGCCATACTGGTAAGATGTTTATACATCTCTGTCCTTCACTGTGGCTACATCATTCCTTGATGTATAGCTATGAGATGCATTGGTTTCAGTCCCCATGAGTGAAGATATTTTTTCATGAAATTTTGTTCCAATATGGGACTAATGTCACTGCTATAAATCTCTATGAATGACATATGTGTATGAGAGGACATGAGCCATCTGGTAGGCAAGGACCTTCTATGTATGTTGTGTCATAGAATTAGTTATACTTTGTCAGCTTAATGCCTAATGTACACATGGTAAAGTTTCAATGTTGTCGTTTCCATTTTCTGTCTATGGGAGCTGTGTAAATTGATACATATTCAGTTTTATCTATGACAGTATGCAAGAAACAATAAAAAAGTAAAGTAAAGTGATCCCACAACACGCCCGGAAGCCCTTGGGGCAGTAGGAGGTTAAAGCTCCCACTTTTCCTAGACAATTGGCACTTTATGTCAGCCGGGTTGTCAGCCCTGCGTGACGGCCACCTTTACCCCCAGAACAAGTGTCTGGTACTCATTTCCGTTAGAGGCTGAGTCACCCCAGGGCCATAGTGCCTCCAGAGGGTTTGGGTCAGTTTAAATATCCTGATCCCAACGGGACTTGAACCCTTGACCCTCCGGCTTGTAGCTCAGTGCCTTAACCACTATGCTATGGCGTGCCCCGCAAGAAATAATAAGCTGCCCTGAAATTCTGCTTTCAAATCCACAAATCTTCATGGCTTATGGGAAGTTTGTTCTTCACTATAGCTCATCTCAAACATGGTTTAAAATGCTTAAACAGGGGAGGCAACAGCACTAGTTGTGTTTTAATGGAAGAAAACATTAACACCACTACTGACAATGCTAGAAACAGTTTAAGAAATGTTAAACGTTTCACTGGGTATTACTTACTCGCTGGCACTATCGAACCCTTAGGTTCATGGTCGCGCGGACATAAGCTCTCCATACATCCCTATCCTGAGTTAATGCTTTCCAATCATTCCCTGTATAATCTACTTTCCTCAAATCATAGTTAATGTTATTCTCCCACCTCATTCTTGGTCTACCAAGTGGGCGTTTTCCCTCTGGCTTTCCTACAAGAAACTTCCATGCAAGTCTTTCATTCCCCATACATGCAACATGTCCTGCCCATCGCAGTCTATGAGACTTAACTGTTCTTATTATATCTGGCTTCCTATAAAGACCATGCAGTTCATTATTATGTAGTCTTCTCCATTCACCTGTCTGTTAATCTCTCTTCGGTCCAAAAATTTTCCTAAGTACTTTATTCTCAAATACTTGTAATCTCCTTTCCTCCCTTAAAGTAAGAGTCCATGTTTCGCACCCATATAATACTGGGTATTACTAACTAGAAATTGCACATGAATCACATTTGTGAATGGTGGGTTTTAAGACTGCTGATTCCTGAACAAATGGGCATTTGCATGCTATTGAAGATGATGTTACAGGAAGATACAAAATTTCTTTCAAAAGTAATCACTACTGATAGACATGGCTACAACGTTATGATCCTGAGAGAAAATGATAAAGCTCTATATGAAATCAAATTCACCAAAAACAAAAACAAAAAAAGGCTGTTTCTGCTAGAACAGAAGTTAAGATCATGTTTTCTTTTTCTTATTTATGGAAGTGTTTATCAACATGTCATACTTACACACAGAAATGTAATTGGAGAATATTATAGAAATATCAGAAAATTGTACAAGCCCATATTTCTGTGCAATAGACTGGATGCTGCACCACAATAATTCACAATCTGCAAATTGCAAATAATGTTGCTCCATATCTCACAAAAATCAATGTGGCAATGTATCTCTAACTCTCTCTATAGTCCAGATTTAACCCCATGTTACTTCCTCATTTTCCTTAATTTAAAAAGAAAATTGGAAAGCATTTTCCATTATCAAAAGCAGTGGTAGAAGCTGAGGTGGCAATTCTGAAGGACAACAGAAAGTGGTTTTAGTACAGTGGAGGAAATTGGTATAAAGCCACTTGTTAAAAGGGTTAACACAAGTTTATTTACTCTTTCTTTGGCATTTTTTTTATATTTAACTTAGGAGGTGATTAAGTATAAAACACACACAAATAATGTCAACATTAATTATCCATTTCCGTCCAAAAAAGTACATGAAAACTGAAACCACTCTCACATATGAGTGGAAATTAGTATAAAGGCACTTTGTGTATTTCACAGATTAAACCAAAAAGACTGAGCGCAAAAATTACAACAAAGTTCTAAAATGTAGTTGAACCTCCATTGTTCTTAATTACTTGGAAGATTCTCTTTGGCTTTGACTTGATGAGGGTGTTTATATCTTCCACTCAGATTGAAGCCCACTCTTCCTGAATAATATTTTTTCTGTTCAGTCACTGTCCCAAACTGCCGTCCATTGCGATACGCACGCCTTGCCAGGATCCCCCATAAGTTCTCAATCGGGTTTAAATCAGGACTTCTGACTGGCCACGTCAAAAGTGGCATTTCTTTCTTCCTGAACCACTCCTTTGATTTAGCAGACAAGTGAATGGAAGCATTATCTGGCTGAAAAATTAGATCTTCGCCAAATTCCTCACACATTCGTATCAATTAGGACTCCAGAAGCTCCTCAGTGTAGGACTCAGAATTCATCTTGATGCGTATCCATGCTATTTTTGATCTTCCTTTAAAGCAGAATGCTGCCCAAATCATAACGCCTCCACCACCGAAGTTTCTACTCATTCTAACTTGCTCTTCAGTACGGAGGTCGTTCCAGTAATACTGAAGGCCATCAGGCCCGTCCAGATTAAACTTCTTCTCATCACTGAACATTATTTTATTCCATTCTGAGGTCCAGGACATGTGTTCTTCAACAAAAGTCATTCTATCTTTCTTATGTGCATAGTTCAGAGGTAGTTTACTAAGACTTTTTTTGAATTTTAGGTTCTTGTCTTCTGACAGAATTTCTTAGTCGTCTGGCTGTTAATGACAACTTCAAATCAGCCTGGATTTGAGAAGAAAACATATTCTTTCCTTTTGCTTTACGTAACATTTTTCATGTTTAGTGCGCTCAGACAATTTTTCTTGTCCGTCCATATTTCCCGTTTTTTTTTTTTTTCATATTGTGAGCCTAGTTTGACAAAATTATCAATGACACATCTTGAAGCCGCAATTTCATAGGTATGTGTCTATTGGAAAGGCCCATCTTCTTGAAGGCACTAACTCCTGATTTCTCTTCATTTGATAGAGGCTTTCCACGTGGCATTGTACGTACTGCTGACTTGTAACTGATGAACGATGCTCACAGACACGTCGTCTCCATGTAATTGCAGTGTTTTGTTTACATTTATGTCTCTGTAAAAACCATAAGTTGACCTGCCTTTATACCGATTTCCACCCCTAAGACAGCGTTTTCTTAGATTTTACGTATTATTTACATATATAATAAATACAAAATGAGGAGACCTGTATTAAATTATGTCCAAGATAATTATATGTAATCTATGACACACATACGGTATTTGCATAAATATTTCAGGTTGTTTTACTACTAAAAGTTAGTGGCTTTATACCAATTTCCTCCACTGTATTTATTTGAAGAGTGACAGAAATACAGAGATGAAGGTGTATTGCATCAGCAGAAACTGCTTTGAGAAAGATCATTGAAAGTATGAGGACAAGTAAAGTAATGACATAAAAATAATAATAATTCTTTATTAAACAATTCTTGTAATCATGTTTGTATTTGGCAACCTGATATATACAAAATTCAGAGGAATGTAATTTTAACACATACATATATTTATTTACTTTTTATTGTCCAATTCATGTTTACAAGGTATATGTGCAACAAATATCTACATAAACTAATAATACAGTTTTACTGTTTTATTCCTATGATAAATTAATATATTTCTTCTTCACTTCACGGGCTGCCTGTTCCGCCTCACAGTTGTTCTGTCCATCTTTTCACTGGTCATCCTACATTCCTTGAACCTCTTGGCTTGTAGTTGAATGCTGCTCTTGGTAATATTGTTACAATTTAATATATTTAACTTGACTATTTAACTCATGTCCAAATGGGAATCAATGACCAGTCGCGTTTCAATGAATTTTGTTTTACAACCAATGAGAGTCATGTTTCACCTTGCTATTTATTGATTTCTGTTTACCAAAATAAAAAAAGCTCCTCCTTTCTAACATTCTGAATAGGTCAGAGCATTATTTTGTCTCCAACAAATATGTTGAATATAGCAACAAAAAAAAATAAACAGATACCTTCAAACTATACATTTGATAATTGTGTGTTCAATAATTGTATTTTTAAATAATGATTTTACTTAGGTGTTTCCTAAAAAAAATAATAACCTATAATGTTAGTTATAATATATAGTTTGATGTGTTTAATTTTTTCTCCACTAGGGTGCATTCTTATAATATTGCGATCCTATTTGGCAATAAATAATATGATCAAGTTGCAATGGATGAACAAATGAAACATAACCAAACATTTCTCATTTGTTTTCAAACATCGCCATTTACAATAAATATATAAATATTTTAAAATAACTATATTTAAATAATGATTTGTCGAGTAAACAGCTTAATTTTATTCAAAATTAATATAAAATTATAGAATATTCACCTGAAAGGTCCGTCTCCTCAACTTACTTAATCATTTAACTGTAGCGCTTTCGGGACTTGTCCCATCATCGGCAGGATTCAAAACTGATGTTTCACTGAAGATCTGGTAGAGGGGGTTGCATGTATTGGGTTCGTTTTCGTTTATCAGGCTGTCGTTGTGAGCTGCTTTCATGATTTCCATCTCTTCGAGTACGTTTATCTTCACTGGATTATTTTCTCTGTGCATTACTGTTAGGGTGTTTTCAATATTTAACATGCGATGTCCTTCATGGATAACGTGTTTCGCATAGCTTGATTTCCCTTCTGCGTGAATGAAGTCTCGAAAATGTTCTTTGAATCTGATGTTAAAACTCCTGTTTGTCCTTCCTATATAAAATTTGTTCAGTCCTTACATGTCAGTTTATAAACTCCTTTGCTGTTGAAAATGTAATTTTCTTCAATGTTATTGTTTATTATGTTGTTTAATTTGTTATTGGTTCTGTATGCTACTTTTTACGTTTTTATCTGCTTTCTTTAGTGCATTGGCTAATTTTGTCGTTTCTTTTCCTTTTTTCACCTTTCAGGTGAATATTCTATAATTTTATATTAATTTTGAATAAACCTCAAAGGAACACATCATGAATCTTATAAAAGTTGATTAATTTTATTCGTTAAATATTCTTAACAAAGGCCACTTTGATTTGAAAATCCTCTAGATAAATTGGAAATCACTCATGGCATTAATAATAATAATAATAATTCCATGGCGCGACAGGCCTAGTAGGCCCTTAGCCTACCATCTGGCTGCTGCCGCACACCCACATGTGTCATTCACAGAGGTAGATGATCATCTAGCCAGTGTAGGGATGACATGTGATCAGAATGTCGAGTCCCCCAGCCATTATAGCTGGTTTTCTTAACCTGGAGCCGCTACATATTGTAGCTACCCAAATGCCTCATGATGCTGGATGGGCACCAGTTCCATACTGGCCGAAATACCATGAGAAAATTTCTTCCCCCATGGAGACTCGAACCAGCGCAAGTCTCATGGCATTACTTATGAAAAATATTTTTTTACATTACCAAGCTCCAAAGTATTCCACTCTTAACTACAGTATTTTGAGCTACCAAACTGTCTTTTTTTACATACTATTAAAAAAAGAATTTTTTTTCACTCTATTTAAAGAAATAAATTTTCAGGAAGGAGCTCTAGTACAAAATGATTTGAAGACTCCTTTATGTTATCTAGTATGTCAAATGAATGTTTCTTCATCTTTCGTTCACTCATTTTGATTAATATAATACTCTAAACTTGTCTCCATGAAGGAATTATTGCCAACAAAACAATTTTTTTTTAAATTTTTACTTCACACTGTAATTTTGTTTAAAATGGTTATTTATTGCCTTATCACAGAAGACTTAACTAAATATTGTAGACCATGGTTAATCCAATCATGATACTTCACATTTATTAATAATGTATTTAATAATTTTTTAATCCTTGATAGCTTAAAAATTATACAGAGTGTAAAATAACTCAAAGGCAAAATTTCAGAAATGAGTTCCTCATATGGAGAGAAAAAAAAAGTGTATTACAACATGGGTCTGGAAATTGATAATTACAGAGTTATTCGAACTTTTATGAATGTTAGGTTATTAAGGTTTACAGTAGTTATTGACAGTCTGTTTTGTGTTGATTGTAGGCTGCTGTGATGTACACAAATGAAGAATATGCCTGTATTGAGGCACAAGGAGGTCACTTTGAACATTTCATTCGACAGAACAGAGCACTCCAACATGTCTTTTGCATTTTTGTTGCCATGTACTAACATTCATAAAAGTTTGAATAACTCTGTAATTATCAATTTCCGGACCCATGTTGTAATACACTTTTTTTATTCTCTCCATATGAGGAACTCATTCCTGAAATTTTGCCATTGAGTTGTTACACCATGTATATGAAACAAGTTTAGGAAGCTTATTTTTGGTGAGATTTTTGAACTCATATATAATTTATCCTTCTATGAGAAGTGTTAAATTAATAATAAAATTGTCAATAGAAGCCCTACTGGCTATAAAGTAGTGTTAAATTCCCAATAAATGTCTTCTTAACTAAGAAGCCGCCATTTGCAAAGATAGAAGCTATGGTTTCAAGCATTTGGCGCGAGGGAATTACAATTACGTACATAAGAGACAAATTTGCGTCTAGATCGTAACTCGCCTCGGTAGCTCAGTTGGTAGAGCACTTGGCCCGGAAAGCCAAGGGTCCCGGGTTCGAGTCCCGGTCTAGGCGAAAATTTTTCTCTTCAAATATCATATATGGTTCATTAAAAAAGTTTCTCATCGCAAAAAATTGTATGCTTGCTAAACTTGTTGCATAAATAACTACAATATTTGTTATTATCTTTAAATTATTTAATACTTTTTGGGGTTTAAAATATTTTTATTATCTACATTTGGCAAACTGAAACACAAAATTCACATATTTGGTAATTTATTTTTTTTTATTTTCCAGCTCCTTGATACAAAATATACTTGAAAAAGATATTTATTAATTTCAAAATCTGTTGTCCAATTACTTACTTATTCTGATACTTTGTATAAACTCTATTGTCATTATTAAGATGACAACTAGACTTGATTGTTTGTCAATACATCTGCTTAACCCATTTGCATCAGATGTAAATGTCCAACTTTTTTTTTTTCCAAAAAAGAAAAGTATATCTATGTTGAATTTTTCCATATATTCAAAATACATTTTGGTTCTAGTTATAAAAATGTGAAGTAAAGAACATTTTCTGAAGAAATATTCAGAATACTGCAGAAATATATTAGAGTTTGATTTAATGAAACTTGCTCATGTTTTGAATTTATGATCATAAAATAGACATCTTGTCTGCTGAGGCAAATGGATTAAAGTGAACATTGAACTTTTATAGGAAAAATTATCATGTGGTTTAATTTAAGATTTAAATTAAAATGCTTTTTAAATCAATGGTAAAGAGAAAAATGCATGATGCCTGAACCGGGAATTGAACCCCGAACCTTTAGCTTTCTGTGCTAATACTCTGTCCACTGAGCTAATTCAGGCTTCATTCCCATCCAAGCAGAAATCCTTCCTTTACCTTACTCTAAATGTTTCTCTTTACCATTGATTTACAATAATTTAATTGTGTTCATTAATTTACTTATTTCTATCAGAGTAATAGCTTTAGCTTCTCAACATTAATTTAATAAAATGCTTTGTACCTCACCTCATACCCAGTCTTCTAATTATACCGGTTTCAAAGCTTAGGCAGCTTCATCTTCAGTAATTTTTTGCCTAAGCTTTGAAACCGGTATAATTAGAAGACTGGATATGAGGTAAGGTATAAAGTATTTTAATTTAAATCTTAAAGTGGACATATTTACATCTTCAAAATACCATCTGAATATCAGCAGGAAGCTTAACTGTAATGAAGATTTGAAGATAATGGGTTAAACCCAACAGTTTGCCAATATAAACAACATCTCTCTCCTGGCGCGACAGGCCTACAAGGCCCTTAGCCTACCAGCCGGCTGCTGGCCTCACATCCACATGTGTGAATCACAGAGGTAGATGATCAGCAGCCAGTGTAGGGGTGACATGTGGTTAGCATGTCGAGTCCCCCAGCCGTTATAGCTGGTTTCCTCAACCTGGAGCCGCTACTTATTGTAGCTACCCAATTGCCTCACGATGCTGGGTGGGCACCGGTCCCATACTGGCCGAAATACCATGAGAAAATTTCTTCCCCCATGGAGACTCGAACCAGCGCAAGTCCCGTAGCTCTGCGCCAAGGCTTCCTACCTTAACCGCTCGGCTACGGCGCGGGACTATATAAACAACAACAGCCTATAAATATAATTGGACAGCACCGACTATTCACCATTATGTGAGTTTCGAGAAAAATATGTTTAAAATTTAAGTCAATCTTCACTATTTATTGTAGTGCCAAACTAACAGTACTAGATATTATAAGCTATTTTCCTTGTTTGACAGTTAGTTATGCATCAACAATCTAAGAGCAGGAACATTTGGCATTTAGCTGCATGATGCAAAATTTAGATTACCATTCATGAAGATCTGGTTTCATACCCATTTCTTACAAAATACAGAATCTCTGATAGGACTGATGGTGTTTACATTTACTTTAATAATAAGGCTATATTTAAAGATTTGACACTAATAGTGTGCGTTCACTTACTTCATGAGCTAGTGCAACAGATGGCATCAAAATATCATTTTTTTAATAGTGCTTATCCAGTTGATGCACAACATCGTCCAATTATAAATTGCATTTTTAATCATTTAGGATTATAGAAAGTCCATATATAAATAATGCAATTATAATATTGTTTATTTTTTATTATTTCACTCACCTCATACTTCATAATTGATAGCAGACCCTGGGTTTCTTCACATCTTTTGTGACATTCTCAATGCTGCGTCACGTTCACAACTGACGTCCAACGGCCTTCTATCCTGCAGACTGACCTCTGCGCCATCTGGTGGCCGACCGAAGAATTTCCAAATCAGTCCTCTTTCTTTATAACCGGGTTTTTCAAAATTCATAGTTGTATTTTCATTCTTGCATATGTAAATTTTTTCCCAAATTGTGAGTTCCTCACAATTCCCCGGTATAAAGAAAGAGGACTGATTTGGAAATTCTTCGGTCGGCCACCAGATGGTGCGGAGGTCAGTCTGCAGGATAGAAGGCCGTTGGACGTCAGTTGTGAACGTGACGCAGCATTGAGAATGTCACAAAAGATGTGAAGAAACCCAGGGTCTGCTATCAATTATGAAGTATGAGGTGAGTGAAATAATAAAAAATAAACAATATTAAAAAACCTCATAGTGTTATTTCCTATCTACATAACTTAATGCAATTATAATGTTTATCAACTGTCAAAACTACATGCCATTTCATAGCCAGCCCTTTTTAACAAAGTCTAGAATGACTTCTTTTGCTCTCTTTTCATAAATAGGATTGGATTTTGAAATAAGATTGTCATTTTGTACGAGTGACATGTCTGCCACAACATCATTCTTGTCAGCACATATGATCATCAACATAAACAAAATATGGTTCATTTCATATTGAGCTACATTGTTTATTTCAGCCAAGAAATGATCAAAGGCAAAAGGAGTGACATCACAATTGAAATCTTTTAAGCAATCAATGAAATTTTCATAATAGGTTTGAACAAATTCATCATAATATTTTGGCATTACTCCATCAGCTGCACTTGAATACAGGAAAAATATCAAATCTTTAGCTGGAGAATCATATTGAACTCCTTGAAAATCTAAAAATTTTACCTTAAAAGGTAGATTCTTGGAATCATACAAGAACATCATGTTATTTGACCAAAAATCTAAGTGAACCATGCATGCATATGGCTCCTTTGGTTTTTCTCGTGTTTCAACTAAAAGTGCCTTTGTACCCTCATCTAATCTTCTCTTTATTTTTTCAATATAATTTTTACATTCAGCTATAACTGAGATGTTATTTATGATAGATTGATTATGTTGTTGGCATTCTTTTTCATTTATACCAATTTTAGCGTGTCTGCAAGCTTTCAGGATTATTTTCTCAAACAATTTAGGCTTTAATAATTTGATAGCTACAGAAATTGCATGGAATCTTGCAAGATATGAAACAGCCAATTTCATGTGTTTGTAATCAAGTCCTATTCTTTGGTTTGGAGTATCATAATTTGATGTTTTCAAATTTTCAAGTAGAATAACAACATTTTCATCAGCTGCTTCACCAATTTCAGGTGATAATGTTGTCCGAGCACCATAACATTCTGGAAATAAGTCAACATATTTATCTTTCGAAATGTCCATTTCTTTTTGAAACTTTTCATACAAGTCTTTCACTTCAATATAACATACAATTTCTTTATAGAATGTATTCTCTATATCAAAAAGTCTCTTAAGATATTCTGAAGGAGGTGGTAACTTAGCAACAACAGATAAATTTTGTTTTGATTTATCCTTTTTTCCATGACGAATTTCAACTTCCATTGCCCACAAAAAGCTTCCAAAATTCTCGCCTGGTGCAGTAAGAGGTTTTGATGTGAATGATTCTACAACTAAATCATTTCCAAATTTAGGATGTAACAAATCTTCCAACTCTTTTTTAGTTAAATGAATCATCTTATTTGTTGTTTTTTGCAATTAAAGGTGATACAAATCTGTAACATCAATAAAAATATATTTATTATCGTTTTGCAATAGTAATCTAATATATAAAAGTGAATGTTTGTTGGTTTGTTTGTTCGTATTCTATGCGTGGCCATACCGTTGATCCGATTTTGATGGGGTTTTTTGCAAAATGTTCAGGAGATTCCCAGGATATAAGGGAGTTGTAATACTCAACCCATTCAGCCCTAAAAATCATCCTTTGTAGCAAAAAACATGAAATAAAGTCCCTATATTGACGCTAAATGGCTTATGCTGCCTACACCATAAACAAATACACCAAATTATTGTACACGGAATGGAATATCTCAAAAAACTCTACAAAAAAGTCTGTGACAGCAAATGCTTATCTTTTGCTGATAACTCACAATAACCATTTTTATCTTTCATTGATTCCAAGAAAATTGGGATAAGTAGATTCCTGGGCTAGTGTGCATACCGTTCATCCGATTGTGATGGGTTTTTTTGAAAAATGTTCAAGAGATTCTGGGGATGTACATAGGCTACAAGAGAGTTGTAATACTCAACCCCTTCACCCCTACAAATCACTCTTTGTGGTGAAAAATGTGAAATAAAGTCCCTATTTTGACACTTAAATGGCTTACGCTGCCTAAACCATAACAAATACACCAAATTATTGTACATGGAATTGAATATCTCAAAAAAACTCTACAAAAAAGTCTGCGACAGCATATGTTTATCTTTTAAGGATAATTCACAATAACCATTTTTGTCTTTCATTGATGCCAAGAAGATCAGGATAAGCTGATTCCTGGGCAAGTATAACAGTGCACGGCTGGTGGTAAAAACACATTAACATTTATTTAGGAGTAGCAGCGCACGTCGGGTATTAGCTAGTAGCTAATAAAATTTAATATTTCTATAGCTATCTAGTAATCTGCTCACCAGAGGACTTAAAGATTATGGGTTCAAACCTAGTCCAGATTCTAAATTTCAGAGCATAGCAAAGGTTTCCCCTTACAAAATAAGTTCCTAGTGGTAAAGGTCACAATATAGCCATTACCAATTAAAGATACTTAAAGTATTTAAGAATTTTATATGTAGGCCGTACACATAAAGTATTTTGAAGTTACTGTGGTGAAATTATAAGTATATAAATTAAAAAACAATGTATTGTGTATTAAAATTATAAAGCCAATTGAATACAACATTGGTCCAACACTCTTTTTTATTATATATATATAAATGAATGTATGTCAGTCTGTCCTTTATAGACTTCTAAACTGTTCAACCAATATTCATGAAAATTTGTATATACAGGCTTTCAGATGTGGTGAATGTGTAGCAGTTATTTATTATATTCTAAAATTATTAGGTGCAGTTCACCTGAAATGAAAATTTAAAAATTGCTCTAGCGATCGCAATTTTCGATGTTTCACAACAAAACTTCGAATATCCTATTAAAATAAACCTAGGTTTGTATTATCCAAAAATCAGCAAAATCCAACCATTAGAAGTGGGGGTATGCCTGAAATTTGAAATTAAAAATTTACTCCAGCAAGATTGCCATGTTTGGTTCGTCGCAGTGTATACCATATAATTAATTAACCCTCAATATTTAATTTATTCAGGCGTAGTAGCTAGTACGTGAATCTGAATTGCAAATATAATTAATACAAACCATTTAGATATTATATTTAATTTAACATGTTTCAGTCCTGGACAAATTAATTTTTTTAAATAAAAATTATCGTCTGAACAGGGAATCGAATTCCAGATGCCAACATACAGAGTTGGAGATCCAGGGTTCGATCCCCAGTTCAAATGATAATTTTTCTTTTAAAAAAATATAAACCATGTTGCACTCTAAGTAGCGTTGTTCATGTTGTTACTGTTGTGTCTTATTTATATTACATGATCAGTCAATACACATAGCTGTAAATAGCTTTTCCTTAATGAAACAACATAGGTTTTGATACTGAATTCTAAATGTTTAGGTAAGCTTTCATTATGGTAGTGACCAATGCCTATAATGAGTATGAAAAAGTTTCAAGTTTTTAAATCAAGCAGCATTGAAAATTATACCAGCCATTATTAAGAAATTAATTAAGAGTAAGAAGTATCCTTCTGGACTTCCAAATTTCTAAAAAAAAGTTAGACTTCAATGTTTTCATTTTAAATTTAACATTTCTCATCGAATGACATATATGAAGAGAACAATTTTTTTCCCAGTCTAGGCATAAATTTTTTTCATCAAATATTAGTTGGACTTATTCGAATATGTCTAAATGGCACAAAGAGTAAGGGTGTGAGTAGGCAAATACTTTTCAGATACATTTGAAATCCATAATGAGTTAAAGCAAAGAGATGCACTATCTCCTCTATTATTCAGTTTTGTACTAGAGCATGTTATCAAATCTTTTAGTGGACTATTTAACTCATGCCTCAAATGGGAGTCATTGACCAATCACATTTCAATGTTTTTTTTTAATTACAACCAATCATAGTTGTGTTTTGCCTCGAATTTATCATCCGAAGTTTATCATATTAAAGAAAGCTGCTCCTTTTTAACATTCTGAATAGGTCATAGCATTATTTTGCAGTGACCGACCCTCTAAGAAATATGGCTACCAGATTGTATATATAGTGCATGAATGTCAGCAGATAGCGCATGCAGGAGATAATATAAAAACATTTGTAGCAATTGATTATACCACAAAAAAAAAGAAACAACTATTTGCACTTTCTTAAACAAATTATTTTCCAGGAAATGACGTTGCAGAAAAATATAATTGACATATTTACATCATAGGACATCAGAAATTAATTAATACCTATAATGTTGGTTATAAATTTCTCCACTAGGGTGCATTCTTACATTATTGCGATCCTTTGGCAATAAATAATATGATCTGGTTGCAGTGATTAAAAAAAGAAGCAAGTGAAGCATACCAATCGTTTCTCGTTTGTTTTCAAACATACCATTTTCATTAAATGTATAAATATTTAAAAATAACTATAGTTAAATAATGATTTGTGAGTAAAGAGCTTAATTTTATTTGTTAAATAGTTCTAACAAATGACACTCTTGATTTCCAAATTATCTAGATAAATTCACTCCTCCCTTCGTGAGTCGTGAATTTATCGATAATTTGGAAATCACTCATGGCATTACTTATGATAAAGGAGATATACATCTCAATAGTATTAATAAGCTATTAGTATGTTGATAATGTATTATTAGGCAATAGCGAGAAGATACTAAGGGCCAACATGCAATTTCTACTGAGTAACATTAAGAATTTGGGGCTAGAAGTAAACATCAGTAAAACTAAATATACAGTCTCTTATAGTAATTCATTATATAATGGAAATGGAGCTAATAACAAATGAGGAAACTTTTGAAGAAGTGACTGAATTCAAATACCTAGGAACAATAATTATAGCAGGAATAAGGTAAAGAAAGAAAATTAAATGCAGGTTCAGATCTGGAAATTCATACTTATTACACATTACAGGAACTCTTGCATTTCCATCTTCTCACAATATAAAACAGTCATTGTCACAGTTGGATGTGAAACATTATTTTAAGGGAGGGAAAAAAGATTATGAGTATTTGATAATAAAGTACGTAGGAAAATCTTTGGATCAAAATGAGACAAACAGGTGAATGAAGAAAACTATAACAATTAGCTATATGATCTTAATGGGAAGTGAGATGTAATAATAACAGTTATTTTGAAATTTTATAGGAAGAAATCACTATGAGGTTTAATTTAATTAAACTTATTAACAGTTATGTCTCATTAACTGTGATGGGCAGGACTTGTGGGATGAATGGAGAATGAAAGAGGGGCTTGGAAACTTCTTGTGGGAAAAACTAGAAGAAAAGCATCCAGTAAGTAGACCAAGAATAAGGTGGGAGAATAACATTAACCATGATTTGAGGGAAGTAAATTATACAGGGAATGATTGGAAAACATTAGCTCAGGATGGGGATGTATGGAGAGAGCTAATGTCCTCATGGCTATGAACCTATAGGTTCATTAGAGCCAGTGAGTTAGTTGGTTTATTATTAAGGAACTATTATGTTAAATTGATTATTTCAATTTTTAGCATATCCACTGCAAAGATATTTAATGTTGGATAATTACAAAATACTGTCCCCTCACCATGACCTAAGGATTAATGTCTTGCCCAGAGCTACAGGATGGGGAAAGAAATTTTCTTATGGAATTGGACCGGTGCCTCCCAGCATTGTGAAGAATATGAGTAGCAACTATTAACTAGCCATTTCAAGTTGAGAAAACCAGCTATAAGGGCTGGGAAACCCAAGATTCTGACCCTATTTCACCCCTATACTGACAAGATCTTATCCACTTCTGTGTTTGATACATATGACAGCAGATGTCTAGGCCTATTGTGCTATGGAAGAGAAGTTACTACAAATACTTAATTACAATCCATGATTTTATATATATATGCAGGGTGAGTTTTAATTACACCGACAAACTGCAGGGACTGATTCCTGACCATAAATGGAGGAAAAAATATCCTATGAATAAGTGTCCATAAATGCATCGTTGCCATGGTAGATGGTATTGGCATTATTCTCTTAGTCCTGTTACATGGCCTGCTAGATCACTGGACTTAAACCCCCTGGATTTTTACCTCTGGGGGCATCTGAAAAGTAATGTGTATGCTGAAACAGTTCCTGATGTGCATACTCTTCAACAGCATGTCCACGTCACCTGTGACGCTATTCGGAGATAGGCCAGAACATGTGAAAGAGTGAGACAATCCATGATACGACGTGTGAATGGATGTGATTATGCTATGTACTGTGTGCCGGAACGATTTTTTGTCGTTGCATGCTCATCTTTCATTTTCAGACACATGTTTATAGGATTTTTTTTTCCCCCTTCATTTCCAGTCAGGAATTAGTCCCTCAAGTTTGTCAGTGTAATTACTGTTCAACCTGTATGTATATATATATATATATATATATATATATATATATATATATGAGTTGAAGGAATGGATTTCAGCACATCCATTTTGTTATAATTTACTTTTTTAATTGATAGATATTTAATATTACGTAATAATTTTCAGAATTATATATGATTATTTTTCTTGACTACTCTTTTACAAGGGTGATTCGGAAAGTAAGTTCTAGTCTTGTTCATCATGCGAACGAATCGAGACATGGCAGTATTTTATTCCATTGAGTAGCTGAGTTCAGTATGCTCCGACAGTATATTGTGTGGTTCAATTTGGTCTTTTCTTTCTTCTAGACACATGTTTAAAAGTTTACAACAATAGAAGCTCCTTCCAATGTGAAGTTATGTGGAGTAATATGGTTTCTGTGGACAAAAAATTTACAGTAGCAGGAATTCATCATGAGATTACTGCAGTGTATGAGGACATTTAGATCTTGAGCTTCAAGATGGACTTACTAATGTCCATGATGAAGAACGAAGACACTTGAGTATGTTGTGAATGATGAATTTGTTGCAATAGTGGATGAAGTAGTCAGACAGAATCACAATTTCTGAACTCTCAGAGAAATTCCGCAAATCAATCTGATTGTTTTGTATGTAGTGGTGACACAAAGGTTACACTATCGCAAGTTTTGTGCTCGTTTGGTGCTGAAAATTCTATGTGAAACCCTAAAAACTATCAGGATGGGAGCAGAAAACCCTCTTGATACAGTTCCAGTGGAAGTGTTTGATCATCCACCGTACAATCCTATCTCATCTCTGAGCAACTTTCACCTTTTCCCAAACATGAAGAAATGACTTGAATCGCAGCAGTTTCAAACAGATGAGGAGCTCAACGAACTCAAGGAAAGTGTCAATGGGTGACTACAACTAGTGGTAGCAGAGTTTCATGCAGAAAGGATTCTTAATATTTAAAGGAAGTGACAAATATGAGATGTGTCATTAAAATTCTACTCTCTATTAATTATAACAAATGTTTGAATTCAAATGGAAATTATGTTGGATATTATTGAAATGTGTACTTTTCAGTAGTATGTAAGAAAAGTTCCCACAATAGATTGTTTTCTTTAAAAAAAACTTACTTTCCGAATCACCCTCGATTCTTTAGTTTAAATAACTCCTTATTTGACTGAAACTAATCTCACTTATTTTTAATTTATCAAAATCAGCATTGAAATCTACATTAGTTATATATATTTTTCTTCGTCCAACCAAGTCTTAGGTCTATAGGCCTGTTACGATCTCACAGATGAATTTTGTATCCAGCATTTCCTTGGACGGCCCAGAGATCTCTTCCCTGTTGAACAATAACGAAGCATGGCCTTGGGAACTCTATTTGAACTCATTCGTCGCAAATGATTCATCCAGTTGCTCTAGTATCTATGTATTTATTCAATGACCGGTTCTAAACATAGTTCCTTCAATATATCATCATTGCATTTGTGATCGCATGGGATAGTGAAATGCATTCTAAAACCTCTCCTATCCAAAACCTAACCTCATTCTGCCCATGGTGCAACCTACTTATAACATATGAGGCTCTAGAGACCGCGTATTGGCGGTATAACCATAACATCACTTGCAGAGTAAATGCTGCATGGATGGAAACCTCATCACTTTATCCCTTCAGGCTAGCAATCCATCAGGTAGTACTTTAGCGATGCTTTCAATTCTCACAACAAGCCATTAGATATATATATATATATAATCTGGTCCAAAAAATTATCACTCTTGAAAAGTATAATCTTTTAAATACCAGTCTCATAAAGTGAAAGATGGAGCTTTCTCTTTCATACAATAGGGGCTTATGTGAGCAAAATGTACTCAGAATTTGACTTTAAGTTACGTCGGCCACATTAGTGGTTATGTTCCTTGCCTCTAGTCCTTAGGTTCGCAGGTTCAAACCTGACTGGGATCAATGGATTTTTTAGGATGGAAAAATCCAAGCAACAAGTCTTCTGGGAGAGAATTTAAGCTATGGGTCAAAGTCTGAAAATTTTCAGACTTGTAAAAGAACCTTAAGCCTGAAAAAAAAGCTTCTAAGCAAAATTTACCAACCTTAATCATTCAAGTAATACCTTAATTGAAGTTTTATAGGAAAAATCACTATGAGGTTTAATTTAAGACTTAAATTAAAATTCTTTATACCTCACCTCGTATCCAGTCTCTCGATTAGAAGAAAATTAGAAGACTGGATATGAGGTGAGGTATAAAAAATTTTAATTTAAATCCTTAGTTGCCTACTAGATGTGTTATTGGTTTTGTATGCTGACCACATGCAATTCATGATATTTTTAAGGAAATAAGTGTAACTAAATTAGCTTGGTCTAGAAACTCCTAACAAAGGGAGAAGGTTACGGATAAACTCAAAGGACCATAAAGCTTAAAAAGTAAATAAGTTGCAATATCTATACAAAAAATGGTATGTATAGAATAAATAATGTTAATATTTTATGAAAACCAACCATCCTTAGAAAATTAAAATATTCTATTTAAAATAACTTACAGAATTTATGTAGATGTTAAAAATGAAGGTAACAAATTCCACAGAACAAAAACTGCTGCACTGCTTCTCAACAGAATTCTCATATGAATCTGAACTAAGAAATCACAATCAGGATTTAAATAGTAAATAACTGTGGGGGTGACATAATAAAATATTACATACTAAATTTAGTTAAGTTACTAAGTTTAGATAAGGAAATATGTATGTGTAAGATTACAGTGCAATATTATCATTATAAATACTCAAGGACATTCCTATCAAAATGTTACAGATTTACATTATTCAAGATTCTACATATGGAATACCATGCAAATATATCTTGTGAACTATTTTCATAATATTAATTAATTCTGATAATACCTCTCTTTAAAACTCCTGCAGTTATGTATTTCTTTAAAACTATGGCCTATAGCAGCAAATGTCGCTTATCTTATAGTTGATAACATAATCATTATTGAAAAACTATAACTGTCACAAGCAGAAATGAAAGAAAAACCTTAAATGAAGAAATTTAACATACAAACTATTGCCTATATTTGAAATAATTTACTCTCTCTCTATTTTTTCTTGTATTAGTCACCACAGATGACTGGCCAAAAAATACAGCAGGTTTACTACTTAAATTAAATAAAGAAAGCCTAGCTTGTATGAAATTGTACACACATATATATATATATATATATGTATGTGTGTGTATATGTCCACCGCTGTGGTCTCGAGGTAGCATGCTGCCTTGTCACGCAGGGGGCCGGGTTCGATTCTGGTCAGGACAGGCATCTGGATGAGGTTTTTTTCTGGGTTTTTCCTCACCTGTAAGACAGATGTCAGGAAGCTTAGGACCCAACGGTCACCAAAAATCATCCGACCATCATCATCATCCTTATCATTACCATCATCATCATTTCACTGGTGTGGAAAGCAACGGGAAGCTACCACACCTATAATCCCCTAGTAAAGCTGCAAAGCATAGCATGAAAATGTTATGATTATAGTGAAAGATCTGCCCTCCGGCAGAATTACTATGGATGGATATATATATATATATTTTTTTTTTTTCAGTTTTGTATATCTAAGGCTTGGACATCTAAGCCCATATTTTATGATAATATAAACATTGATCCCACTACAGGCCTCAGGAGACCCTTGGGGTAATAGGATGTTAAGGCTCCCACATTTTCTAGACAATCAGCACTTTATGCCAGCTGGGTTGTCAGCCCTGCGTGACGGCCGCATTTACCCCCAGAACAAGCTTCTGGTACTCATTTCCGTTAGTGGCTGAGTCGACCCCAGGGCAATGTGCTGCCAGAAGGTTTGGGTCGGTTTAAAAATCCTGACCCCACCGGGACTCGAATCCTCGACCTTCCGGCTTGTAGTGTAGTGCCTTAACCACTACGCTATGGCATGCCCCTTTTATGATAGTATAAAATGATGAATATGATGAGAATGAAATTACAACCCAGCATTTGCTAGAAAAATCAAGAAGTTTGAACACAATTCTAAAATGCTACCACTTGAGTGACTTGCTTGGTAAAGGTAGCACTAATCTTAAGAAATATTGTTCAAAGTATCATCTATTAAATCCAGAATGCTCATGATATTAATTTTTTTAAATTGAAAAGTAGAAAAAAATATTTTTTAACAATTTTAAAAATGTTTAATTTAATTGAGGAGGGCCTAACAATGACTTATGGCAATACATGCCCTTCTTGAAGTACTGATCTTGTTTTAACATACCGTGTATTAAAATTTTGTGTACATCTGAGCTGCTACCTAGATAGCACAACTGTAGAAAGAGTACAAGTATACCATGTTGCATTAGTCTTGTAAGTGATCAGATGTCCATGCAGTAGTTAGTGCTTCATTCCCGTGTAGGTGACTTGTGTTAAAAATGCTGTGATTCCATGATAATTCTATGGAAGGCAACAAAGTAAGAAATTAGCCTGTAAACATTTCATACTTAATGAAAATACACCTCTTCAAATGGTGCTGAGACCACAATAAAAATGTTTAATTTATTACATTTATTTCTTGGTTTTCGAAAATGCACAATGTCAAAATGTTGCACATATCTACAGTTAGAGGCCACACCTACTCACAATTTGACCGAAATTTTGGCTTATACAGCATTAAAATGCAAAAAAAAAATTGACAGTGGAAAATGATAAAGAATTTCATCTTGTCAGGAGAAAAAAAAACAACCCTATTCAGTTCTATGAGACAGTTCCATTTTGAAAGAATATATTTGAAGAGAAAAATTATACACTCAGACTAGGGTTTGAACCCAGGACCTTTCACACACTACGCGAATACTCTATCAAGTGAGCTATCTGAGCAACTCCAATCTAAATGCAAATCTTTCTCTTATATATGCTGTTAATTCCCACGCACCAAATGCATGTTTATGTTGGTATAGAGATATGTGGATATTTTCTCTGCGATAAATTCTAAATATATTGAAGATGCATTGAAATTACTCAACCTTCAGGATGAATCTGTAAAATATACTATGGAATTGGAAAAAAAAAAATAACAAAATCCCATTTTTGAACCTTTACATGATAAGGAATGAACTACAAGGAAAAATTGAATTCAATATATACAGGAAGAATACTCATAGAGACAATTATATAAAGTCTTCAGGTTTCAATCATATTGTGCATAAACATGCAATTTTCAACAGTTTGATACATAGATTATTAAATGTTCCATTAAATGAAGAAGATTTTAAGAAAGAATACAATCACATTTTGAACATAGCCAATTTAAATGGTTTTGGAAAAGAATTGTAAATAAATGAAAGAAATTCAGGCAACAAAAAAGATTGAAAGAATACACTACCCTGCAATCTGATTCAAAGAAAGGAAAACAATTTAAGAAAATTACTTATCATCCTGAAATACATAACAAATTTCAAGAAATTCAATATTACATTGGCACCGATAAATAAATTTAGCCTTTGTAATCTATTAATAACTAATAATAAATTGAACACCCCAGATAGCAAAAAATCTGGAATTTATCAAATTAATTGTAAGGACTGTAATAAAGTATACATAGGAAAAATAAAAAAGGAATTTGGACACTCGCACAAAGGAACATTTAGAAATATTAAAAATGGTGAAATTGAAAAATCAGCTATTACAGCACATAGTTTGTTGGAGAATCATAAAATTGAAAAAGAGGCCCAACTTTTAAAACATTTGGAAAAACCTTTAGAATTGACAATTTGGGAGAAGATATATATTCAGATGAATAAATTTAGATCCATGAATTTCAAGATTCCTGATGAACATGACCTAATCTCGAAGTTCATCAAATCAACACCAGATGGAGATTCCAACGAAAAGCCAGTAGTCATAATGTCGGTTGAAAATGAGAGAGATGGTTCTCTTGAAAACTAGTTCCCGTGTTTAAAGAAACATGAAATATGAGGTAAGATAAAAAAATGATTCATTAATTTATGAATTAAGAACCTCATAATGTTATTTCCCATATTTAACTATAAATATAACAAAATTACAAGTAGAAAGAGAAGATAATATAAATACTAAAAATTGGATGAAACTCACTTATACAGGAAACGAAACAATTAAATTAGCAAATTCATTCAAAAAACATGACAAAAACTTAAAAATTGCCTTTAAAACTTCCTATAAACTTAACATAATTTCAAAGAAAATAGAAGAACCTGATAATTATCAAAATAAAGGCATTTATAAACTAAAATGTAAGAGTTGCGACAAATTTTATATTGGGGAAAAAACAAAAAAATTTTAATAATAACGAAGAAAAATCAAGTTTTGCAAAACACACGTTACAAATGCATCATCAGTTTAACAAATTCGAAGATACCATGACAAAGGGAGTAACAAGAATAAGATTAGCATCTTACAAAATGTGGAAATTTTAAGATAAATGAAGAATATAAATATTCTAAATGAGAACACACCCATATACCTAATCCCATTATATAAATTATACACCGATATCAGTATCAATTAGCATGCCACAGGCTAATTTAGTTATGCATATTTACTTACTGATGTCAACAAGTGACATGTGGTTAGCACATCACCTCAATGAGACATCCAGTAGGTAGGCGACATTGTTACTATCATAGTGATTTTTCCTATAAAAGTTCAACATTAATCATGATTGGAGGGAGGTGAATTATACAGAAAGTGATTGGAAAATATTACCTCAGGATAAGGATATATGGAGGGCTTATGTGCATGTTGCCACGAACTTCCAAATTTGGTAGTCTCAGTGAGTTAGTTAGTTAGTTGTACATTTGGTTTTACAATCACAATTCAGCATGAAGTCATTCTTAAAACATATTTCAATGCTGTAATTGAATTATTTTAATTAATAATTTTAGCATGTTTTATTTGTCTTAAATTATTATCAATTTAATTGAATGAAATATCATTATAAACAAAAAATCATGGAATGCAAATCATACTGACTATTAATTCTGCACTCAATGTTATTTAGTCATGTAAGATAAGCAATTGCTTACAAAGTGATAGATTCCACAAATTGCAAAGTTTTGTAACATTCTTTGTGTGTCTGAAGCAAAATTACTGTTCCATACTTTTCTCCAGTCTACAGATTATGGAATTAATATGTCTATTTTCAATCTATGTACTGCTTTGCAGACCACTTTATGAAGGCTGAATAGAAAGAAATTTAAATTAGATGTTTAACTAAAAATTTAAATTTAAATTCTTTCCACCTCACCTCATATCCTGTCTTCTAATTACAAGACCTTAGTGGTTCTTCTTCTTAACACATTGGTGACGGGCCACAGAGATCTCCGTGTTTAAATGGCCAGCGCTAGACGACCGGTCACGGAGATTTCCATTTTTACATTTTCTATGGCTTCCCTGCCTCTTTGCTTTTGAATGAGGCATTCAATTTTGTTTCTTCTCATTGTGAAATAAATTTTAGTTGTTTTTGTACCCCTCTCTTCTCTTTTATGAAATTGCCAACTTTACAGAAAGAGTTGTTTACAATTTTATGACAGCTGGCTGGTGAAATATGGAATTTTAGTGCAGGTAGTTAGGCGATTACGGGATACGTATGTAACCTGTAAATATATGTTGCAGAGCGGAAAAATTAAAAGAAACTCTATTTTGCGTTCTGGAGCCGAATTTATATCTGTGGCATCATGTCCACCAGGATAATTATTATAATAGTGTGGCTATAGCTGAAAATTTGCTCGAAAGAAAGACAAGAGTTTCTGAAGCAATAAAAATTAACAGAGGGCTTCCAAAATCATTTGTGGAAGCAGGAAATAAAATCAAACTAGGAGAAAGTGTTTTTATAGTAAGGGGGACCTTTTACTACAAACATCGAAAGATAAAAGAGACGTAAGAATGGTTAGCACATTGCATCAGGCAACATGAGAGTGGGAGGAATAAAGTTGTAAAAATGCCCTATTGAGTACTTCAATATAACAAGTAGGCCTATGTGAAGGGTGTAGACAGGGCTGGCCAGTACGTATCATATTACTCCATCCTTAGAAAAATAGTGAAATGGAGCTAGAAAGTTGTATTGTGGCTTCTGAATTGTGCACTCTTTAGTGCTTTCAGGGTCTATAAATTTCAAAATCCTAACAGCAAAATGTCAAACAGAAGTTTTTTGCTTGAAACAGCCTCTTGTTTGGCAGTCGTGAAATTAGGAACAGATGACAGGGAAGACGAGGAAAGACAGAGAGAAAAGAAACCACTTCTAGGAGACCATCTCACGACCCACCAGGGAGGTTAAGACATTAAGAAAAATAAATTAACACCAACTGTGATTGGAAAGAAAAAAATGCCCTCCAAACTTTGCCGTGTTTTTAGTGAACACAAGAGAAGAAACTCGCTACATATGCTCTTTTGCACTGTGCCTTTACATAAAGGGAAATGTTTCCAACGCTATCAAACTCTCAATTTCTACTAGAAGGTCTGGTGAGAACACTAATAAAGATTTACTTATGCATTATTGTTATTTACTGTAAATATATTGATGCAAAAATCACACTGTGCTAGCGCCGTTTAAAATTTAAAAGTCCACCCTGCTGACAGAAATGTCCGGTCTAGCAGCGGTGGGTGGAATGCACAGCTGTTGGTCACCAATGTGTTAACCCTCTTCATGCCACTGGTAAAATCACTTGTGTCAGAGATTTAAATCGCATCTGCCGATGTATTCGGCTTTGCAAGTACTTTAAATATATTGTCTGGCAGGTAATGGACAGGAGCATCAGAGCTGATCTAATCAGCTCATGGCACTTAAAGGGACCCTTAATTAGCTCAAACAGCCCAGTGGGTATGAATAATCCTTGGATGAATGTACCGCTACCAAAACGGACCACAGTGAAAACTCAATGTGTTTAATTATATAAAGACCTAAACCAGTGACTCAAAGCAATCATTCCTTGATAATGTCATGTGGGATCATGCCGAAATGTCGGAATCAATGGCCAGAGACCGACCTTGAATGCATGATGTGCAAAACCCAAAAAAAAAAATTCTTAATCATACTTATATCCACAAAAATCTACAATATAACATATATATATATATATATATATATTTTTTTTTTCCCAATGTCATCAGGTTTCACATTGGCAGAATTGGAACCCACTTCTGGAGTTTGGGTGTCTGGAAGACAGAGTTATGTTATCCCAATGATATGATGGGTGATAAATTATAATAAAGCATCAGAAGACTCCTTAAACCTAAATTTAACCTAAATCCCAGACCATGGGCAGTGACCACAGGAATAATTCCTTTTAAGGAAAAATGTTTGTGGTCTGAGTGGGAATTGAGCCCAGGACCTCGTAAACCATAGTCAGATGCCCATGACCATGAGACTGGTCACACAATACATATATATATATATATATATATATATATATATATATATATATAAAGTTTGGTCAATATACAGGGTGTAACAAAACTGAATGGCAAAATTCTTCATATTGACAGAAGAATAAAGTCTAGTAGAACATGGGTCTGGAAATTTATAATTAGAGAGTTATTCAAAGTTTTATAAATGTTAATGCATGATGATACCTTGATATCTGGACAAATATATGAGAGACTGGTTACAATTGTTACATAAGAAAACATGGTATGAATAAAATTGCTATTCACTTGAGTACTTGTTAACACCTTACAAATAATTTCTCGTCACCTCTAGGTTACTTAGCCATATCTGATTGGTTTGTCTCCGATGGTTTACAGTGTGGTGGGAAGATTAATGTTTTCAGTGGTTTTACAGTGTGATGGGAAGAAGTATGTTTTCAGTGAGCTGAGAAGGTGAGCATTATGCCTGTTTTCAGTGCTTTACTAACTAACTCACTGGCACTATCGAACCCATAGGCTCAAGGCCGCGCGGACATAAGCTCTCCATATATCCATATCCTGAGCCAATGTTTTCCAATCATCCCCTGTATAATCTACTTCCCTCAAATCATAGTTAATGTTATTCTCCCACCTCATTCTTGGTCTACCAACTGGGCGTTTTCCCTCTGGTTTTCCTACAAGAATCTTCCATGCATGTCTTTCATTCCCATTCGTGCCACATGTTCTGCCCATCGCAGTCTATGAGACTTAACTGTTCTCATTATATCTGGCTTCCTATAAAGACCATGTAATTCACTGTTATGCAAGTCTTCTCCATTCACCTGTCTGTTCATCTCTCTTTGGTCCAACAATTTTCCTAAGAACTTTATTCTCAAACACTCGTAATCTCCTTTCCTGCCTTAAAGTAAGAGTTCATGTTTCGCATCCATATAATATAACTGGTAGAATAATAGTTTTATATATTTTCAGTTTAATGTTTTTTTAAAGGAGTTGGGAAGTCAAGAGTCTCTGTAATGCATAATAACATGCATTTCCAGAATTGAGCCCATGTTTAATTTCCTTGTGCATCTCATTCCTGTTTGTGATTATTGTTCCTAGGTATTTGAATTCAGCCACTTCCTCAAAATTTCCCTCATTTGTCATTAGCTGTCCATTTCCATTATATAATGTATGTTTGAATAACTCTGTAATTATAAATTTCTGAACATATGTTATACTAGAATATTTTTTCTTCTTCTGTCAATATGAGGAATTCATTCCTGAAATTTTGTCATTGACTTTTGTTACATTCAGTATATACGCATAACTTACCCGTTGAACTTTGTTACACTCTGTATACATATAACTTACTGACTGCATCTTAAAGATCTTAGAGCTTCCCTACATTTTTTGTGTCAAGTCCCACCTAAGCCTTTCTAAAATTCTTATGCCCTCTAATTAACATATAGATAATTCAAAATCATCATCAGCATCAACGATTAGCCCTTAAGGTCTGTTCCGATCTCATGTTAGAATTGGTCTGTCCATCTTTTACTGGGTCTTCCTACATTTCTTCGTCTTAGTAGTTAGTAGTGAAAAATCTGTTTCAAGATTCTGTTGTTATCCATTCTATTGATATGGTCCATCCATTCATTCATCTCTGTATTGTGCAATTCTATCTAATAGTTTGAATATATTCAGTTCTCTTCGTATTTTTTAATCTGTTATTGTATAGCCGGCCACACTCCTCAAAAATCTCTTTTCTGAAGTTTCTATTCTTTGTCCTGGTGTTTTTAAGACCCAGTGTTCCGATCCATATAGCAGTGTTGGAACCACCATTGTTTTATAAAATTTTAAGTAGAAATAGGAAAAAAAAACTTAACAGAAAAAAAAACAAATAAGTATAAAACAAAAAACACTAAATATTCATTTATCCTTTAATGTAAATGGCAGATTTAAAATTAAAACATAGAAAGTGTCACTAAATATTTATGCACACTCATTTTAATTTTTTTTTACCATATCATAAAACTTCTTCTTCTCTTACATGGCACAACAGGCCTAGCCTACAAACAAATTCAGAAAAAAAAATTCCATTCTAATTAATCATTTTTTGCCAACTGAGATTATTGAGAATTAAAAATGTATACTTTTTTAAATCAACAGCTTTTACAACACTTTAAATGAATGGTTATTTCAAATTGAGATACCAGTGATTCTCCTTTTAATACAAGTTAGATCATAGTTGACAGTTTGGTTTTTAAACTCTAAACAGTCTCATTCTCAAATTGCCTTCCTTACCAATTAAATTGCCCCCTTTGTGGAGTGTGGGCCCCATTGTAGTGAAACACTATCCTAGAGGCAATATGACATATGTTAAAGCATTTATAAATAAGAATTAGTAAAAATGAAGTTTAATTAGTTTTTCATCTCTCTTGTAAAATTAGTTTTTTTTGGGCTTAACTACTTGTTTTTTAAATAAAGTTGAGATATTATTTGCAGCTGAAAGAGTTTGGGTACATCAAGATGGCTCCTAAAACAAATTTTAGATTGATACCAATAAGAAATAGAAGGAGATAAAGTCTAGTTGCAGGGATGAAAATAATTTCAGATAGAATGAAAATGAAAGGCTGAGAATAGAATACCAAAAGCAGCATACAACTATTCACCATGAGGAAGAAGAGGTTTGGGAAGACCAAGGAAAAGATGGAAAGAGCAGCAATTTGGAGCCGGAACAGGCTAGTAAATAAGCCTAAACCGCGAAGAAGAAGAAGAAAGGCTTAGAAAATGAAAGCTGATTGGTTAGACAAGAATTTGGACACAAGAACATACTTGAATATTTGAAAAGTATTCATGTATGTAATAGTTCATAAATATTGTTGATATAAACAAAGTTTCATAAAAACATTTATTTATTTTTTCAATCATTATATTCAATAATTTCTAGTAGCCTAATTAAGTAGTTATAGGATAATTGTGTTATATTTTGAGATACCATAATTACGTAGTAATTGAATAATACTTACAGATTTTAGTAGATTCTGCAATTTCACAATATGTTTTTGTGCAATATGAAATGAAATGCTCTTATCACAAAACTACCAGATATTTATATCCACTTAATAACAAGTGCATTGAAAGGAAATGTGTCTGGTATTATGTACATATGAGAAATGAGTTTCAATTATTTTATCAGTGAAATGAAGTGTGTAAATTAATATAATACAGCATATATGGCTTTTATCTGCTGATTATATAATCTCTCGTCTGGTACCATTATCACAGTTCAAAAACAATAACTCAACTAAACTTGTTAAATAAGTAAATGTTTTTACATTGGATAGGTTTATCATTTATAAGGACATCCAATTCATTAAAAAAATTACTGTGATTAAGATAAACATTCTCATTTAAAAACAGAGTAAAGTCATGTGATATTTTTGGAATAGGAATGCATAGGCTAAGATTTTGGTGAACTTAAAAAATACAGGGCTATTCAGAAAGAAGGGAACAGACTTCAAACATTTATTTCTTCCAAACTACAAAAAATATCAAAATTCCGTTTCTGGAAATAGAAAAGTTCAAATTTCACTATTTTATGCATTCAATAAGAGTACAATGTGTTACATGACAAATATCAAAACGGTGGCTCATTTCTTGCCACACACGAATCAGCTGGTCTCTAGTTATCGAATTCACAGCTTCAACAATTCGATGTCGCAGATTTTCAAGAGTGTCAGTCATAGGAGGGATAAAACCATGGTCTTTTATGTAACCCCACAGATAAAAATCACATGGGGTTAGGTCTGGCAATCTGGGAGGCCACCGGTCTTCCAATCCAACATCCTGTTGTGTCACCATTTTAATACAAACAATCAATATGACAAGCAACAGCGCCAAATCGGCTGTGATCAGAACTTCAATCTTTTCTCTTTCCAGGAGTGTTGGAATTGTGTTTCTATTTTTTTGTAGTTTGGAAGAAATAAAATGTTTGAAGTCAGTTCCTTCTTTCTGAATAGCCCTATATTTTAAATGTTGAACTTTATTAAGAATTGGGAAATGATTGGTCAAGAAATGGGATAAATTTAGCAGCTAAGACTTTTATAGCTTGTAATGCTCTATAATGATATTGGTAATAATAATAATAATAATAATAGTTCATCATAGTGATATAGGTAGAATGTTGTTGCCTCAGATGTAGGAGGCCTGGATTTGATCCCCACTTAGGACAAGTTTCCAGGGTGAGGTTTTCATAGGACAAAATGTTAAAAAACTTTCTGAGGATCAAATAGTCCCTCAAAATTATTCTACCCGTCATCCATATCATATAATGGCTAGTTTAAAAGAAAAATGTTACAAATACACATTATAAACATCTATACTGATGTTTTTATTATTAATTTAACACTTTTCACTGAATGATAAATTATATTTGAAGAGAAAAATTCTCGCCCAGACCGAGACTCGAACCCGGGACCTTTGGCTTTCTGAGCCATGAAAGCCAACTGAGCTACCAGGGCAAGTTCCGATCTAGACGCAAATTTTTCTCTTATATACGTTGTAATTCCCGTGCACCAAATGCTATGAAACCTTTGCTTCTATCCTTACTAATGGTGGTTTCTTAGTTAAGAAGACATTTATTGGGAATTTAAACACTACTTTACAAAGCCAGTAGAGCTTCTATTGATGTATTTATTATTAATTTAACACTTCTCAATGAAGGATAAATTATATTTGAAGAGAAAAATTTTCACCCAGACTAAAACTTGAACCCGGGACCTTTGGCTTTCCGGGCCAATTCTCTACCAACTGAGCTACTGGGGTGAGTTCCGATCTAGGCGCAAATTTTTCTCTTATATACATTGTAATTCCCGTGCACCAAATGCTATGAAACCTTTGCTTCTATCCTTACAAATGGCGGCTTCTTAGTTAAGAAGACATTTATTGGGAATTTAAACACTACTTTGGCTTTCTGGGCCAATGCTCTACCAACTGAGCTCCAGGGTGAGTTTCAATCTATAAGGGTTACAGTCTCGGTCTGGGCAAAATGTTTCTCTTCAAATATATATACTGATGTTTATATTTATAAATCCTATGATATGTTATGACCTTGATGTTAAAAAATCTATAAATCAGATAACTAACTCACTGGCACTATTGAACAAGTAGAGTAATGGCTGGACATAAGTTCTCCACACATCACCCCTTTCCTGAGCTAATATTTTCCAATCATCCCCTGTATAATCTTCTTCCCACGAATCATGGTTAATGTTACTCTCCTACCTCATTCTCATAATTTATTAAAAAAATCTTGACTCATTCTTGGCCTACCTACTGGGTGCTTTCCCTCTGGTTTTCCCACAAGAAGTTTCCATGCCCCTCTTTCATTCCCCATTCATGCTACATCCTGTGTTTGAGTCTTTGCCATGGATTCCCTGAAGTAGTCCACGCCCGGAGAACCGAATGGGGGGGCTATTTTACCCCAGTGAAATCCATGTCCATGTTTCTTGATAGTTGTAATTTTTACAGTGAAAGATTGTAACTTATTTGACCAAGGTACTTTTTTTCATTTGGCTTATCTCTTCAACCTGTCCAGCATGGGTAATCCTTGTGGTAGCAATGCTACTGTCATCATAGTTCTTGAGGTCATTTAAGCATGCAGACCACTCCAAAATCAGATGAAATGAAAAATAAATTAATGAATCCATCATGGCAAGCCAGCTTCTAAGAGCCAAGATTGACAGAAGAGTTGCTGTCACTCTCTAGAAGATAACAATACAGGGAGTCACTTGATTAGCATGATTCAATTCCTTAAATTTAGAAAAAGATTATGAGCTAATAAAATTGAGCTCGATTTAACAACTCGCCTCACAGTTATATATTTCTTGAAGACTAGTTTCAATACATCTTCGTATCAGCTTCAATTCTATCTAATGTTAGGTGGAATTGAAAATGATACGAAGATGTATTGAAACTAGTCTTCAAGAAATCTACAATTATGAGCAGTGGCTGCTCATGTTTGGTCAGAAAAACACAAAATAGATGTAAACACAAAAATATTAATACAGTTAGAAAACAAAAATTAACTCACCATATGGGGAAAAATCTATATACAGAAGAACAAGGAAAGAATTATGAACTTTGGAATTCCCACAGAAAGGAACCTCATTAGTAAATTTATTGGACCAGAGGCAGAGAGAGCAGGAGTCAAGAATCAGGGCCGACAACATGAGAAGATTCAGTCTGTAATTGTTGATGATGGGACTAAGAAGCCCTGAAACATATGTTCGACAAGAACAACTATAAGAGGTAAGAATGAACAGACAAAATGTTTCAATTATGAGGTCAAATTTAATATATAAATCTAACTCAATTTTATTAATTAAAATAAACCTCATAGCTTCACTTCCTTTAAACATTAATGAAGAAAGTGTTTGGACAGTGTTATGCATCACCTGGCTAAGTGTCATTATGTATTAAAGTTTAAGTCAATCTTCACTATTTATTGTAGCACCAATCTAACAATACTACTGGATATTCCAAGTTATGTTCCTTGTTTGAGAGTTATACATCAACAATCTAAGAGCAGGAACATTTGGCGCTTAGTGCATGATGCAAAATTTAGATTAGCATTTATGAAAATCTGGTCTCATAACCATTTGTTGCAGAACATAGAGTCTCTGACAGGATTGGATGGTGCTTACATTTTTTTTAATAATGAGTCTATATTTAAAGATTTGGCGCTAAAAGTGTGTGTACACTTACTTCATGAGTCAGTGCAACAGATGGCATCAAAATTTCATTTTTTAAAAATGGTGCTTAGCCAGTTGATGCATAGCATCGTTCATTTGAGAATAAAGTTCTTAGGAAAAATTTCGGACCAAAAAGAGATAAATCAGAGAGGCAAAGAAAGAAGACTATAGAACAGTGAACTACATGATCTTTATAGGAATTCAAATATAAGAAGAGGTAAGTCTCATAGACTGCAATAGACAGGACATGTGACACGAATTGGGAATGAAAGAGAGGCAAAGAAACTCCCTGGAGGAAAACCAGACGAAAAGCATCCAGTAGACAGGGCCAAGAATGAGTTGGAAGAATAATATTAAACATGATTTGAGGGAAGTAGACTGTACAAGGGATGATTCAAAAACATTAGCTCAGGATAGGCATGTATGGAGAGCTTATGTACATATGGCCATGAACCTATGAGCTCAATAGTGCCAGTAAGTTAGTTAGATATTATTGTTGTTGTTATTATTATAATTATAAAGCAAAATTTACCGAATTTTCCCATCCTAGTACTACCTTGGTTTCCTAGATGTCAGTAAGAGGCGGAAAGCTGACCACGGACCACTCAAATGACATCTATACGAAAACAAGTGTAACTAAATTAGTATGGTTCAAATTCTTCACTGTAGGGGGAGAGCGCCTAAATCTCTGTTAAGGAAAACATGGGCTTACAAGATTACAAGAAGATTATTATTATTATTGTTATTATTTATTGTTGTTTTTTTTTATAGGGGAATTAAACCCAATGGGTACAACTTGGACACTACACACACCCAGTCCCAAGGTTGAGATTGTTGTTATTTGTTGAACAGTAAAAATAGTAAGGAATAGCATGGACTTCTGAGGAAGGCCAGCATCAAGGCTTCTTAACCCAATGATGGTGATGAAATTAAATTGAGGATAATAAATACAGAATTAAAAGGAAATAAACATGAAAAATAATACAAGTAAAATTTTTATTATAAGAAAATATTGCTATATCATTAGAAATAACTGTAATGCCAAATTATACAAAAATAGTAATTCATTCTGATATTCAACATTATTGTGTGTAAAATAGTACTTTATAGATTTTTTATTGTATCACCAAAAATCATCTTTACTTGAATCATCTTTTTTGCTCTGATCTCCAATTGATATTGCAACTTCACTTTCTCCATCAGTAGGTGATTCTGATTTCTCTTTTTCTGGTTTTGAACTCTCAAATATTTTTGGATCATTTAAATCAATATCACCATTAATTTTTCTCACTTGGTCCTCATTATGTAAAATAGTTTGAATTTCTTGAATTAGCACAGGTTCTTCATTATCTGGATTTGATTCTGTAATTAGACTTTCATTTCTTCTTTCTTCTGTTGTAGAAGAAAGTACAATATTTTCAGTATTTTTTAATTCATTGACAGTATTCTCAGGTGATATGTTTGACATTTTAAATTCATTCCCTTTAGGTGAATTTTCTTTTATTTCATTTTGTTTGTTTGTTACCAAGTTAAGTTCACTACTTCTGGCAATTGATATGTTTGATTCTGACATTCCTGCTTCCTTGTATTTCACAGTTGTTTGAGTACCAGACCCAGATATTTCTGATAACATTTCTTCATTGTGTGTTGAAAAGATATTAGGATCTTTGTCATTTTCTACATCAGGTTGAACTAAAGATTGTCTGTCGGTTGATGTGCTTCCAAGAGTAAGATTTTTTACACTACTGGAAATAGTGTTGCCCGATACATTACAAACAGGAAGACCTCCGTAGTCGTTGCTTTCACCCTCTGTAGTCTCACTAAGTATAAATGATCCCGATGGATGTAAATCTTCGCTAAAAGTTGTTTGTGATTTTGATAAGTCACTTATGGTAGGAAATAATTTTTTAATACTAGAACTTTCAGAATTATTAGTCTGAGCTACTTTTTCAACAGATGCTGAATCCTTGATTGGATTTTCTTTTTCTAAAGCTGAATTGAAATGTGACGAAAGTTCATAATGTAGCTGCCAATTATTATCAGTAGAAAATATGTGCATTAAGTTTGTTTCCTGATTACTGCTTGGCATATCTGTTCTTGGGAAATGTTGAAGGCTGGATGCTGCATTTTCTTGTAATCTATTCATGTAAGGGATTGTTCCTGTTTCCTTCCTTGAAGAATTTTGAACCGCTGATGTTATTGGTCTTTCTAAAGTGTATGATTGTACAGTTTTTAAAGCACTGTTATTTTCTGCCTGCTTTGCTGGACTTTCTATTGAAGATACTTGAGGACTTGTGTATACCATAGTAGTTTTTAAAGGCGTGCAAAATGTTACATTAGTATTTGGATTATGAGATTCTGAAAATGTAATACTGTTAGTATCCAATACATGTATTTGAGTCAAACTAGTTCTTCTTCCCAATCTCCCTCCAGAGGAATCTTTAGGCTGCAGATTTTCACTTCTGGGATGTCCTGCACTTGTTGATGGGTGAGATGAGAACCTGGATTCTGCAAGATCTGTCATAAATCTACTTTGTGGTACTACTGTACTGTTCAGTCCTGGATAAGGTTGTGAAGTAAACCGCCCCATTAGATACCCAGTAGAAACAACAGGCTGAGGTCTATATTGAATCCCACTTCCTAATGAAAGTGGAACCGTGGATGATATTCTCTCATTCTGGTATACAGAAGAAAAAGTTCTTGATGTTGTATTTGAAATCAAAGGATTGAATAAAGTGTTATTATACCTGGAAGTCGAAGGCCTGTTATCATAATTGAAACTGCTAAAAACTGGCATGTGACTTCCTCCAGTGGCAGAGGAATACAATGGTTGACTAGATGTAAAACTTCCAAAACCGAAAGAACTATTATTATATTGTAAATGAGGAGGCAGAACTGGATGAAATAGAAGAGAAGCGGTTGGACCAATATTTTCATGACGTCTTCTGAAATTCTGATAGCTTCTATCTACAGCTTCACTTTCTTCTTCTAATTTCCGTAGACGTCGCCTTGCTTCCTGTAGAATTTCTTCTGTAGGACTTGTTTCATCCGAACTATTTGAATTACTATGTACCATAAGACGCCTAGGTGGTTTCTTCCTCGATTCTCTACGATGTGTTATGTTAGAGAGACCTGAAGATGAACTAATATTAATAACTGGAGGTGAAGCTTGTTGTAAAGTTTGTGGAGGTGTTATGAAGTTGAGCTCTTCTCCAGCACCTACCTGACGAGTTAGGCGAGGACTATGAGGTGGTAATGGAGGTGGGGGTGGTGGAGGGGGTGCTATAAGAGGCGGGGCTGTGATGGTGCCAGGGCCTGGAGTCAAAAACATTGGTTGCAATAAGCGTGGGTCACAAGGACCAGGCTCAGGAGTATGATGGTTTGAAAGAAGAGTAATGGCAGTATGAGCATCTTCAAGTTGATTTGCTAAGTCGGCAGCATGGCTGGTGAGTTCATCGATGCGAAGACGTTGTTGCTGTGTATGCCCTCTCAGTTCTTCATTCTCTCTCTGAACTTGTCGCAGCATATCTGTTAAATACTGATGTTGTTGTAGCTGCTGTTGAGTCTGTATATTTTCCATGTCCTAAAAATAATTTTAAAAATTATCAGTACAACAAGGATCTGATTATTACTGTAATAGAGATAAAAATTACTAGTTATAATAAAAGTTTAGGAATTATTAATCAAGTTATGAAACCATCCCTTGTACAAAAAAACACCAGATTACGTTTACATAACACTTTGGCTAGACCAGTGTTGACCTATGGTAGTGAAGCATGGACACTAAAAAGACAACATGAAAGCAGAATAACAGCTTGTGAAATGAGATTCATGCGCACAACAGTGGGTTACACCAGATGGGATCGGGAAAAGGGAACAACCAATATCTTTAAAGAATTGAAGACTATGCCAATCTTGGTAATCAGATTAAACAGTTTTTACCAACTAAATTGGAAACACCATTCTGAAAGAGATGAGTTCAAATCGAATCCCCAACGCTGTTTCTAATTATATACCAAGAGGACGAAGAGTCACATGGGGCTGTCCTAAATTAAATGCTGGCGAGGAAATTTTCTATAGGATAGTAACAGGCCTTGGCCTAATACTTGGAAGGAAGAAGAAGATATACTTACTTCAGTTAATTGTATAAGAAGAGAGCAATTATTAGGTTCCTTTAGAGTAGATGCAATCATCACATTGCTCTAGGGAGTAACCTTGAACTGATCTCCTCTCTTAGACTAGAAACATGAGATAGGGGACCTATAAACAGGGTACTTGAAGACTGATGGTTCTAGAACTGTGCAGAAATAATGCTGCCATACAAACTGTTTGAATGCATTATTATTTGTTCTATTAATACTACGGTATTATATTATTTTCAACATTATATTATATAAAAATATATATTAGGCCTATATGTTGTTTTGAAGTAGCATGCTGCCTTGTCACGCAGTGGGTCTGGGTTCAATTCCCAGTCAAGACAGGCTCCTGGGTAAGGTTTATTTTGGGGTTTTTCCTCACCTGTAAGATAAATGTCAGGAAGCTTAGGACCCAATGGTCCCCAAAAAATATCCGGCCATAATCATCATCCTTATCATTATCATCATCATCCTTCACCAGTGTGGAAAGCAACGGGAAGCTACCACACCTATAATTCCCTAGTAAAGCTGCAAAGCATAGCATGAAAATGTTATGATTGCAGTGAAAGACCTGCCCTTGGGCAGAATTACTATGGATGGATATTTTTATGTCATATAATAACATTTATAAGATTCATGATAAGTTCCGTTGAGGTATTATTCAAAATTAAAATTATGTCTCATCAACTTTATTAGTTATTTATCTGTGGCGCTTTTGGGACTAGTTCAAGACTTTATTCACCAGAAGGAAAATCAAGCTATGCAAAACATGTTATCCATGAAGGACATTGTATGTTAGATATTGAAAACACCCTAACAATAATGCACAGAGAAAATAATCTAGCTAAGATAAATGTACTCGAGGAGATGGAAATTTTGAAGGCAGTTAACAACAATGACCATCTGATAAATGAAAATGCACCCAGTACGAGTAACCCCCTCTACCAGATTTTCAGTGAAACACCAGTTTTGAATCCTGCTGATGATGGGACTAGTCCCGAAAGCGCTACAAATAAATAACTAATAAAGTTGAGGAGAGGGACATTTTAGGTAAATATTTCATAGTTTTATATTTTAATATAATAACTCATTAGCACTAACGGACCCAGAAGTTCATGGCCTCATGGTTAATAAATTACAACAGAAGGTAACATTATGAGGTTCTTCTTAATGGAGCATCTTACCTCATAAATATTTGTGTATCATTTGACATGTTTCAATTGTATGAAGAACATTCGATTCTGGACAAAACATCTCTTTTTGAACCTTGTGTGGTGAATCTTGTTCAAGTGATGTATCGGACTGGCAAAAAAGTCCCAGAAATTTGTGAAAGTTATGAAGAAAGAAACATTTTTAACTGTGATGAAACAGGGCTTTTCTTCAGAGTCTTCCGAATAAACAATGGCCTTGAAAGGTGAAACTTGTGCAGGTGGCAAAATTTCAAAAGAAGCCATACTGTTCTACAGTGTATCAACATGGTACGCAAATTTGAAAAACCTCTCATTATTGGCAAAGCTTAGATGTTTTAAAGATACTGATTTGAGAAAATTGAATATGGAGTGATATGCTAATAAGCAATCTTGGACGATGAGAGCAACAATAACTGAATGGTGGCTGGGATTTGATAGAAGAATGGAAAGGTAAAAGAGGCAAGTGATTTTATTCATGGATAATGCCTTTTTAATAATTTTGATAAAACAATGGCAGTTCCAACACTACTATATGGATCGTAACACTGGGTCTTAACCAAAAACCAGGAACGAAGAATAGAAATGTCAGAAATGAGGTTTCTGAGGAGTGTGGCTGGCTATACAATAATGGATCAAAGGCAAAGTGAGGATATACAAAGAGAACTGAATATATTCAAACTATTAGATAGAATTACACAATACAGAGATGAATGGATGGACCACATCAATAGAATGGATAACAATAGAATTCCGAAACAGATTCTTCATTACAAACCACTAGGACGAAGAAATGTCGGAAGACCCAGTAGAAGATGGATAGACCAATTCTAACATGAGATCGGAACAGACCAGCAAGTCTAATCCTTGATGCAGATGATGATAATGCCTTTTCACATTATGATGTTGCACTACAAAATGTGAAAGTAATCTTTTTGTCACCAAACACAACTTAATTTTGCCAACCACTGGACCAGGGGATTATTCAAAATTTTTACAGGCAAAAAGTGTTGAGACATATTTTGGTCAGGGGCCTTTTTTTTTCAGGCTTGAGGTTCTTTTATGTCATGAATCTATAACAAGGATCCATGAATTTATTTATTTTCTGAAGGAAACCACCCTCAGAATGTTTACACCCTTGAAAACCCATTGTCCTGACCAGGATTGGACCTGCAAACCTCGGAACCAGAGGAGTGCATGGTAGCCATTAGTCCACCAGGACCGACATGTGTGTTGTTAACTAATTACTAAGGGTCAAATCTTTTATCGCATTACACCGTAAAAGGCGTTCTCTGCTGAGAAAGTTTTATCCTAATACGATTTTGCTTACTCAGAAACCTATTCATGCGATAATAATTGTTGAAATTTGTAAGCTACCTGACGAGGTAACTTAAGATAGAAACTTATCGTGAGAATCCCAAAGGGAACCGATGGTAACCGATGTAGTTTGAAACCTTGCAGCTTTATCCAAGATGTCGGACCTTGAAGACTTCGATCATGTTTTCGGTATACGCGGAGAAGAGGAATTTGATAGAGTCTACCAAAGAATTCAACTGGAAGAACAGGAGAATCGGCATAATATTGCACGATGCAGACGTCGTTGTATACGGTATTATTTGCAGGACGCAAGCGTAAATGCATTCCTCTATAGCAGACGAAAATAACGGAAGTGGTTTTATCGCTGAGAATTCTGGGTAATTTCTTGCCAATATTACGAAAACAACGGCTTTCATACATGACCAGTTTGTGGGTAGCTAATTCGATCTTTGCACTTGCTCACAGTGAGTCAGCTCACCAGTGATTGGAAGTAATTTGAGTAGAGACTAATGTATTTGCATGTGGCCCTAAGAGATGGAACAATTCCTTCGTAAACATGATGTAAGCATATGGTTGATGTGACCATTGTATATGACGTCAGAGGGAAGGGGGTTAGAATAGTTTTCTGTACCATTGGTTACAATAACATTGCTGAACTCTGTTGTTTAGTATCCAGTGCAGTAGGTATAATTCATAAAAATTAAATAAATTGTGATTATTTCTTACCTCATACTTCTATGTTCCTTTAAACACAGTACTGCGACTCCTTGTCACCATCGTCAGCTGTTTTCACGATTGTCAATTTTTTCTTTTGTTGATAATTATCCAAACTGCCAACTGATGTTCTTTTTAAGGAATTATTTTCTAAACTGCCATCTGGTGTTCTTTTTAATGAATCATTTTCTAAACTGCCATCTGTTGTATTTTTGAAGAACTTTGTAATCAAGCTCAGTTCGTCTGGAATTTAAGTTCATGGTTCTAGTATGGTTTTTTTGAATGTATATTTTTTCCCAAACTGTTAAATCTAAAGGTTTAGATAGATGTTTCAAAAGTTTTGCTTCTTTTTCAATCCTATGATGCTCTAATAAACTATGTGCTGCTATATCTGATTTTTCAATTTCTCCATTCTTTATGTTCCTGAAGTGTTCTTTTTTATGAGTTTCCAAATTCCTTTTTGTTTTTCTTATATATATCCTGTTGCAATCTTTGCAATCAATTTGATAAATTCCAGATTTTTTGTTGTCTGGGGTGTTAAATTTATTATTGCTTAACAGAAGATTACCCAGGCTGAATCTGTTAATTGGAGCCAATGTTATATAAAAATTTTTGAAACTTATTATGAACTTCAGGATGGTAAGTAAATTTCTTGAATTTTACATCTTTCTTGGAATCATGTTGTAAGGTGGTGTATTCCTGTAACCTTTTCTGTTGTTTAAATTTCTTTAATTTATTCTTTATTATGTCTTCATCAAAAAGAACACCAGATGACAGTTTAGAAAATAATTCCTTAAAAAGAACATCAGTTGGCAGTTTGGATAATTATCAACAAAAGAAAAAATTGACAATCGTGAAAACAGCTGATGATGGTGACAAGGAGTCGCCGATACTGCAGTGCTGTGTTTAAAGGAACATAGAAGTATGAGGTATGAAATAATCACAATTTATTTAATTCTTATGAATTGTACCTCATAATGTTAAAAATTCCCAAATTTAATATATAAAAGATACAATTCACTCCAAATGTTTTGAATAGTCAGTGCGCAAATTTTGTGATCCTTTGTCTATAAGTATGAATCCTGCTCTTGTTTACATGTGACAGCTGTTCAGAGTGACGTCTACTGTGTGGTTGAAGCTTAGTCAACCTCACATCTTTGGAAGGAGAGGTTTCATCTCTATTAATCACGTACATAAAGTACTGTAACATGAAAGTCAAAAAGGAATTTTATTTTAAAAATATAATAGGAAGTAACATTAAGAGGTTTTAATAGTGAGTGGAGAACATATTTTTAACGACTCACCTCATACAATTTCACATTTCTTTGATACCGACGGTTTCAGACAACATCTGGTCCCTCTTCAATCCACTCATGAGTGGAAGTCATGACTGAAGTGGGACAAGACTTGTCTGAAACCGTTGGTATCAAAGAAATTTGAAATTGTACGAGGTGAGTTATTAAAAATATGTTCTCCGCTCAATATTAATGATATAACCTCATAATGTTTACTTCCCAACATTAATTTAAATATAATTAAGAGGTTTATTTAATAATTAAGATATTTGGTCTATGTATTCTTACCTCTTAGGTTGTTTTTGTTGAACATATATTTCAAGGCTTCTGAGCCCCATCTTCAGTGATTACACACTGATTTTTTCTCAAGTTGTCGCCCTGATTCTTGACTCCTTCTCCCTCTGCCCTTTGGTCCAATGAACTTGCTAAAGAGGTTCCTTTCTCCGGGAATTTCAAAATTCACAATTCTTTGCTTGTTCTTCTGTATGTAGATTCTTTCCCATATGGTGAGTTAATTTTTTGTTTTCTAATTGTTTTAATAATTTTGTGTTTACATCTATTTTGTGTTTTTCTGACCAAATGTGAGCAGCCACTGCAGATTTTTCTACTTTTTTTTTTTTACATTTCTTATGTGTTCTTTGGTTCTAATGGTTAAATTTCTTTTTTTTTTTTTTGCCTATGTATAAATCAGTCTGTAATCACTGAAGATGGGGCTCAGAAGCCTTGAAACATATAACATATATTCAACAAAAACAACCATAAGAGATAAGAATACACAGACCAAATATCTTAATTAAGGAATTTTATAGTGAATGCATGTCATATGAAAAAATATTTCTGTTCATACCAAAGATTTGTCTGTGTCAGGTTCTGGCGATGTTTGAGCTGCTGTGCCTCTGGTAACTGAAGTTTGTGGTAAAGCTGTTTGGAGTTCTTTATCAACCATTTTTATTTGTTGGACTACAGAATCTTGAGATTCAAAGGACTTTTGCATTTGCATTTCTGTTAGATTGTCAAGTTTAAGTCTTGTAGCATCCAATTCATAACGTAAATGTGTGCATTGCTGCTGTATATTCCTCAGAAAGGAAACTTCTGATTGTGAATGAGCTAATGATTGTGTCGTCTCTATCAACTGCCTACGACTGTCCTCTAACTGAAGTTGTATGAAACTCATTGTCTCTCTCTCAGCATTTAACCTGCAGAAATAAAAAGGCATTATCATACATTTTAGAAAATCTGTCTGCCGCATTAGTTCAGGTGTAGCATGTCTCCTTCCTCACTAGTGGGCCTGGATTCAAAACCTGGTGGGATTGGAATTTTAACTGTAAAATTTTCAATCTTGGGCTAAGAGGCATGACGGTGTACAATTTTTAATCACTAGATTGTGCACCAGATGCTTATATTAAATTCCAAATCCTCCATTAGTATATATTTTGAGAAGGCATATGTTATTTTCAGTAGTAATTCATCTGTTGGATGGGAATGTTAATCCTTGATGCACTCTTGGTGATTTTTGACAGGAGTAGACAGTATAACACACACTTACGCTAAATATGAATACACTCATCCTATACTCCTCTCTGAACAAATACATAGGCTAGGTATAAGAAAACATCAACTATATAAATTGTTCTGGCAAAATGGTGCTTAAATTTAAAATAATCAATATTAATGTCTGCCTAGCACAGGAAAGTGCAGTGAATGTTATTGGAACACACACACACACACACACACATATATATATATACATCCAGTATAAAATCTTTATTTACATATATTTTCGATTATGTACATTACAGTTACATATTTAGTGATTCTCTTTAATATTTCAAGTCAAAGTTGAGCCAGAAAGAGCCAACACATTTTGCTCAGAGACCTGTTTTTCAGGCTTGAGATTCTATACATGCCATAAAGCCATAACATGGAACCTATGGTTTTACTTTTCTTCTGAAGGAAGCTATATTTAGGAATATTTTGCCAACAAAGACCACTAACTCTATGCAGGTGTGAACCAGCCAAGCTCACATTCAGATTGAGAAATTAAATGTTTTCATTATATGGAGAAATTAAAGGGGAAAAAAAATAGGGTTCATCCTTCAAGTATGAAGTTTTAAGGTATAGATTTGAATTTATTCTAGGATTGAACTGTGTGTGTGTTTTCTAATGCTACCCGCTACACTTTTCAAGCTTCAGTTATGGCGCTGGGCAGATAGATGGCATTAATGTGGTCTATTTTTAATTTAAGCATCACTTCAGCTGACCACTTTACATAGACTATTTAACTCATGCCACAAATGCTAGTCAATGACCAATCACGTTTCAATGAATTTTGTTTTACAACCAATGACAGTCATGTTTCACCTTGTTCTTTATCGATTTCTCTTTATCAGCTCCTGCTTTTGTGATAAAGAAAGCTCCTTTTTAATGTTCTGAACAGGACAGAACATTATTTTTCTCCAACAAATACATTGAATATAGCAAATAATGAACAGATTCCTTGATTTTACTGAGTTGTTTACTAAAAAATAAATGAATAACCCATAATGTTGATTATGATATATAGTTTTGATGTGTTTCATTATTTCTCCACTTGGGTACATTCCTACAATATTGCGATCTTATTTGGCAATAAATAATATGATCTAGTTGCAGTGAATGAACATAACCTCACATTTCTGATTTGTTTTCAAACATCGCCGTTTACATTAAATACATAAATACTTTAAAATAACTATAGTTAAACAATGATTTGTGAGTAAACAGTTTAATTTTATTCGTTAAATAGTCCTAACAAATGTCATTCTTGATTTTCAAATTCTCTAGATAAATTGGAAATCACTCGTGGCATTACTTATGATAATGTATTGGGGTACATAGAGGAGTATAGGATGAGTGTATGTTTATATGTTGATGTAGTGTAAAGTGTGTTATATGAGGGGTGACGATGAAGAGAAGGGAGAAGGTTAAATCCAGTACTGGCACATAGTCTACTCCTGTCGAAAATCACCAAAGGGGCTGCCAAGCTTAATGTCCCCATCCAACAGATGAATTGCTATCAACAATAGCATTATGCCTTCTCAACATATGTACCATGGGGGGATTTAAAATTTAATGCAGGAATCTGGTGCACAATCTAGCGATTAAAAATTGTACACCACTATCACTCTTGTCACCGAGATCAAAAATTAAAAAAATAAATAAATTTAGTTTTAATTAATTTTAAAAATTACAATTTTCAATGTCGCCAGGTATAGAAGCCTGGCCCGCTAGTCAGGAAGCACGCAACTACAACCTGAGTCAACATGGCGGACTCTAGGGTTAAACATTGATAATTATTTATACCAAGCCACAGAAATGAAATTCTTACATGGAATGGTACATAAAACAAGGAGAGATAGAATAACGAATGACAAAATCAGGGAGACATTAAGTATAGAAAAATGAACAACAAACATGGAAAAAGTAGACTAAAATGGCTTGGACATTTAAAAAGAATGGAAAAGGAAAGACTACCAAAAAAAACTGTTATATCTCAAGATATAAGGAAAACGACCACGAGGAAGATGGATTAACCTAGTGAAAAAAGTCTACTAGAGAGAAGATACGACTGGGAAGAACTAAAAGGAAGCAAAGAATGGGAAGATAGAGATGGTTGGAGGCATATTTAGAATCGATCTTCCAAAAGGATGATGGATGGTGAGAAAATATAGGAAATAAATAGGATTAATTAATTTTTATATTTGAAGAGAAAAATTTTCGCCTAGACCGGGACTCGAACCCGGGACCCTTGGCTTTCCGGGCCAAGTGCTCTACCAACTGAGCTACCGAGGCGAGTTACGATCTAGACGCAAATTTTTCTCTTATGTACGTTGTAATTCCCTTGCGCCAAATGCTTGAAACCATAGCTTCTATCTTGCAAATGGCGGCTTCTTAGTTAAGAAGACATTTATTGGGAATTTAACACTACTTTATAGCCAGTAGGGCTTCTATTGACGATTTTATTATTAATTTAACACTTCTCATTGAAGGATAAATTATATTGAAGAGAAAAATTTTCGCCTAGACCGGGACTCGAACCCGGGACCCTTGGCTTTCCGGGCCAAGTGCTCTACCAACTGAGCTACCGAGGCGAGTTACGATCTAGACGCAAATTTTTCTCTTATGTACGTTGTAATTCCCTTGCGCCAAATGCTTGAGAAACCATAGCTTCTATCTTGCAAATGGCGGCTTCTTAGTTAAGAAGACATTTATTGGGAATTTAACACTACTTTATAGCCAGTAGGGCTTCTATTGACGATTTTATTATTAATTTAACACTTCTCATTGAAGGATAAATTATATTTGAAGAGAAAAATTTTCGCCTAGACCGGGACTCGAACCCGGGACCCTTGGCTTTCCGGGCCAAGTGCTCTACCAACTGAGCTACCGAGGCGAGTTACGATCTAGACGCAAATTTTTCTCTTATGTACGTTGTAATTCCCTTGCGCCAAATGCTTGAAACCATAGCTTCTATCTTGCAAATGGCGGCTTCTTAGTTAAGAAGACATTTATTGGGAATTTAACACTACTTTATAGCCAGTAGGGCTTCTATTGACGATTTTATTATTAATTTAACACTTCTCATTGAAGGATAAATTATATTTGAAGAGAATATAATTTATCCTTCAATGAGAAGTGTTAAATTAATAATAAAATCGTCAATAGAAGCCCTACTGGCTATAAAGTAGTGTTAAATTCCCAATAAATGTCTTCTTAACTAAGAAGCCGCCATTTGCAAGATAGAAGCTATGGTTTCAAGCATTTGGCGCAAGGGAATTACAACGTACATAAGAGAAAAATTTGCGTCTAGATCGTAACTCGCCTCGGTAGCTCAGTTGGTAGAGCACTTGGCCCGGAAAGCCAAGGGTCCCGGGTTCGAGTCCCGGTCTAGGCGAAAATTTTTCTCTTCAAATATAATTTATCCTTCAATGAGAAGTGTTAAATTAATAATAAAATCGTCAAGGATTAATTAAATTAAAATTCATCGGAGAACATATTGTTTAACCCATTGGAGACTTTTAACGAGTCTCCCTCGTGAGCAGGTAGAAAGTCCAAACAGCCCCACAACGAGGTAGACTCGTTGTTGTGTTATAACACTGTAAGACGTTAGGTTTCTTTAGTGGTTTACATTTTCAGTTCACCATCAGTAAAATGTGTTGTTTGTTTATGTAAAGTAAATATGTATAGGCCTAGTGTATTGTATAGTTTATTTTAGTTATTATTTATAGAATAGTAGACTATAGTTGTAGGCATTTATTATGGTAAAATATAAGTGAATATAAATTCAGTGCTTATTTGTTAAAATTCATAGTTTTAAAATTAATTTTTTTCTTGCAATATGTGCGTAAATAGGAGAGAACGTATTGCTTTTGAGAAACTAAGTGAAGTAGTGGATGAAATATTATGTGACAGTGATTGTAGTGAATTATTATGGAACGAAGATTCGGACGATGAAATAATATACAGTGACAACGTAACCGTGCATGCTACTGATGGTAGAAATATTAGGTGAGTTTCGTCCAGTTTTTATCTATAGTATTTTATAATTACAGGTCGATATATAACTATGATAATTAAAGAATATACGAAGAACTTTTCCTGATTTTATAATGTATAGGTCTATGCTTATTTTATTTCATATATTTATTTTTATTATGTACAGTATTATATTGCGTTTGTTATTTTTTTCGGTCTTGTTTGAACATATGATTTGTGTTTACTTTCAAGGCAATGTCCGAGAACTTTTACAAAAAGATGGTTTCTGAATTGTTTGTCAACTTTCACAGCCTTTGAAAATAACAAAACATAACGGTTTACAATGCACAAAAGAGGGTAGCAGGTAGGCCACATTCCTTTGCTATTCGTAAAAGTACAAGATACTAAAAGAAATTCAGGGGTAAACAAAATATCTGAAATCATAAGTGATAGAACAGAGTATGTGTATTTAAAGTCCAGCGCAGCGGAGTAGCGGCGCGGAGATTTAAATGGGTTCCCAGTGAACATGCTAGGCACTTTAAACGTGTCTCCAATGGGTTAAACAACTCACCTCATAGGATTCATGCTTCCATGATATCGCGATTTCAAACATAATCATGTTCGTCGTCAGCCATAACTCCGACTGATGAAATTCTTCGGCCGTCAACTATTCTATTGTCGCCATCTTCAGTGCTGCCATCTATGATTGAATTTATGAACTTCGAAATTAATGTGATTTCGTTAGGGATATCAAAATTCATTGATCTATTTTTGTTTTTCTGAATGTATATTTTTTCCCAAACTGTCAATTCCAAAGGTTTCTCTACTTGTTTTAAAAGTTTAGCTTCTCTTCCAATTTTATGATGTTCTAATAAACTATGTGCAGCAATTGCAGATTTTTCAATTTCACAATTTTTAATATTTCTGAAATGTTCTTTTGTCCGAATTTCCAAATTCCTTTTTGTTTTTCCTACATAAACTTTATTGCAATCTTCACAATTTATTTGATAAATTCCAGATTTCTTACTGTCTGGAACATTGACTTTTTTATTGGGTACTTAGAAGATTACCCAGACTAAATTTATTTATTGGTGCTAAAGAAATGTTGTATTTGTCAAAATTTTTTTGAAATTTCCTATGCATTTCAGGATGGTAAGTAATTTTCTTGTATTTTTTCTTTTCTTTGCAATTTTGTAGAGTAGTATATTCATTAAGTTTTTTATTAAATATAATAAATAGGATATTTATGTAAAATTGTAGACTTTCATGGCAGGTATTTTGATTCATGTATTTTATGTCTTTTGGGCTAAATGGCCATGGTCTGGTTTTATTAAAACTCGACATTTCGTCTACTACTGCGGTAGACATCCTCATGAGATTCTGCGTGTTCTTTGACTTGTTGACTCTTCATATGTCGGCTGCAGACTGGCTGTGTGTTGGAAATCGTGTCTGTTACAAAGCACAGTTGACAAATTTTTAACATAGTTTTCTGTTGTGTAATTTTTCATTTTGTTTTTAAATTTTTTTCTTTTCTTTTTTTTTTGTTTTCGATTTTTCTCCCAATAGTTCTATTTAGTTTGTTGTAAACATTTCTTTCCAAATTTTTCCAAATGATGTTTCCTAAATGTTTAGGAAGTTTGGTGTACAATAGGTAAATTTCAACATCAAAGTTGTTAATTATTGCATAATGTTTATTTCTCTCCAGTTTTAGTAATTTATTTTCCATACTTCTTTGTTGTTTGTTTCAATCGTTGTCTTTTATGGTTTTCTGAAAAATATTGGGCTCCAATTCTTATTTCAAACAGTGATTAATAAATGTTATGTCTGCTACCCTTTTATTTTTCTTTTCCATTAACGTGATGAACCTTTTAATTTCAACATTTAATTCCAAAAAAGTTGTTATTGAAGTCACAAAAACCAGAGTGCACCATCTTGTTTTCTGTTATTTAATGTAAAAATCAAATTTTGTTTTTATCTTCCCGTGAATAGTTGACGATTTTTTAAAATAGTTTCCTGTTGTTTCATTTTATAAGAAAGTTATGTGACTGACTATGACGTGCCTGAATGACTACAAGTCTTGTTAAAAAACAAAACTATATTAGTTCTCCAACCATGAAGGGTCAATATAGAAGGGAATACTAAGTAAACTATAGAGCATAAATAATGATTATATTAAAGTAATATTCTAACTAACTCTCTAACTCAATGGCATTATCGAACCCGTATTTCATGGTCACACGGACATAAGCTCTCCGTAAATCTCTATCCTGAACCAATGTTTTCCAATCATCCCCTGTATAATCTACTTCCCTCAAATCATAGTTAATGTTATTCTCCCATCTCATTCTTGGTCTACCAACTGGGCGTTTTCCTACAAGAAGCTTCCATGCACGTCTTTCATCTCCTATTCGTGCCACATGTCCTGCCCACTGCAGTCTACGAGACTTAACTGTTCTCATTATATCTGGCTTCCTATAAAGACCATGTAGTTCACTGTTATGTAAGTCTTCTCCATTCACCTGTTTGTTCATCTCTCTTTGGTCCAAAAATTTTCCTAAGAATTTTATTCTCAAATACTCATAATCTCCTTTCCTCCCTTAAAGTAAGAGTCCATGTTTCGCACCCATATAATATAACTGGTAGAATAATAGTTTTATGTATTTTCAGTTTAACGTTTTTTGAAAGGAGTTGGGACGTCAAGAGTCTCTATTAATGTAATATTCACCGTTCAAATTCCTGTTGTAATTGCTGCTGTTGAACATCCAAAACACTTGTTCTTTCAGCAAGTTCTAAAGAATCTTTTTGTTTTATTTCTTCAATTCTTCTCTCCTCACATTCTAAACGCTCTGCATGTTCCTGAAAATAATTACAGTATTATTATTATTATTATTATTATTATAATAAAGGTCTAACCCTTGATGATGATGATAATTATCATCATCATTATAAATATTAGTATTTAAACTATTTTATAATAATTCACACGCTGACAGAGAGCATAAAAGCTAGCTTTTGAGACTGGGGCCAACAAAACAATCATGAGCTGAAATTTGATTACCAACAAAACAATTGGAGCTTTTTCCTAGCATTCTTTAATCATGAGTTGAAATTTCATTACCTGGTCCCATTTTATCATAATCATTTCATATTTCATTACAGAATTAATATCAATAAACTTTTACAATGAAAAAAAATTACAATTAAACAAGAGAAAAAATAGTGCTAGCCAAATAAAAATCTTATCACCACTGTACAATGATATAGATGCATATAATCGAAGTTCCTAGATGTGATATGACCCTACAAGATAGATGTCTATAAATAAGAATATAAAAATCTTCTTTAATCTGTAAAGGATGATAATTAATTTTTACAAATATACATAAAAAGACAGTTTATTATCTATACCTCCATTTTCCTCATCTTGCGAGTCATTTGTACATGTTGCTCCTGTAACTGAGCTGCCAGTACTGATAACTCCTGCCTTTTCTTTTTGACTTCATTATCTAGAGACTGTCGCTGTTTAGCTATTTTATTTTCTGCTTCTTTAACTTTCAGAGAAATAACTTCTTCTTGACTGTTTAAATCTGCTTGAATTCTAGCTTCTCTTTCTACTAGCTCTTTTCTAAATTTTGCTTCTTCTTCCTTGCGAACCTTTTCAACTTCTGATTCCTGAAATCTGAAAGCTTAAAAATGTATGCCTTGATAATTAAAACTTATAATGATTAACAAATTTGGATGAAAAGTAGAAAAGTAGTGATTTTGGTGGATTCTAAATCAGTTTTCAGACAATTGCTTCCAATAAAACACCAAAAGTAAAAAACTATTTAAAAAATTAAAAAAAAAAAAAAGCAATACAACATTTAAGAAAAATTAAATATGCAAAACAACAGATACTATGTTTTAGAAAAGAAACAAACTTTATGATTGAAAATTTAAGGCCAGTATTCAAGAAGAGTGACTCTCAGCCCATCTCTCCATGTGGATCATGCAGAACCTACTCTAACTGGCTCACTCTATTCAACATCATGTGCTAACAAGATATTTATTAAAAAAAGTTTCCAGGAACAACTGAAAGATGAGAGCCTCAGCTTATGGAAGATGGAGAGCTTGATTCCTGAATACTGGCCTAAATCTGGTATGCATTCAATATTTACCATGTTATTGACCCTATCTTTTTTGGAAGGTACAACTGACAATATACAGTATAGAAATGAGATACTGGTAAATGAATGAGTCATATTTTAACATCTTACCTCATATTTTATGTTTCTTCAAACACGGGAACTAGTTTTCGAGAGAAGGATTTTTCTCATTTTCAATCGACATTATGACTACCGAATTTTTGACGGAATCGTTGGAATCTCCATCAATAACGTTGCCATCTGGTGTTGATTTGATGAACTTTGAGATGAGGTCACGTTCATCAGGAATCTCGAAATTCGTGGATCTAAATTTGTTCTTCTGAATATATATCTTCTCCCACATTGTCAATGTTTTAAAACATTTGGAAAAACCTTTAGAATTGACAATTTGGGAGAAGATATATATTCAGAAGAACAAATTTAGATCCATGAATTTCGAGATTCCTGATGAACGTGACCTCATCTCAAAGTTCATCAAATCAACACCAGATGGCAACGTTATTGATGGAGATTCCAACGATTCCAACGAAAATCTGGTAGTCATAATGTCGGTTGAAAATGAGAGAGATCCTTCTCTCGAAAACTAGTTCCCGTGTTTGAAGAAACATAAAATATGAGGTAAGATGTTAAAATATGACTCATTAATTTATGAATTAAGAACCTCATAATGTTATTTCCCATATTTAACTGTGAATGAGATACTGGACCCATTCTTTGACAAATTACTGTAACACACAGAATATTTTTCTGCTTATTTTCAACAAGACTTCGCCATTGTACATGCAACACATGCATCTTTTGGTGAATACATTTGGGAACAGAATTATAAGTAACAATCTATGGCCTCCTTGCACCCAGATCTTATCCCATGTGACACTTATTTATGGGAGAGGGGGGGTGTACAGAAATACCTGCACATGCTGAATGATTTTCAAGGTAATACACAATTTGAAATTTGATCAATCAGCCACTGGAGAAAATTCATAATAAGATGCATGGATGCAAATGGAGTATATTTTAAATATTTTTTATAAGATAAGTAAAATGCTAAGAACATAAATGAAAGCAATATATATCACTGCAGACATGTGCGCTGCTTCACCAGGAATTGAGGCATGAATGAAAATGGTAAAGCTGGTGCTATTTTCTGTTATAAAGGAGAATAACATCCCTGTACTAACTGAAAAAAGGAACCTCTTTGCGTAAAACAAATCACAGTGGAAGGACAATAATTCAAAACATTAATAAAAAAGCAAAATCTTCTTGTAAGCCCATGTTTCCCTTAACAGAGATTTAGGCGCTCTTCCCCTATAGGGAAGAATTTGAACCATATTAATTTAGTTACACTTGTTTTCGTATAGATGTCCTTTTTTGAGTGGTCCGTGGTCAGCGTTCCGCCTCATACTGACATCTAGGAAACCAAGGTAGTACTAGGACAGGAAAATTCGGTAAATTTTGCTTAGAGGCCTTTCATTCAGGCTTAAGGATCTTTTACGAGCCTGAAAATCTTCAGACTCGGGACCCACGGCTTAAAGTCCCTCCCGGAGGACTTGCTCCTTGGATTTTTCCATCCTAAAAAAATCCATCGACCATGGCCGGGTTTGAACCCACGACCCTCGGGACCAGAGACAAGGAGCATAACCACTAGTCCACTGCAGACTTTTTTTAATAAAAAAGCAAAGTACAAAATAATTAAAAATAAATAATATCACAGATAAACAATTGTCTAATACCCATCTAGATTGGTCAATAAACAAAAAAAATGTCGAATGTTTGAACGCATTAGACAGTAAAAGGCGTTCTCTGCTGATAAAGTTTTTATCCAAACACATTTTTCTTACTCAGAAATCTATTCACGCGGTAATAATTGTAAGCTACCTGAACAAGGTACCTTAAGATCGTAGCTCAAGATATAAACTTAGTGAAAATCCCGAAGGGAACCGATGGTAACCGATGTAGTTTGAAACTTATCCAAGATGTCGGACCTTGAAGACTTCGATCATGTTTTCGGTATACGCGGAGAAGAGGAATTTGATAGAGTCTACCAAAGAATTCAACTGGAAGAACAGGAGAATCGGCGTAATATTGCGCATCGCAGACGTGTTTGTAAACGGTATTATTTGTAGGATGCAAGCATAAATGCATTCCTCTATAGCAGACGAAAATAACGGAAGTGGTTTTATCGCTGAGAATTCTGGGTAATTCGTTGCCAATATTACGAAAACGTCAACATTCATGCATGACCAGTAAGGCGGCCGTTAATTCGATCTCTGCTCACCAGTGATTGGAAGTAATTTGAGTAGAGACTAATGTATTTGCATACAACCCTAATACCCATCTAGATTGGTCAATAAACAAAAAAAATGTCACAGAAGGAAGCAATCACAAGATTGAAATTAAAAACAGGACATGACTGTTTGGCCACCCATTTATAAAAGGTTAAACATTTATAACTTAAACAAATGCACAGTATGCAGACCATCCAGAATATCTATGAATGTTGGCTATCTCTTCATATGCAAATATAAAGCAATGTCTTTGCCATTTACATAAGCAGTGTAATAGGAACATCGTAAATTAAACTTTTTGATACTTATTCCTGAATATGTTAAAAAGCATGTGCAATGCAGTAATCCAAGTTAATGTGAAATATCTTAGATAGAAAAATGAGGAATAATATCATGAATTTATTAATGTCACCAGATTTTTTCCCCCCTTCCTTATTTCATATTTACTTTTTTGCTCAAATAAAAAATTGCTAAAATTTTACAAATTTATACCAATATTGTTTATTTTATCACATCCACAAATGCATGAGAATGACTTGGATTATAATAATGGTCATTGGTATTATTTGGCAGTATATATACCTAAATTTCCTGACATTAATCTGTTTCCTCAACCAGGAAACTGGCAACTAAGAATCAATTGAGGCCTTAATAGTGATAAAATTTATACATGGAGAAAATCTGGTATCTAACAACTCTTTTTCTAATTGTATATTATGTGCTTTTCAGAAGATCTGTATACAAATAATCTTTATGATAAACAAAAGCAGCAATCAACATGATTGGAAATAATTTATCTCTACAGTATCAACTTTAGAGAATGAGGAAGGCTTACAACTCAATGCTATTAATAAGCTATTAGTTTATGCTGATGATGTAGTATTATTGGCCGATAGCGAGGAGATACTAAAGGACAACACGCACACACTATTGAGTAACACTAAGAAATTAGGACCGGAAGTAAATATCAATAAAACTAAATATATGCTCACACGTAAAAATTCATTATATAATGGAAATGGACAGCTAATGACAAATGAGGGAAATTTTGAGGAAGTGGCTGAATTCAAATACCTAGAAACAATAATCACAAATAGGAATGAGATGCACAAAGAAATCAAACATAGGCTCAATTCTGGAAATGCGTGCTATTATGCATTGCAGAGACTCTTGATATCCCAACTCCTTTCAAAAAACGTTAACTGAAAATATATAAAACTATTATTCTACCAGTTATATTATATGGGTGCGAAACATGGACTCTTACTTTAAGGGAGGAAAGGAGTTTACAAGTATTTGAGAATAAAGTACTTAAAAAAATTTTTGGACCAAAGAGAGATGAACAGACAGGTGAATGGAGAAGACTCCATAACAATGAACTACATGGTCTTTATAGGAAGCCAGATATAATAAGAACAGTCAAGTCTTGTAGACTGCGATGGGCAGGACATGTTGCACGTATGGGGAATGAAAGACTTGCATGGAAGCTTCTTGTAGGAAAGCCAGAGGGAAAACGCCCAGTTGGTAGACCAAGAATGAGGTGGGAGAATAACATTAACTATGATTTGAGGGAAGTAGATTATACAGGGAATGATTGGAAAGCATTAGCTCAGGATAGGGATGTATGGAGAGCTTATGTCTGTGCAGCCATGAACCTACAGGTTCGATAGTGCCAGTGAGTTAGTTAGAATTAGTTAGTATCAACTACAAGGAAAACTAAAGTACATTAGTAATTTGTAAGCTCTAATGGAATTTATTCTTCCATGATTTATAGCCGCACATTGCTCAATTCCCACTTATCTTCAGTATTTGAAGATGTGTATAAAGTTTATTTTGTGGTTTAACATTGTTTATTTCTGCTACCAGACTAATGATTGAGTCGGTCCTGGTGGACTAGTAGTTACCATGCTCACCTCTGGTTCCGAGGATTGCAGATTCAAACCTGATCAAGATCAATGGATATTTTAAGAGTGTAAAATTCCTGAGCATGGCTTCCTTCAGAAAGCAAGTAAATACATGGGTCCTACGTCGTAGATTTACTACATCTAAAACAATCTCAACCCTGAAATAAGAGACCTCTGAACAAAATTTGTCAGCCTTTAACACCTAGATTTGAATTGTGACTCTAACGACATGAACTGTTAAAGAGCATTGTTAAAATAAAACACTAACTAGTAATTGAGGTCCAAGTTTGTGAATTTTGCCAGGGATATGTTTTCCACATTCAAGAGTTATTTTAATGTGCCACACATCTTAGTGATATGTAGGACTGAAAAAAGTATCGGTATCAGGATAGTAACTAATTTCTATACACATTGTTTACAAAATGCATGTCTTTGTCGAGCGTCTCCACTGCCTGCTCGGAGCGGAGAGTGTGCATGTTCGACTCTCCTCAGTAAGAGACCTGTTTACGTGACGTGTGGTTGTATCAGAATGCCGAAACAAAAATTGTGCAAAGATGAGTCCATTCCTACACAAAGCGGACTGAACTAGAAGTCTGTCCCGAGTAGTGTGCATCAACATGCAGTTTGTAAACATAGCGGTCTAAGTACAATGCAGCCTAGCCTATAACCAATACTTTTTTTCAGCCCTAGTGATATGGAATTTACTGCCTTTAACTCCACCTTCTGATGAAAGCTGATCCTTCATTTTTTTTAACCGAAAAATCTCACTAGCCTTGCCTGTGATCAGATCCAGAGGTGGATGTCCTTCCATTAGACTTCAAAGAACAGCAGTAGGTAGAGATAAGCAGAGGACAGTGTAGGCCTATTCATTTGTGTTTATTTTATATTTAGATTGACTTACTGTATCCTTGGGGTACGCCGTAGTGTAGTGGTTAAGGCATTGAGCTACAAGCCGGAGGGTCTAGGGTTCAAGTCCCGTTGGGGTCAGGATTTTTAAACTGACTCAAACCCTCTGGCGGCACTATGGCCCTGGGGTCGACTCAGCCTCTAACGGAAATGAGTACCAGACGCTTGTTCTGGGGGTAAAGGCGGCCGTCACGCAGGGCTGACAACCCGGCAGACATAAAGTGCCGATTGTCTAGAAAAAAGTGGGAGCCTTAAACTCCTACTATCCCAAGGGCCTCCGGGCCTGTTGTGGGATCACTTTACTTTACTGTATCCTTACAAACCTGCGTATTTCTTCTTGTAATTGTTTAATGTGTTGAGATTTTAATTGTGATTGGTATATAATTTCTTGCATTTCTGCTTTATACAATTCTTTTATTTTTTTAATGGCTCTGCTTTCCTTTTCAGAATTTGCTCCATCTTTAATTTTAGTTTTACTTCGACTCTCTTGCACTGAAGTTTTACTTCCACTGCTTTCAAGTTTATCCATTTTCCTATCTGAGACATTTTGGAGAATACATGTAAGTAATGATATCCCTTCCACATTCTCTTGATATTGTGTGTAAATTCTGTTGCCAATATCACAATCTAATGGCAATCCAAAACTTTCGAGAATGTCTTTGACATCATGCTGATGAAAACGAGGCGCAGTTTCTCCTGAGGTCATGGTACTCCCTGCTGAAATCTGAGTGCCAGATAATGTGAATTCTGGCATATTTCGCAGAAGTGGAACCTCGCTTGTGAATACTGACAATGTGTAATGATGTTCATGTTGAAGTAAAAATTCAGCTATCAACAAATTAATTGACTGGATTTTTGGAGAGATTACTGATTTACTTGAGTGTTTTGAGTCAGAACCCAATGAAGTATTCCTCAAAGCTAAGACCATCTGATGTCTTAATTGTGCTCGCAACTCATCCAGAAGTCCTCTGCTTTCAAACCTGAAAACATATAAATTATATTCATAATAATTCATACCAATGTACTGTATAATAATAAAATGTTTAATTTATGTACAAAGTGGAACGAAACTCTGCAGGTTGTTCATGGATATTGGGTTAATGTTTTGATATAAGGAACCCATAATCTCCAGTAACTTATTACAGAGTAATGTATTGTTTATTTGTTAGACATGTGCATGTCCTTTGAGCTGTAATGAGATGAGTTTAATAGATTACAAAGAAAAATGAATAACTAATCATCATCTGAAGTAGATACTGATTAATAACTAATAAATAGCAAGTCGTGAAATTTCACCTCATACTCCGTGATCTTCAAAAACAGAACTGCAGTTTTGAGAGGAATCCCTCTCATCTTCAGTCATCTTTAAGACTGTTGAATTTCAGTCTGCACCTTCATCTTCAAAGTTGCTATCTGGTGTTGATTTGATGAACTTTGAGATCAAATCTTGTTTGACATGCTTGAAGGTCATAGAGTATGAGGTGAGATTTCACGACTTACTATTTATTAGTTCATTAACTTGAAAATCTCATAATGTTATTTCCCATTATCAATTTATGAAATAGATACTGATTAGTTTACTAATTTTTAATTTTTTGTAATCTATCAGAACCTATATTGCCATGATCTAAAGCACATATTACAGAGAGCTGCAAAGAAGGCACTCATCATGTGTCCATCACTGGGCAGGAAACAGCTATTCACCAAGACTTGTTGAAGGATTTTGCAGAAGGAAGTAGATCAAAATATAAACAAATATTTCACTGAAATAAATAACAGAATAAACTGAAATAGAAACAAAATAATTTACTCACTTTTTTAAGGTAGATGCTGAAAATTTTGTCCCTCTTGATCTATGCATTTGTGACATAAATTAATAAATTCCAGAAACGCTTTCTGGAGAACTGCTTATGATATTCTATGGATTTCTCGTGTAACTGCAATTTTTAATTCATCCAGAGTGTGTTGATTATTATGATAAACTTTTTGTTTCAAAGTCCTCCGTAAATAGAACTCACACACTCTAATCTGGGGAATGTGATGGCCATAATTCACAACTAATTATTCTCTTGTCATCAAACTTTTAAATTCACCAGATTTGATAGAGAGGATGAATAGATCAGGATAGACAACAATTCCAATATTTACCTTCAAAAGTAAGTAAAATATTTTGTTTACTTCCTTCTGCAAAATCATTCAACGAGGCTCAGTGAAGGGGCATTTACTGCCCAGTGACAGATGCATGCCAAGTAACCTGAATATTTGGTAGCGCCTTTTTTGCAGCTCTCTGTACATGTCTAACTGATCAACATTACTCTGTAATTAATAAGCCATCACAGAGCATAGGTTCCTTATATCAAAACACTCAACCAACAACCCTGAACAACTTGTGAACGTTTTTCAATAATTGTTCATCCTGTATAAATTCTTATAATTATATGTTTACATAATGTTCTGAAAAAATGTATCAAAAATAAAAAGTTGAGTAAACATGGATTCAAAATGTAATAGGATTCAAAATTTAATACCTTCTGAGTGCCTTAGAATTCAATACTCCCCTACTATTATGTAACTTTCAAGAGAAGAACATCAGAATTATCAGTCTGATTTTCACATTAGCAACATTCTGTTCTAAAACAGCAAGCTCTTAATATGATCTTTCTTTGTTGTGCATTCTTCTGAATTATTTTGGAAGGAACCACATTATGTAAAACACCCCTGATTTCTGTCGGATGTAATCAGATACCATAGCTTGTCCCCTGAGTTACATGGCCCATATAATCCAACAGTGCACATTTATAGAAATTAAGCAATATTTATATGATTATTTATTTTTTCTTTCTTATTTCTATAGTTGCTTCAATATAAAAGATCATTGTTAATCTATTTTTATCTTTTAATAATATTATGAAATTGTGATTATGATGAAACGGCCTCTGATACTGAAATTATTTTACTCTCTAACAAAATTGTTTATGTAAAAGTAGTAGGCCTAGTTATTCCAACTCTTATCCCCAACAGCATAGCAAAGAAATTATTGAAGGATAAATTTACTAAGCTACTGAAAACCTTTTTTTTATAACGTAATGAGACTCGGATCAAATGAATTTAAAAAGTAACAGCTGGTTTTTTGTTTAACTTGGAGCTGCTATTTATTGGAGCTACCCAAATTCATCACAATGCTGATTGGGCACTGGTCCCATATTGGCCGAAATACTATGAGAAAATTTCTTCTCCCATGAGGACTTGAACCAGTGCAAATCACATAGCTCTACACCAAGACATCATGCATTAAACCACTCGGGTATGACACAGGACATATAAATGATTAACATTTTAAAATAACAGATTTTATAAATCCCAATATTAGGTCTTATATAAGAAAATCAGAATTTTGAGTTAAATATACATAACTTTTATTATAGGCAGTTATAATTTATTACTTTTAAAAATGATATATACTAAAGAATAGCTATGCCAAAAATATGTTCATGCTATTAGTTGTAAATAATGTTTTATGAAAATAAAATGTTAATACTAAGTTAAAAATACTTGTAATAATTAATGACAGTCTGTGAAATATTTGTATTTTTCACTTGAAACGCAGATAGAAATAGTAGATAAAGAAAAAAAAGAAAAACAGGCCTAGAAATAATTTGAAATCAATGGTTAACTAATATAAATGCACTATGCTATTGAATACTTCACAGCAACTTCCAACTCTTATACCAAATCTCGGATATTTTCTTTATATAAAGGGCAGACCTCTTTTTCGCTTAAATTTAAGCAACAATTTATGAACATAACCTTAAATACATGAAAAAACAAATACCAATTGTACAAATTCCTTTGGAAATCTGCAGCTGAAAGTCCTAGCCCTTTCCGACTATTATTTTGTGACGAACATTCATTTCCATCCATAATTTCAATTAATTTTGAAGAACACTCAAAATTTGGATCATTTTCTCAGATGCTAAACTATAATTTCAAACTTTACGCACAAAAAATTTTGACTCTTCGATTGTGCTGCGATCTCTTGGGATTGAACGGAAAACTACATTTACAATTGACTATCGGTATCTACCTTTGTCAGAGAATATTACCATTACGTTAAATACATGTGATAGTATTATATTAACTAACCTATTTATACTTTAATGTTTTCTAAAGATGTTTAAAGGATATAAAATGCGTATGATTAAAAATATAAATGAATAAAATTATTGCTTATTAGTAATTTTATTGAAGATATGTTATGTGAGCTGTTAAGGACGTCTGTCCCTGTGGCGCAGAGGATAGCGCGTTGGACTTCTAATCCAAAGGTCGTGGGTTCGATCCCCACCAGGGATGAATTTTTTTATTCATTATTTTTTATTCTTTTAATTTTCTGATAGTAATATTCTTATTTTTTTTCTATAACGCTCATTTTTAGTTTAAAAAGTATTTAAAAAAAAAGCCATCAATTGAAAAAATCAATCTTCATTAAAACCGGTACATATTTTTTCTTAAGTCAAGCATTATTCCCAATATTAATTACGTTATTATGTATATACAGTATATTGCTTTAAAACGTCGTTTATATATTTCTGTTGATGGGCATCTGTCATTAGAGAAGCAGAGGCTAGCCATCTTAAAGGGTCATTAATGGTTAAAGAAGATTTCTGTCAACAGAGTAATAATAATTGATCCATGATAACGTCGTGGAAAATTGGTATCACAATTTCCACTAAACGGCACATAAAATAAAATAATAATAATAATAAGTAGAATTGCGCACATAAAATAAAAGAACCAGAGATTTCAATCGTTCTCAAAAGACAAAAATGCAATGTCTCTTTCACAGCACAAACGCCATACCACAACTTCCACAGAAGACAGCAGTCCCTCAATTCGGAATAATTATGGGTCATGACTGCCTTCCAAAATACATGCACAAGATCAATAATTATCTACACCAAGATGCATTCTATGCAACCATCCAGAGGAAGACATGGATGACGGACCGTAGAGCCGTCGAACAGAACATTTCTAAAACTTCGTATGAACACCAATAAACTTGCTAATTAGGCCTACTTCATTGTTAGCTGCAGCACATTAGACACCAGCCAACAATTGGTATCACAATGGAAAAAATACATATATGAAATCGTAACAACTCATTATTTAGCAGGCTGTGTGCGAGCTGTTTTATACGGATCAATTGTATTTTATCTAAACTCTGTACTTTTCAGCAAATTCCGAAAATATGTAGCTATTGAGGTTGTTCTCATGAAAATTTTTCACAGATCTTCACCGATCCTATCTAGTAGTAGACACCGAAAATGGCCATGATTATGTATGTATATATATATGCCCCTATATATAGCGGCAGCAATTTTTATTTCATCAAAACCAAACTTGGCATATAGCAATACATAAGGGAAGGTAGAGTTCGTAAGAAAGAAAAATTGGACCATTAAGTTCACTTGAAAGGAACATTTAAAAATCACTCTAGCGGCCGCAATTTAAATAGAATACTCAACATAATATTATTCATCATTATCATAGTACATTCACGAATTTAGGCCATTTGTTGACCTGTTTCGGCCTCAAGAGAAACAGCATCCAAAAGTCCTGGTCTTCTTCTTGCTGCAGGTTGATATCTTAACATTTGTTTGGTTATCCTGTGATCTTCCATTCGATGAACATGTTGCATCCATCTTGACTTATAATCAGAAATTTTGTTTTGTAAAGGTTCCATGCGTAATTCTTCTAAGATGTCTTAATTTTTTTTTGTGATCTAGAAGTGTGTATATTATTGTGTTATTAAAATAAACCGAGGAAGGGATTCTCTAAAAACCAGCGAAATCCGACCATTAGAAGTGGAGAGGGGTATCTGAAACCCGGAATAAAAAAATCGACTCACGCAAACTGTAATGTTTGCTACTTTGCAATATGTACCATATAATTTAACTAATCCTTAAATTGGCAATGTATCCTATAAGATTCATTGGTTTAAATTATTTGATATCTTAAAATATAGTAAAGAAAAAATGAATCGTAGATATTATTTAAATTGGTGTCAAATTATACAGCAATATATGTGTGTTTGTGTGTGTATTAACTTACGGTTAGGCATTATTTGATTTCACTGCTGTCCGACACTTTTAAATAATCTGGCGTCAGAAATTGAGTTTATCCAATTTGACAAAATATATAATAGGGCTACAAAATAATTCACCCTAAAAACTGATTCTCCTAGCTAGAATTATTAAAACACAAATTCATAACCTCATAAAGATTACTCTAAAAGGGTTATAATCACACCCAAAAACATAACTTACTAATATAAATGGGGGAAAAAAATAAAAATTATAACTTGAATAAGTCAAAATATATATATATATATATATATATATATATATATGGAATAGTAGGGAAATGGTTGAACATATACAAAATTATCAGATTAAATGGTTCCAACACGTCCAGAGAATGTCAAATTCCCGTTTACCAAAGATGATTTACCACCTCAACCCTAAAGGCAAAAGAGACCTCGGAAGACCCTTCAACCGATGGAAAGATCAGTTTTTGTAGTCGCAGAACGGGCATCATCACCCAATACTGCATTCGGAAGAAGAAGAAGATATATTCCGTAAACCAACTAAATGGGAACATACATTTGACTTGCTGAGGAATTCGCTTAGTTTATGCAGTTCGTAGGTGACGGAATTCTTTATAACATGTTGGGATATTTTGTGGAATATCTGTGATCCTATAGTTGGTATTCTGCTTTTATAGTAAAACTGAATATTTGTGGATTCTAAGCCATATTTCCACCTACATAAATTCAAATTAAAAGCGGAATAACACAGAATTTATTGTTGCAATATGTGAATAAGTACCTAAAAATATATATGTTGATTTAAAAAATATATAAATGCCTTAAAATTCCCTTATATGTGAATAAACATGTTGTCAATTGGTTATAGCGGGAATGTATGTTCACGTTGGCAAACATGACGCTACCAGTCACTTGTCCGACCGAATATCACAGGTTGAAACCTGACATAGAATATTCGTGATTTTTTTTATTTGTGTGTGTGCTTCAGTTTAATTTGTTCAAGCATGAAGATAGAACCGAGTGGAAAGTAAATAGACGCAGTAAATACTATAAAATATGTATAAATTAGGATGATTATGTAAAGAATTCATGCAGCATTTAATCGAGTGTCTTATTCAACGAAGTAACTTAAAGACAGTTTGGTTATTGTGAGCGTGATAGGACGGTCAGGATAAAAATTATTACTTTGATCCAGGTAAGGCATATTATTTTAATGATTATATAGACTTGCTGGTGGGAGGAATATATTGTTATTTTGATCATAATGTGAACTGTAATTAAATAATTAACGAACTTGTTGATCTATTCAATCCTAATATAAAATTATAGAATATTCACCTGAAAGGTCCGTCTCCTCAAGGTGAATATTCTATAATTTTATATTAATTTTGAATAAACCTCAACGGAACACATCATGAATCTTATAAAAGTAGACTATTCAATCCGTTGAACATAGCCTATTTATTGAAATAACTAATTCTAAAACTAAATTTTATGTTTTGGGGCTTATAGCCTTAAAAAACTGAAAAATAGAGTTCAATATTGGGGGTTAGCTTTTCTAGTTTATCTTTTTTTTTATTAGAGAACTAGCGAAACATCAACTCTTACTTTTACCTACTGTTGGTCAACGTAAGAATTATTACAATATTGGTCAACGATGAGCGTCGCGCTCCCATAGTTATATTTTAGATTTTCTTCTTCTACTTCAAGATTAGACTGCAAGCCTGTGCCAACCCAAAGCATATTATCTCTCCATCTGGTCATGGGGAGTCCAACGCAACGTTACCTCTTGGACTATATTGTATAGCCTGTTTTGATAGAGGAGATGTTTCCATTCGATGAATATGTTGAAACCATTTTAATTTGTTATGTGTCAATATTTATTTGTTTATTCATATATTTGTAATCGTTCTCTAATATCGGTATTGCGTTTCATTTACATTAATTTTATTGTTATTGTTTTTTTTCAATATGATGCTCTTCTTTTTTAGAATTTATGTTACTAAACACAATTAGGGTAATTTCTTGAAATACGGTGTGGAATTAGTTGCGAAAGTTGGTTACACATATTTTACTAACATCTTGTGGAAGTTACCACAGATCAGATCCCTGGAAGTTGCATGAAGCATTCGTGCATCTCGCGCATGCGCACTGCGGTTCTATAGATATTTAATAACTTAATTGTAAAAAAAATGTTATAAGTATCGTTGTAAAACGTTTAAAAGAATATTAGTAACGGCAGAAGAAGTATGTATAGCAACATAAGTTACAAGAATGTATATGGAAAACCAAGTGGAAATTAATCAAAAGTTGAGCCCTACAATTTTATGCAGGATAACATTTATGCTATTACATAAACCAAGTCAAGGTAATTTTATTTTTTCCTACATACTGTGGCCCGGGGTTATCCTCTACATCCGATTCCCCCGCTGAAACTTCGTTAAAATATCCTGTTCATAGTCATCAGAATCTCGTGAATCACCAAAATCTGGTATAGCAGCTTCTGAATCTATATCTTCAGACAGCCATTTTAGAACTCGTGGATCTTCAATGTCTCTCAGTCTAATATTATTGATAAACTAGGTTTCAACGCGCAAAATGTAGGAAACAATTGAGGAGTCTAGTGAAAGAGAGAGCTATGCCACTTTGAGAATAAATGGAAATAAATTGAGTTTTATGAAACATTATAGGCCTATTACGAAATTATTTTTACAATAAAGGGGTAACTTTTTCCTTCTTTAACTTATTGTTATGTAAACTATGCAAAAGGGAAAATATAAATTTTAATATAAATAGCACTGATTATTTCCATTTCTTCTCAAAGTGGCATAGCTCCCTCTCTCACTAGACCCCTCAATTGGTGCTTAGAAGCAGTAGGCTATTCTGGTGATGTAATAATACATTTATTTTGAATAAATTATATTTATTTGCTTTGTTGGTGAAAGCTGGTGGCGCGGTTACGTTATTATACAATTATTACTCTGAAAGCAAGAAAAACTAAGCGGTATTATGATATAATAATAATAATAATAATAATAATAATAATAATAATATCTTTATTTCGACAAAATAATATATCCGCATTATTGATGAAAGCTAGTGGCCAGATTGGGTAACTGTAATAATTATTAATGTGTACCTATAAAACTATTTTAATAAAATAGAAATCTTCATCGATGATTAACATTGACTCTACCTACTATACACTGAAAATGACAATGCAATATGTATATAGGCTTATGCACCGATACCATACTGCCCTCATGATAGAAAATCATATATAAAGAAAAAAGTAGGCCTACATATTTGTGCTGGAATGCCTGAGTGGCACAGTTGGGAGCGCACAAACTTAAAGAATGAGAGGTCTTGGGTTCAAATTTCGGTTCAGGCGTTTATTTTCTTTTCATATATTTACAGTATAACTTATACACACAGGGTGAATCCAAACTGTACCGACAAACTTCTACAAGTTTTTTTTTTGTTTTTATATAAGGGATCCTTGGTTTCCGGTGGCTCTTTACCGAGTAATTTAATTTTTTTTTGTATAACTCACCTACCTTTGATGATCTTCTGTAAGATCATCATAGTAACTCCGGCCGTGAAAGCCTAAGTCAATATATCACCTACCTTTCTATGTGTTTACTCGGAGTATTGTTTCCAAACACTGTTACACTGTTTAAAGTAATTGTTCAAAATGTCCACCGCCATAATCACAGCGACGCCTCATGAATTGCCGCACACGCTCTAGCATCCCAGGAGATTGACACACATCATTAGCAGTTGCTACAATACTAACAACCAGGTCCTTGCACTTTTCGACAGGTAGAGTCACTTACACCAGGCTCTTCATGTGACCCCAGAATAAAAATTACATGAGTGTTAAATTTGGTGACCGAACTGGCCATGAAACAGGACCACCATGTTTGCCCGAACTGTTCATCAAGGTATTCCCTAACATTCACTGCAAAATGTGCTGGTGGACCAATATATTGAAACCACATACCCCTGTAAATTATTGGCAGGAATGAGGGCTTCACACAAAACAAAAACAAATTAATCGGTAATCAGCCACCGGGGATCATGTGTTCCTTATATCAAAACACTCAGAAATCACTCCTGAATAATTTGTGAGTTTGTCGGTAGAGTTTGGATTCGCCATATATATATATAGGCCCTATATATATATATATATATATATATACACACATACATACATCCATCCATAGTAATTCTGCCCGAAGGCAGGTCCTTCACTGCAATCATAGCATTTTCATGCTTGTAGCTTTACTAGGGAATTGTAGGTGTGGTAGCTTCCCATTGCTTTCCACACCGGTGAAGGATGATGATGATGGCCATGTGATTTCGGGGACCGTTTAGGCCTTAAAGTTTTCCTGACATTTGTCTTACAGGTGAGAAAAAAATCCCGATAAAAACCTCACCCAGAAAAACTGCCCCGACCGGGGATCGAATCAGGCCCGCTGCGTGTGTGTGTGTGTGTGTATAATGTTTAGCTCGACAACCCATCATGGGTCCTGGCTGTCCGAAGAAGTCTCCACCATTCATCCTTGTTCCTTGCCGCACCCATCCAATTTCTCACTCCAGTAGCTCTGGCATCTTCCTTTACATCTTCCTCCCACCTGATTTTCGGTCTTTTTCTCCGCCTGCATCCTCGTGGTTCAAATCGGAGAATTCTATTAACTGAATGATTTCTCCAAATAAATCTCAAACGGTCCATTTTTTATGAACACAGTTATATTAGGCTTCCTGAATAATTAATTTAGTTCGTGAATATATCGTACTCTCCATTCGTTGTTCATTCTAATTGGTCCATATATAGTTCTCAGAATTTTCTCTCAAAGATATTTAATCTATTTCTATCCTTTCTTATTTAAGGTCCATATTTCTAAAGCATATGTGAGGACCTGTCTAATCAGAATCTTATATATAATGATTTTACTTTGAAAAGTTAATTTTGATCTAAAATATCTTACAAGTTCATGATAGCTCATATATATATATATATATATATATATATATATATATATATATATATATCCTCAGGTCGCTAATTACATTTACAAGAGTAATATGCCCCGTTTTTAAATTATGGTCCTGCATAATGTTTCATAACAATCTCCCCTTAAATTATCAAATTTGCATAGAGATGTAATCCAATCTGAATGTAATTTTGGTGGGTTTTTATTTCGCATAAACGTGTTCGGTTCCAAGTTCTCTTCAAAGAATGGTCTCAGTTGTCAGATTGTATTATTCATACGTAAATAGTAACGGAAATAAACACGGCAGACGTAAACAAAACAAGAAGATTACAGGGTATTGAGTTTCGGATTACCTAGAATATCCGTTGCTCCTGTCAACTGGACATGTTAATCCTTACATACTGTACAAGCTCCGACGAAAATAAAATCTGAATATTTATAGGCCTACAAGCAGCATTTTAGATTTAACCTTTAATATATACTATCTTTCCATAATTAAGTTATTTTGTGGTTAATTATACAGATTAAGTCCTCCTAAATGTTTTATATTGTTAATTTTTTTAAGTTTCACTTTAAAAATTAGAACATAATTAATCACTTTTAGCATCATATATATTCCATTAAAGTTGTAAGTTCATTAACTCTTTGCCATTTCTTTATTATCCATCTATCCATAGTAATTCTGCCCGAGGGCAGGTCCTTCACTGCAATCATAGCATTTTCATGCTATGCTTGCAGCTTTACTAGGGAATTGTGTAGGTGTGGTAGCTTCCCGTTGCTTTCCACACCGGTGAAGGATGACGATGATGATGATAATGATAAGGATGATGATGGAGATGATGGGCCATATGATTTCGGGGACCGTTTAGGCATTTGTCTTACAGGTGAGGAAAAACCCCGATAAAAACCTCACCCAGAAAAACTGCCCGACCGGGGATCGAACCCGGGCCCGCTGCGTGACAAGGCAGCACGCTACCTCGAGACCACAGCGGTGGACTTCTTTGTTATCATACTTATAATTTTCTCGTTTATAAACTACTATACTTTCATTCCACAACCATTAATTTGACATACGGGGCTCTACTGCATTTCTACTAGCGCTTGATTTTTCAGTTATTTTGTTGTAAACTATAGCTCTTCTTTTGTATTTACCAACGTTATTTAATATTTTAAACTTTTTCAAACAATTTTTATAACATTATTAGACAATTTTGAAGTATTTATTTAAATATGCAAATTACAATATTATGACACTGTTAGACAATATTGTGATGCTAACTGCTATTTTCTCCACAGAGTATATTACTTAGTATATGATTTTCCTATCGCTGTTTTGGGTTATCGCTAGTTGGATCAGCGTTAGGGAGTGATAAGTAAGTGTACACCCATTTTTAATAAACGTTTGGTAATTTTAATATTATTAATATATTGTTTTAACATAGATTTAGGAATTTATAACAAATATTGGTTATTTAAATTTAATAGCGTCGGATAGTAATCGAGGATGATAATCGATATATGGTTCGATTGTGGGCAATCGCTGGCTCTATAAACTCTTGCGCATGCGCACTGTTGTTCTACAGGACGACACTTTTCACGCTAGTTTAAGTGCAGTTTTTCCTTGAACATATTTCACGCTAGTTTAAGTGCAGTTTTTCCACACGGTATTGCCACCCGGGCCTTACAGTGAGGTATTTTAACTATGGATCATATACATAATTTTTTGGACCACACAAGGACATGGAGGATCTCCCCGAATGAATGATTAGCTCATTCTCAGGGCCACCTCCGATATAACACAGCATTAAGACGAAACACACAATTCACACACACATTCACATGAGTACCAAATATATCGAATATGATGATGAAATTGTAGTTAGATGATGTTCGGGAACCGTTTGGCCTCTAAAGGTTCTTGAGGTTTATCTTAAAGGTAAGGAAAAAACCCGAAAGAAACATCTTATAAACAAAACTTTAAGGTACAACCTCAGAGGTTAATTTTAATATACAAAACACATATAGGCGAACTTTATCTGTATCTTATGTTAATTGTAGGTTGTGTACTAAATGTTACTAATTTCATTCGAACTTATTCGTAATTTATATAATTTTTTCTCTGGGGCGAAATGGTTTTAACTTCATTATCACGTAACATAATGTATTATTATTATTATTATTATTATTATTATTATTATTATTATTATTATTATTATTATCATCATCATCATCATCATCATCATCATCACTAATATCACTAGGCTACTCCGTGGCGTCCTCCAGCTCTGGTTCCTGAGTTCGTGTCTGGTTCATTCCATATGGCGTTCGTTGTGCACGAATAGGAGATAGGTCAGGATATTCTCGGCGTTTCTCCCGTTTTTTCCTTGCCATAACTTCATTTCACCACTTCTCCATACTCCTGTCATCCATGCAGATTCATTACATTTTATGTGCTCCTGTGAAGGTGCGATAGGCCTGGTCAGCCGACATCCTTCTAAAGGTCTATCACAGACCTTCAATAAATAGGAGTTTCACCTCTTCCCTTGACCTTGTGTTACGCTTGATACGAGAAGAGGGTTTACTTTACTTAGAATCGGCCATGTTATTTCAACTTTTTTTGCATTAATCTTTTCCGGTATTCCCTCATTCGTAGATAGTAGGCAGGTCATATTTTACACGCTTTGTATAAGCTTCATCTGTATTTATCTATGTAACGGAATCTTTCAACGTGATTTTCACCCTCTTAAAATCATTGGATCGACTTGAAACTTTGTATACTTGTAAAGGGCCAATGACAATACAATAATTTCATAATTGTTTTCTAAAATCCTGGCCAGAATCATCAGAAAATCAAAAAACGTGTCTGTGTAATTATGTAAAGTAATTTCTCAACACGATTTTCACCCACTTAAAATCATTGGATCGACTTGAAACTTTGTATACTTGTAAAGGACCAATGATAATACAATAATTTCATTTTTTTGCCAAAATCCTGGCCAGAATCATCAGAAAAATCAAAAAAAATTGTTTGTGTAATTATGTAACTCAATCTTTCAACACGATTTTCATCCACTTAAAATCATTGGATCGACTTGAAACTTTGTATACCTGTAAAGAAACAATGGCAATACAATAATTTCATAAATGTTTTCTGAAATCCTGGCCAGAATGATCAGAAAATCAAAATAATAAAAACCGGTATAATAAGTTGCGGACTTATCAACTTTTTAGACAAACGTTATAAGGGCTCAGTTGTTAGAGCGGTAGACTGTAGTGGTAGGCCCTATATAATTTCATTAACCCATAGGTCGCTGGTTCAAATCCGGCCCGGAGGATTTTTTTAGAAGAGTATTAATTTCAGCTCATACTACAATAGTATCGAATTTAAATATATTTACATTTTTATTTTATTCTGTAAAATATTAAAAATAAAAAATAAATAATAGTTTAAAAATAAAACAACACGCTTTATTAGAAAACCGAACTAAAAAATGAAAAAAAAATTAATTTCCAACACGCTTGGGATAAAATTAAAGTGATCAACAAAAAAATCATCTCCAACACATTTAGAATAAAATTATAGTTATCTACAAAAAAAAGTAATTTTACCATCAAAAGCGTGAGGTGCTTTTTATGGTTTTTACATTTTCTTCCTAGAGACTTTACTTTTACCAATATCTGTTTTGTTATCAAATATATTAATTGATATAGAGCACCCCACGCTTTTGATGGTAATTTTTTTTTGTAGATAACTATAGTTTTATTCTAAATGTGTTGGAGATGATTTTTTTGTTGACCACTTTAATTTTATCCCAAGCGTGTTGGAAATTAAAATTATTTTTCATTTTTTAGTTCGGTTTTCTAATAAAACGTGTTGTTTTAGTTTTTTAAATATTATTTATTTTATTTAGTGACAACAACTCATGTCATTAGCGACATAATTACAATTTAGGCGTGCACAGAGCCCTCTTATTTCATACTTGAGGTTCTTTTATTCATCTTAAATCTATGACACGGGACGCAGGGCTTATTTTCCTTCTGATGGAAGTAATACTTTGGATTTTTGTGTCCTCAAGAATCCTTCGATCCCGATTTTGAGCCCGCGAATCTCGAATCCAGAGACAAATCACAAAACTAATGGGACTGAATCTCTCATTCGTGGCCTCTCTATCTTCTCTTCACCTGCTGTCTGTTTTCATTACGGATTTCTACTGACATTTACAAAATTTTTATTGCTCACATATTCGCTCAGTCTGTGGCCTTCCTCTATGTCCACCCGGGCCTTACTGTGACACGATCTGTCTGGAGAGGGATTTTAACTAACGATCACACACATACTATCTTTGAACACACAAGGACATGGAGGGCCTCCCCGAATGAGTGATCAGCTCAATGTCAAGGCCTTCTCCGAGACAACAAAATGTTAAGACGAAACACACCATTCATGCTCACATTCGTACTAAACATTGGGAATGAGATAATAATGATTAATAGGTCACATTATGTTTGAGGACCGTTTGGACCTTAACGTTACCTGACATTTTTCTTACAGGTGAGGAGAAACCCCAGAAAAAAGCCATCACCCAGTAAACTTGTCTCGACCGGGGATCGAACCCGGGCCCGTTTCGTACGAAGTAGCGACGTTATCCCGAGACCACATCGGTGGACAAAATCTTATCTAAAAGAATAAAACTTAGCTTTCATAAGACCCTAGTTATCACATACGGTGCAGAAATATGGACAATGAAAATAGCAGATGAAGTCTTCGAAAGGAACATTGTCAATACGTGTTAATGGTCACTGGAGAACATCAAAAAGGAAATTGACGAGTTGCCAGAAGGAGAGAATTGTTTAGTCAGTAAGACAAAGGTGGTTGGGTCATTTAGTACGAATGCAAGATAAGAGACTTCCAAAATTGTTGGATGTCAGAATGAAGGGATGGAAGACCAAGGGAAATATGAATGTGCGACATTGAGAAAAAAATTGTAAGTTTGGAATTGAAGATTTGAAAAATGGAAGCTAAGGATAGAGGACAATGGAGAGCTGTTGTGAGGAAAGCCAAGAATCACTTTGGACCATAGAGCTACGAAGAAGAGGAAGAAGAATTTCAATTGATCCATCCTAATGATATTCGATGGTTTGGCAATACTGCTTCAAAATACATTTATTTTTGATCTACATAATTGTGGGAATGCAAGACAGAGAGAGGACAATGTAAATAGCTTTATTAATGTTTTTGCAACAGCTGAACACTCTACATAAAATAATTTATAGCGTTGGCGTAGTTACGAGTTTAAATATTTTATTTTTAATCGAAAGACATTTATTGCCAGTGACATTGTAAAATGTAAACTTTTATAATCAACAAAATGTGTCCACCGCTGTGGTCTCGGGGTAGCGTGCTGCCTTGTCACGCAGCGGGCCCGGGTTCGATCCCCGGTCGGGACAGTTTTTCTAGATGAGGTTTTTATCGGGGTTTTTCCTCACCTGTAAGACAAATGTCAGGAAAAGTTTAAGGCCCAAACGGTCCCCGAAATCATATGGCTATCGCAATCATCATTCATATTCATCTTAGGTTAAGCTTAGGATTAGGGACTCTCCTGGCACACCATTATCATCATCATCACCCATCATATCATCGGGGCAACGTAACCCCGCCTTCCAGGCGCCCCAACCTCAGAAGTGGGTTACAAGTACGCCATGCCAGGAGAGAGACCAGGAATGTCGAAAGACAAACCTGGGGCATTAAAAAAAATCAACAAAATTGCAATGCATTATTGCTAATTTTTATATAGCAAAATCGGGTAATTTCGTGATACAAATGCTTTGTACTATTGTACCTTAATATTATGAAAATTTCTGGTTAGAGTTTTAGGAATATTAAAGTTAATGATAGATGAATGAAATATATATACGGAGTTGTCGAATATATATTTTATTTTATCATATCATTTATGCACATGATATTTTTTTTTTTTTCGGAGGTTTAAAGAGCTATGGTAATTTCGTGATAGTATTAGTGTGAATTCGTGACAAACTTTTTGATCATTCTTCATGCTACATCCAAAGCATTTGAAATCCCACTTATAAACAGTCAACCCATGACACTTTTCACGGAACCACAAATCACATTTTCGACATTGTATCCATAGAACCTTTAGTGTGGACGAATATCTACTCACAAAGTTTTTCAAACGCAGAAAAATATTAATGAGTAATGTCACGAATGATTTTCAAATTATCGATTAAATCACAAATCACGAAGTGACAAGTGAATTTATCTAGAGGATTTGGAAATCAAGAGTGGCATTTGTTAGGACTAGTTAACGAATAAAATTAAGCTTTACTAAAAATCATTATTTGAATGTAGTTACCGGCATTTTAAAATATTTATATATTTAATGTAAACGGCGATGTTTGAAAACAAATCAGAAATGTGTGGTTATTTTTATTCACTGCAACTTGATCATATTATTTATTGCCAAATAGGATCACAATCAGCGATAACCCACTAAGGTCGCAATATTGCAAGAATGCACTCTAGTGAAGAAAAATTGAAACGCACAAAACAAAACCAACATTATGGTTATTACTTTTTTTAGGAAACAACTCCGTAAAATCATTATTTAAAAATACAATTATTGAACACACCTTTATGAATAATGTATAGTTCGAAGGCGTCTGCTCATTATTTGTTATATTCAATGTATTTTTTGGAGAGTCAGTCACTGCAAAATAATGCTCTGACCTGTTCAGAATACTAAAAAGGAGGAGCTTTCTTTATTTTGGTAAACATAATTCGATAAATAGCGAGGTGAAACACGACTGTTATTGGTTGTAAAACAAAATTAATTGAAATGTGATTGGTCATTGACTCCTATTTGGGGCATGAGTTAAAATAGTCACAAACATGAAAACACAGCTAGTAAGTAAACTTTCAGCCAGCTATGAGACAGCAAAAGAATTTGTTTTTGTTACCAGTACAACTTCGTTACAAACGAAAGAAAAATAACGAAATTATCCATGTCACGAAATTAGCCAATTTCACCTAACTCAGTTTTCAATTGGACATTGCAAATTTAGTGAATTCATACAGATATTACACAGCAGAAATAGCTTTCAATGTACGTCCATAAATGAAACTGTTTTATATGTGGATCTATATTTGAATATTCACTTTTTCTCAGAAAGAAGAATCCACATATTATTTAAACCTTTCGTCATTTATAGCAACTGTAAATAGGATTTAAATTTAGTAATGACTGATTGCACTTTAAAATTACACTTACATTAGAAAGACGCTTTGTCATCTGATAGACTATCAGTTTTATTGTAATTTTCAGATATATCACTTTCTAAAACTATTTGAATTTTTTTAATAGGCCTACTAATAAAGTTCGTGGTAAAATTCCATCAAGGTATTATCAGAGAATGTATAAATATAAATGTAAATATCTTCTGCTGAGGATGGGAATGGTCCCGAAAGGCCTACAATGTTTCAATTATATCAACATTTAATGAGACTGCAAAAGAATGCACAATTTTATAATTTTATATAATAATTTGTTATACTATTTCAGTTTTACTCTAAAATATAAAATAATTCTATGACAGAACAAATCCGGAGAATCAAGACTGACTGAAGTGTTTGGTGTCACTGGGTAGGAAAGTAGAGTACAGGAAGTCGTGTGATGTCGCAATCTCTCTTAGTTTCAGCTCTATTTTTAACTGGGAGAGTTTTATTATACTGTCGCTGTTGGCGGTAACGTAGGAAACAGATTGAATATATTTAATACATTTGTGAAGTTATTGATACAAATGTTAATATTATCCGTTTTTAAACATCTCAATGATGGATAAATCATATTTGAAAAGAAAAATATACGCCTAGACTGGGGTTTGAACCCAGGACCTTTGACTCTCTATGTCAGTGCTCTTCCATGTGAGCTACCTAGGCCTCCAATCTAAACGCGATTTTTCTCTTATACATAGTTAATTCATTATTATAATGCATTTGATGTTAGGAAATTAACTATGTATAAGAGAAAAATACGAGTTTAGATTGGAGGCCTAGGTAGCTCACATGGAAGAGCATTGACATAGAGTCAAAGGTCCTGGGTTCAAACCCCAGTCTAGGCGTATATTTTTCTTTTCAAATATGATTGATACAAATGTTTACACAAAATTTCCAAAATTTATTTTTCTTTTCCATTACTTCACTATATACATGCATATGATTTTCTGCTATAAGAGTGTTTTCTTCACAATTTATTTTATAATTAGATCCTTCACACTCGCTTATACGTATTTTCACTCAAATAATTTACTTGTTTTCACACTTAGGTTACTTTGTTCGTCTACAACCACTCATTGTATAAGGGATGGTCGGAATACCAGTCTGACTTCTGTCGAATCAAAAGTCTGAGAGACCGATTCTTCTAGAATCAAGATATAGACGCATGTAATAAGATATCAACGAGGCCTGCAGACTCATGAGTCACCAGCTCACGAATCTCCTTCAACTATTATAATGCGAGACTTGATACACGCCGTTGCCCGCGAATTTCGAAATCCGACCCACAGTGCGTTACAATTTTCATTTATTTAGAAATATAGTTACTAGCCGAGAGGTCTAAGACATCATGCTTCAACGTAGAGCTGCGGGACGCACGCTGATTCTAGCAGGAAATAATCAGGAAATTTCGGCTAGTTCATTGGATCGTTCCTCACTCAGCATCGTAAAGAATTTGGATAGTTAAGATGAGAAGCTGCTTCTGGTTATATAATCAACCGTAATATGTGGAGACCCGACATGCTGACCACATGCCACCTTGAAGCCATATAGGCGAAGGGGCTTGGAAATGCATGCTATTATGCATTACTGGTACTTCTGTCGTCCCAACTTACTTAAAAAATAGGTAAACTGAAAAAAAAAAAAAAAATTGTTTCCCAGGTATATTATATGGTTGCGAAACATGGACTCTTACTTTAAGGGAGGAGAAAATATTACGATTATTTCAGAATACAGTTCTTAGGAACATGTTGGGCCAAAGAGAGATGAACAGACAGGTGAATGGAGAAGACTTACATAACAGGGAGCTACATGGTCTTTAGAGGAAATCAGATGTAATAATAACAGTTAAGTCTCGTATACTGCGATGGGCAGGACATGTGCTAGGAGTGGGGGATGGAAGAGGTGCATGGAAGCTTCTTGTAGGAAACCCAGAGGGAAATCGCCTAGTAGGTAGACCAAGAATGAAGAGGGAGACTAACATTAACCATGGTTTTAGGGAAGTAGATTACACAAGAGATGATTGGAAAACGTTAGTTCAGGATATGGATATACAATGTGTATATTTGTGTAAAGTCACGCCGTAGCGTAGTGGTTAAGGCACTGCGCTACAAGTCGGAAGGTCGAGGGTTCAAGTCCCGGTGGGGGTCAGGATTTTTAAACTGACCAAAACATTCTGGCGGCACTGTGGCCCAGGGGTTGATTCAGCCACTAACGGAAATGAGTACCAGACGCTTGTTCTGGGGTAAAGGTGGCCGTCACGCAGGACTGACAACCCGGCTGACATCAAGTGCCGATTGTCAAGAAAAAGTGGGAGACTTAACCTCCTACTATCCCAAGGGCCTCCCGAGGCCTGTAGTGGGATTACTTTACTTTATTTTTTGACATAGTGTAGTGTATTTATGAAAAATTAAGGATTTCTAGCTTAAGGGGAGAAAGTATCTTATAAATGGGGAAATTTTGAATTTTTGTTTTTTCGCTCATATTCATACCTTGAAGTGTATTCTATATGGATATAAATTGGTTTTGCACCACAAACTTATTTAAAGGTCCTAAGTGTGGGTTTAAAGGACAGGCTGCAGGGTAGGACTGTGAGTAGTGTAAAACTTTAAACTCGATTTCCCGCTATTTTTGTTTTTGCGAGCCTTATGTTCCTTTTCTCTGAACCTATTCATCCCAGAGAAATGAAATTTTCACAGGCTATTTGTATGGTACTTAGGCATAATCTGCCATTTTTCAAAACATGTTTATGTTATTATTAAGGGCACCAAAAGTTATTTTCCTTTTGAAGTACACCAAAAAAAGCATTGTTTTTAAAAAATTCTTACTGTTTCATTTTTAATGTTGCGTTCTGGAAAAAAATGTAATTTTATTGCCAAATAGTGTATGTATATGTGAAAAAAAAATGTTCTACTGTTAACAGTTCTTCTGAAAAGGAACATTAAAATTAGAACATTTAACATGGCGGAGATACAAGGTACATTCTCCCGTTAACAGAATGAAGTGAATTCTGACAGTAACTTATCTTTATTGTAACACTTAGAAATCCCTTCAAATGTTTTGGAGATGTGAATATTTGGGTAAGTTAATTAATTATTAAAAATACTTGACGTAATTCCTATTATTCCTGAGTGATGAAGGTCTTCAATTAGCTTCTTTTAATGACCAGTCGTTTCGTCTCTTTCCAATTTTTCTACCCTTTCGATTCTCCTCTTCCATCGTTCTTCTCCATGTCATTTTGGGTATATCATATTCCATGTTTCAGAACCATTGGGTGATCCTGAATTCCTATTAGCTTATCTTAATGCCCTTAAATCCCAATAGCTAAGTTTCATAATTTGAATTACAATATTTAAACTGACCCAAACCTTCTGCTGTCACCATGGCCCTGGGATCGACTTAGCCTCTAACGAAAATGAGTACCAGACCCTTGTTCAGGGCTGACAATCGGCTGACAAGTGACGATTGTGTAGAAAAAGTGGAGTCTTAAGCTCCTACTGCAAGGGTCTCCTATGGCCTATAGTGGGATCACTTTACCTTTACCTTTAACTAACTCACTAGCACTATCGAACCCGTAGGTTCATGGACGCGCGGACATAAGCTCTCCATACATCCCTATCCTGAGCTAACGTTTTCCAATTATTCCCTATATAATCTACTTCCCTCAATTCATCATCATCATCATAGTACATTCAGGAATTTAGGTCATTTGTTGACCTGTTTCGGCCTCAAGAGAAACACCATCCAGAAGTCTTTTGAGTGGACGTCCTGGTCTTCTTCTTCCTGCAGGTTGATATCTTAACATTAGTTTGGGTATTCTGTGATCTTCCATTCGATGAACATGTTGTATCCATCTTGACTTATAATCAGAAATTTTGTTTTCTAAAGATTCCATATGTAATTCTTCTAAGATGTCTTCATTTTTTTTGTGATCTAGTAGTGTGTATCCTGCAGTCCTCCGAAGATATCTCATTTCAGCAGAGAATCTAAGTCTCTGTATATCCTTCTGTTTCAATGTCCATACTTCGCTACCATACAAAAGAGTTGGAAGAGCCAGTGTTTTATACACTTTCAGTCTTGAATGCTTTTGGACTAACTGTGGCTTGAAGATAGAATTTATTAACCCTAAAATTCTTAAAAATTTAGATATTTTTGCATTTACATCCTTTTCTTCTTCATATGAGATATTGCATCATAGATATGTAAAATTATTCACCTGCTCCAAAATTTTATTGTCCAGTACAATTTTACTTCTGACAGGATCTACACCTTGAAATGCCATAATTTTTGTTTTTTCTGTGGATATCTTTAATCCATATTCTTCTGTAATTTTGTTAATTTCATACAGACCTTTCTGTAGATTATCTTCGGAATTTGCTATTATTATTTGGTCATCTGCAAACAATAGGGTGTTTAATTTTCTATTTTCTGATATTCTTATTCCAAATTTATATTTTTTGTTCCAGCAACATATTACTTCATTGATATAAATTGCAAAGAGTGTTGGGGATAGGGGGCAGCCTTGTCTCACACCATGATTTATAATTCCTTCTTCAGAAAATCTGTTATTTAATTTAATCTTCATGGTGTTGTCTTTGTAAATATTTTGTATGTTCTGCCGAAGTAAATTTGGTATATTTCTGTCTTCCAATATATTTAAGAGTTTTGATCTCTTGACTGTGTCGAATGCTTTTTCAAAATCTATGAAAGCAAAATGTGTTTCTAAGTTGAATTCTCTTCTTTTTTCAAGCAATAGTTTAACAGAAAATGCTGAATCAATACAAGATCGTCCTTTCCTAAATCCATTTTGACATTCCATAAGGAATTTTTCACTGAAACTTTTCAATTTTTCATTTAAAATGTCTGCATAAATTTTGTAGCATGTGTTTAACAAACTGATTCCCCTATAGTTGTCCATTTTTCTCTTGTCTCCTTTCTTGAACAGGGGTATAACAATGCTTGTCTTCCATTCTTGTGGTATATCTGCATTTTTGAATACATTATTAAAGAAGGACAACAGTCTTTCATGGAACTGTTTGCCTGCATATTTGTACAATTCAGAATTCAAGCCATCTGTGCCAGTTGCCTTCCCATTTTTTAATTTCTTTAAACTATTGTTCAATTATTCCAATGATATTATGGAATCTGTCTCATTATTATTTCGGAAAATTGTATCTTCATAGCTATTGTCAGTCCAAAGACTTTTATAATAATTGAAAAAATCTTCTTTTGTTACTCCGCAATTAATTTTGGTAGATTCTTTAATATCTTTATTCAAATGTTTTAATATTTTGAAGGCATTAGGTTGGAGCTTATGCAAATCTGATTCTAAATGTGTAACAAAATTTAACCATGTTTTCCTATGCCTCTTTCTTATTTCCCTTCCCTCAATTCATAGTTAACGTTATTCTCCCATCTTATTCTTCGTCTGCCAACTGGGCGTTTTCCTTCCGGTTTTCCTACAAGAATTACCTTTACCTTTTATAATATAATACATTTATTTGACCTTTGAATTATTGCTCTTCTCCATTTATTTTCATTAAGCATTTGCCAATAAAAAAAAGTGTTCGTATTTAAGAAGTCCTTGGGGTAGAAAGTGGAAGAGGGAGCTCGAAAGGATGAAAAAAAGCTAAAAATGGTGAAACGAGTGGTCATTAATGAAAGGCAATACCCTCTATTCCGCTCAAGAATAATAGGTAGGAATTAAGTCAAGTATTTTAAATGAATAATTACTTAAATAATATTCACGGCTATAAATTATTTGAAGCTATTTTCGGAGTAGCTCCCACCTTTCCTAGACAATCATCACGAGATGTGAACTGGCTTCTCAGCTCTGCATAATAACTGACTTTACCCCCCAGAACATAGCCTAGTACTCATTTTCATTAGAGGCTGACTCGATACCAAGATCATAGTACCGCCAGAAGTATCCTCAAACCTGCGACAAACCGGCTTGTATCGAATTACTTCAATCAACTAAGCCACGACGCTTACGCCGAGTTTTTTTTTTTAATTTTCGATATTACGTTATGTGTTTACCACATGAGTATTGCATACTATTTTTTTGCACTACGTGTATTTATTTAGTAATTAAGATATTAGCTAAAATATTAATAAACATAAATGTTAGAATTCAGAAGCTGGATCGGCTATATGTGTTGCTATGGAGAAATAGTAAGTATTGTTGGTCATGTCGCCATCTTACATTTGCTAAAACTAAAAAAAAAAAAATGATTAAGGATTTATTTCTGATTATCGAGAAAGTTTTAGACGACGTATGCAGTGATTATGAAATAGAAAAGGCGTGGAAAGCTGGATGTGATGAATTAATACCGAAATTAATACAAATTGCAGAATCACTATGAACATTTTAAAATAAATGTTTTTACTTACCACTTTTGGTCTTTTTAAAAGTATTGAGGTTTCTTTTGTTTTCACAGCAACCGAGATTGTATGCGGGAATGTCAAATTACGTTGCACATCAACAATTACAGTAAGTATACAAGTAAGTTACATAGTGCAAATAGTAGGCCTATATTACAGTACGAGGTGGGAAGTGGTATTTACAGAATCCAGGAACATTTAAAAAAACCGAGCGATAGCGAGGTTTTTAATATCCGAGATTCTGTAAAACACTTCACAAACGTGCGTTTACATTATTTTTTGCGCGATGGTGTTTTCATAATAATAAATAATATTTGTTGGAAATATTTGCTTTCGTTATAAACAATTGACTGACGTTAGCAGTCTGGCCAATGTATATATGCTAAATGCCGACAATAATTGTTGAGATTACAGCAGGCCGTGATACCAGTTCGCATTAAATGAATAATTGTAATCAAAACGACGAAATTGAAGAAGCGTGGGAAGTTGGGTGTGCTTCTTTAGAGCCGGAGAAATCTAAATTAAGATGTGAAAAAACATAGATTTCATTCAGAAAGTGGCTGGAGGAGAAGAATTGCAGCGTAAGTGAAAAAAGTATGGTTACTTATTTCGTGCTTAGGAGTGAAACATTAAAGTCTCCAGCGAGTTTGTGGTCAGAATATTCAATGCTGATGACGATGATACATTTAAGAGAAGGTATCAACATTGCAGATTTTGTTATACTAATTAGTTGCCTCAAAAAGAACAACATTGGACATAAAGCTAAAAAGTCTAATAGTTTTGAGTAGAATTTTGTTAAGTCAACTTTCAATATTGTTTCAAATAAAGTTCAGTTAATTTAAAACGCAGCGATTTCTTCCATATAATGTATATTAACACTACCTTTTGGATATATTTTTGTATAGGCCTAGGCTATACATAGAAGGCAATGGTTTTACTTCCCGTACGTGAGTTGTAATATGTAATATTACAGTATAGGTATTTAGGTTGGTAACCCCGAAATATAGGAAGTTGAACTTTCAATCATGGTCGCCATTGCAGGTAAGTACGACAAAACGCACTATCGCGCAAAAAAAAAATATCAGTATTCTCCTCATACCTAAATCTAAGCCTTATGACCAAAATATTTGCTGACAGTACAGCTGTTAGAATAGAAGTTAATAATGTTTCTGAATTTCAACTGAAAACACTTAATGATGCATCAATTGCACTTATTGAGGAAGCTTATATGTTAGCACAGCTGTTACATGGACTAGATTTCCCCTCCTTGTTATTAATTAATCGCACCACGGAAGCCACACGTTCCGCATCCATCAATTTACAATATCGCTGCAGCAGTTCTATTTATACAATGCTTAGCTATCTGCTCTCTTTCTATAACATATCAAAACCTGCCTTACGATCAATTGTATCCTCTCTAAACACTGGTTAAGTTATTGATAAGAATTGAACATTAAAGCTAACGAGCAGGTTGGCTCAGATATTAGAGTTTGAAACTCATATTCGTAAGGACATGGGTTCAATTTTTTTTCGGATTTTTGTGATCACTAAGACAAACGCTGGGTGGAAATTTCGATTACTAGGACGTATTCATACTTTCGGCTACCACTGTGGTCTCGAAGTAGCGCGCTGCCTTGTCACGCAGCGGGCACAGGTTCGATTCCCGGTCGGGACAAGCTTCCTGGGTGAGGTTTTTAGGGGGTTTTCCTCGCCTGTAAGACAAATGTGAGGTAACTTAGGGCCCAACGGTCCCCGAAAATCATCCTGCCTTCATCATTATCGTCATCATTCACCGATGTGGAAAGCAGCGGGAAGCTACCTCATCTATAATTTCCTAGTAAAGCTGCTAAGCATAGCATTAAAATGCTATGCTTGCAGTGAAAGGCCTACTCTCGGGCAGAACACTATAGATAGATATATTCATAATTTCAGCCAGCCATGCTAACTGAGATGGTAGTAAGCCTGCTTCTTGACTCCACGCTGTAAGGGTTTAGTTGTCATGATTTCTACCAAGCTCCTCTAACCTTGGGTGCAGTCTTTGTCTAACAATATTCACAATAACATTTATGATTAATATTCTTCTTTTGTCAAAATTCTTGGAAATGCTTGATTGTTTTCACCCTCACAATCCTAACACATTCCAGCGCGTGTTTTTTAGTTAAGCACGGCAATCAACTGTTTTTGTTCTCTTTCTTAAACCGTGTCCAACTCAGGGTCGGGTCGAGGGATGAGATGAGACGATGTAAAAATTTTATCTCGGGGCAAGGTTGGGATGATGTGCAATTTTTTATTTCTAGATTGTCCACCAGATTCCTGCAACAAATAGCAAATCGCTCCGCAGTACATATGTTGACAAGGCATGTGTTATTGTTGACAACGATTCATCCGTCGGATGGGGACAACTTGGTGTTTTTTGACAGGAGTAGGTTATGAGCCGGCACCAGGTTTCACCTCCTCTCATCTCTTCATCGGCATCCTTCATATAACACACTTTACACTACATAAACATACACCCATCCTATACTTCTCTCTGTACAATACAGGAATACATCGTATACGTAAGGTGGTCTGCCTATGTGGTGCGAAAATTGAAGATAGACTGCATTAACGCCATCTATTCGTCCAGCATGGAACTCGAAGAACGAAAAGTGCAATGCGTGGCGTTAGAACACACACATATTCATCATTTTGTAATTTCATCAAATTCAAATAATTAAACATCAGAAAAAACACAAGCACAAAATTATAGTTAGTGTTTTATTAAACTACAATATACAATTATCGTCGCAATTCTGCCTGGACATGAAAGGATTGACAAGATTTGTTCAGAGACCACTTATTTCAGAATTGAGGTTCTTTTACGTGCCGTAAAACTAATTCATGGAACCCACGGCCACAGTTTCCTCCCAATTAACCCATGCTCAGGATTAATAACACCGAGCAGCAACAAATAAACTTTTTTTTTGTCTCAGAAAGAAAAATATGTGATTCTGATAGTTTTTTTCTCCTGAATTCAAATATGATATCGGTTTTTCTCCATCGCGCAAGGTTTCCAAGAGACAGGCATTTATAATTTTAAACACTTTAATATTTTCTACATTCGTAACTACACAATATTCGAACATTCGGACTCACCTAGAAAGTAAGAAATGACGATTTTGTGTTATATTTCGCCTGTGGAACATCCCCCTTAATGGTCCAACAATAATCGGCCAGCATATTAGGATTCCACTTGCCTTAATACCTCTTTTTCATAGCTGAAACCATTTGACTTGGCTTATTTGGTTTTATTTTACAATGGACAAAAAAGTTTATTAAAACATAATTATTTAAATCCATTAATTGAAATTGAAATAACAAAAACTGTGGGTGATGGAGAAATTCCGAATACATATTTGAAAACACGATAAAAAAACTGCATTAAGTACAACTATTGGTACTCATGAGACAAAAATCATGTTGACCAGTGTTGTCGAAATTCTGTCTGGACATGAAAGAATTTACTTCATTTATTCCGAGACCACTTATTTTAGAATTGAGGTTCTTTTACGTACCGTAAAACTAATTCGGACCCATGACCTCAGTTTCTTCCGAATTAGCCCATGCTCAGGATTAATAATTATTAAGCTATGAAAATTCGTTTGACCTACCATCCCCACTGTCACCAACTACTTATACTATTCTATTGCTACTACCATTGTTCCTATAATATATGTGTAATTATTATAATATTTATAAAGGTTCCGGTTGGCCTCAAATTTCTTTAAAAGTTTTATCTTTAAGGGGGTAGAATTTAAGTTGGAATATATCTAACTTGCAATTGTCAATAATTAAAATTCTGCCCGCTTACCATTTTCCCTGCGATTCTTGTTAATTGCAGTTATCTTTTTAATTTTTGACTACTAGGAAAAGTACTACTATTTTAGTAAACACATTTGGTTTTAAAGTTCGCGGGTTCAAACCCGGCCGGGGTCGATGTATTTTTAGGACGTAAAAAAGCTGAAATTGCTTTCTTCGGAAGGAAAATAAACTCACGGGTCCCTTGTTATGTAAAATAATCTCAAGCCTGAAATAAGAGACCTCTGAGCAAAACTTCTCTGTCGTTTTTCGTCCATATTTGAGTAGATGATATTAAGAACATCGTTCGATATATAGTTACTACTGCCTGCGCTTCTGCTACTGCTGTTAATGTTACTGCTACTCGTGATACTCCTGCTGGTGCTGCTGCTACTACTGACTACTCCTCCTCCTCCTGATACTCCTGCTGCTGATACTAATGCTACTACTTGTACCACTACTTTTACTACAACAGCTATTAATACTATTACAACTACTATTATATCACCATCATCATGAACAAATCCGTTTTAGGCCTTGTGGCCTGTGGCGGTAAACCTAACGAAGTCTTCATCTTTCCACCGATGTTTTGGTCTTCCTTGGTCCCTATGTCCAATTGGAGTATATTGGAATGCCAATTTTGGAACTCTGTTTCTTTCCACTCTTCTCAGATGATTTTTCAATTCTTGTTGGTATTTTTCTATATCTTCACCTGAACTTGTACTCCAAATTTTTCTCTGATAGGAGTGTGCTGCTATTTTAATTGAAAAAAAAAATAGGGTAAGACTATTTCTGACATTCATATGCAGATATTGAGGGAGGATTATTCAATGTTTCTCTCTGTTTATCTGATCATGCAAATCAAAGATTAATATAATAAGGTATTATAGACAACATGTTTGGTAATAAGTACTGGGAGTTTCCATTATATTCTTCTGGTTAATATTATGGAATTTGCCACGCCAATACATCTGTTTAATATTACATTAAATAATAGCAGCGGCGGCTCTGCATTTCATTTCAACAAATTTTGTATTTATCGGTGGTGTATTCTGTATGATACATTGGTTTCATTTACTTCAACAAGGCTACTACAAAAGAAGTAGCCTTCTAAAAAACAAAACTATTTATGGTATCGCTTTGAACTATTGGACAATTTGCATATCGTCTTTTTTGTCCTTTAGATTTATGTTTTCTGATTTAATGTATTTTATTAATATTTTGTATTGGATTTGATACATTCTTGCATTGACGCAATTATCGCCAAACAGTTGAATGATGAAACGATTATATAAAATTCTTCGTCATTCCTTATTTAATTATGTTGGATATTCTGTAATATTTTTGGAAGGATATCTTTCCATTGGTCTGGGTTTCACTTTTCAGTGAATTGTGATTGGTAGTATTAATTTTGATCTAGCCAAAAATGTGGTTTTGTGTGGCCAACTTTATAATTTATTTTGTAAATCTTTCTACACCATTTTAATTGCCCTGAGCAAGCTTATGATTTACCGAACCAGAGGAACGTCACTTGTAAGCTGACCTGCATGGAGGTATTAATGCATAAATTTAACGTTTAAATTTGTTATTTAAAAGTGCAACTACTTACGGGAAAATTGAATGTACAAATTTATCTCATTGCAAGTGTCAATACTACATTTTACATGTTAATAAATTGAATAAATAATTATTTCTACTGAGACAAATTTTATTACATCGCGGAAATTTAGTCTTCTATTTAATATAAATCATATACACCATTTTCTACAAATAAATCTGAAGAAGAATATATTTGTTGGTGGTCCTCCAAAATACTTTATCTAATACCTACGGTGAACTCTGCAGAAGGCCAGGGTGGGTTGAACATAACCAGATATTTACTTACGCAACTTATAACATTTTTTAATGCAATATATCCCATTACTAAGTGATACTTGTAACATTTATCCTCGGAAAATTACCACCGTGAAAGTATGTTAATGTAATGTGAAATTTACGAGTGGAAATATCTTTTTACGTTGTAACCATCGGCCATTTTGAATTTCCATAGAAGAGGTATTTTTTTACGTATTTAAATACTTTCAAAATGTAACGAACCTAAAAAACTAACATAACCTAATTCAACTTCTCTAACCTAGGTGAATCCCATTAAATGTTTTTTTTACGCGGTTAAATATTTACATTTGTTCGTATTTTACGCGGTTAAATTCGGACAGAAATCAGTTATTATCGACGGAGATGCTGTGTTACCGATAGAGCCGTGGATTTATCGCTGGTTATTAGCGTGGTTATCGCAGGTAATTACTCTGGTTATCGCTGGTTATTACTGTGGTTATCGCTAGTTCATAGAACGTGTTATTTTTAACTGCGAATAACTGTGAATTTTAAAAGTGTTGACAATAACTATTGTAACCAGAGTGGCCATGACAGGAAATAGTCTCACTTTTTTTCCTTATTTGCGAGTAAAATGAGTTACAGATAATTAAAACCCGGGGATAAATATGTTTAATACTTCATTTTATGATTATTTGTTGCATTTAAGTGGTGTTTAAGTGCATAATTCAATATCGTGATAGCTTCCACGGTATAGGAAGACTTGAAACTTAGTTTCTGAATTTACAAATGTTTGATGTATAATTCCTGCAACGCGCGACAGGCATCAAGCTCATTACTAGAGCTAGGAATTTTAGGTGCTGCACCTTTTTTTTGTTACTATAATGTTCAAATTAGCTAGAATTGCAAATAAAACATTAAATAAATGCCCCTAACTGTGTTTTAGTTGCACCTTTTTTCAATGCTAGCACCTTTTTGCACCTTTCCTTTAATGGAAACACATTTTGCACCTTTTCAAACCTTTTTTGTCTCCTTTGGAACATTTTATTACCAAAATAATATATATATATATATATATATATATATATATTACATTTATTCAAATACGGTTTCAAGGGTTGGTAACAATATGTGGTATCAGTCCACATCACATTACTTCCACTTCAGTGCAATCCCGTTAGGCTATTCCTTTTAAATCAGTTAGCGCCTCATTGCACCACAGTTATGCGAAAGCTATTGTTTAAGCAAGGAAGGTTGTTGAGTGCGTGAATAAATGTTTCAGTTCAAAATAATATTTGACTAGTGCGGTCTGCTATTTTCCTGAGTTACCACTATACAGTATGCCGAAATCGAAAGTGAACACCTATAAACTACGTGATATTGTTAAAAAGTTTAGTGCAGATGGAATTCAGAGTGACGGATCTGTTATCAGGTGCATTCTTTGTGATATTTCAAGAACAATTGATGAAAAACATCAATGCATTCGTGTTACGCAGCATATACGAGTAAGTAGTGTAAGTACTTACACAAATTCTGTAATATAAGACAACATGCGTGAATTTTGTGTCGTTAGTTACCTGTTGTAATTGGTTTTGGTTATCTTTAATGATTATTTACATGGGAAATTTGTAACTTTTATTTTAAAAAATTGCACCTTTTTTGCACATTTTTCTGCTAAATTAAAGCACCTTTTTTGTACCTTTTTCTGCTAAATTAAAGCACCTTTTTTGCACCTTTTTCTGCTAAATTAAAGCACCTTTTTTGCACCTTTTTCTGCTAAATTAAAGCACCTTTTTTGCACCTTTTTCTGCTAAATTAAAGCACCTTTTTTGCACCTTTTTCTGCTAAATTAAAGCACCTTTTTTTGCACCTTTTTCTGCTAAATTAAAGCACCTTTTTTGCACCTTTTTCACCAAAATTTTGCACCTAAAATTCCTAGCTCTACTCATTACACACCTGATGTAAGATATCTGCATCCAGCCTTGCCACCTATCTACTGATACTTTCTTTCAATCCATCTAAATCATGAGGAAATGGAGGGACAAAAATTGTATCTTTCAAAAATCTCCAAAGGCAAAAGTCATGTAGCATGGGGTCGGGAGGATTTAGTGGCCAAAGTACAATAGCGTTACTTTCGTTTATAACAGGACCTCATCCAACTGAAATGATTTTTAGCGAAATACTATACCTTGAGGTTATTCTTATGGAAAGAGATGATTGGTTGGTGTCAAATGTGCTGCACCTAACACTGAAATCATTAGTGATCACTCTCCAATACTTTGAATATTTGCTGTTTGAAGGGAGCACAATTGTTGAGGCGTTCCTCATCCATTGTTGTATAGAATTCATCTTGGTATAGACAATACATTGATCTTGTACTGGTGTTTTACAAGGCAGTCACGACCCTTGGTTCATCTTAATTGGTTTTCCGTGGACGTTCTGGTGTTGAGTTGAATGTTTTGAAAGAATAATTCCCATCTCTTGTCTTTTGAGGAAGATTTAAGTTTATGTTGTTAATGTGCTTGGTTTAGCCGAAATATGAGATTTTGGTTTGTGTGTTGGTGATTGTGTAATCAAGGAACTTTTCTTCGCAAGGATATCAGCTGTTTCATTACCCAAGATTCCACAATTCCACAGAATCCACTGCAGAATGCTTTCTTTACCGTGGTTATGAAATTGATATACTATGTCACAACATATGTCCTGGGTGACAAACTGATCGAGTTTTGAGTCTTATAAGAGAATTAATCTGGAAATATTATGTAACTTGGTAAGAGGTTTTAAAATTTTGTTTATAGTATGTAGGGCCATCTCACCATATCTCATGAAAATATTAAAAAAATAGAAATCATCATCCATTATACTTACTAGGCAATGAAGTTGACCATGAAAAAAAAATGTGAAAATGTCCATTACAAACTTCTAGGGCTTGTAGAGGGGACTGAATAGACAAGGCTTTGAATATAAATGCTTGTTCAGAAACATACGTAGGCCTACATAGTACATACATATGTACATACACATAACATACATGCATATATGTATCTCCATCCATCCATAGTAATTCTGGTCGAGGGCATGTCTTTCACTGCAATCAAAGCATTTCCATGGTATGATTTGCAGCTTTACTAGGGAATTATAGGTGTGGTAGCTTCCCGCTGCTTTCCGCACCGGTGAATGATGATGATAATAAAGATGATGATGATGGCCAGATGATTTTCGGGGACCGTTGGGCCCTAAGCTTCCTGATATTTGTTTCACAGGTGAAGAAAAACCCCGAAAAAAGCCTCACCCAGGAGCCTGTCCCGACCGTGAATCGAACATGGGCCCCCGCTGTGTGATAAGGCAGTACGCTACCTTGAGACCACAGCGGCGGACTTGTGTGTATGTATATACATATATCCATCCATCCATAGTAATTCTGCCCGAAGGCAGGTCCTTCACTGCAATCATAGCATTTTCATGCTATGCTTGCAGCTTTACTAGGGAATTATGTAGGTGTGGTAGCTTCCCGTTGCTTTCCACACCGGAGAAGGATGATGATGATGATAATAATAATAATAATAATGATAAGGATGATCATGATGATGATGGCCATATGATTTCGGGGACCGTTTGGGCCTTAAAGTTTTCCTGACATTTGTCTTACAGGTGAGGAAAAACCCCGATAAAAACCTCACCCAGAAAAACTGCCCCGACCGGGGATCGAACCCGGGCCCGCTGCGTGACAAGGCAGCACGCTACCTCGAGACCACAGCGGTGGACTATATATATATAATGACATGAAAAGAAAAATAAATGCCTGAGTCGGGATTTGAACCCGAGTTTCTAAACTTTGTACGTTTGGCGCTCTAACCATCTGAGCCACTTAGGAATCCTAACACAAACATTAATATATATATATATATATATATATTATAATTAAATTTTTGACATTGAGCAATGCAAGCTTAATATGACATAAGAAAAATAAATGCCTGGACGGGATTCGAACCCAGAGTTCCGGGTTCGAATCCCGTCCAGGCATTTATTTTTCTTATCATGTCATATATATATAATTCTCAATTTACACTAGAGGTAGCGGGATATCGTTCCAACTGCCATCTAATGGCCACTATAATAAGTAAGCACATTTAAAGAGAATGTTTACGTTATAGCAATAACGCTTGTATCATGCAAACCAAAACATACATTCATGTAGGCCTATATGATTGTTGAGGTGGTCGTGACTGTGAAAGTTGCCTGTAGATATTGTACGTCTCTAACTCAATTTATTTTTGTTTGTGGAGGGTTTTATTTCTCTGGTTTTGTGTTGTAATATAATTAATATTATTTTGAACTGTTGATAATAATTTCAAGGACTTAGTGGTGTTTTATTAAATATAATATTATTTTTGGATTTTGGTAACTATGATAAACAAGCCTTTAGTTATGCACATAATTTAATACTAAATTTGTGATTTAGACATATATTGACACTATTTGAGTTTAATCATTGTATAAAAGTAACACAATACACGAGTTTAAGATGAGTGAAGATGTGGATTCACGTGCTGAAAGTGCTTTTGAGATTTTATTAAATGTGACGTAAGCAAGTCAGGTATTTGCGTCATGATTTGAGGAAATATATTGTAAAACCTGTATGTCAGTTAAGGAAAGTATTATGTAAGCTAAAGAGTGACCTCACTAATAAGGATAAGGAAAATGAATAACTTGCGAATTGAGCTTGCAAACACGAAAGGTCTGTTACATACAAGGTTGCCCAGAGTTGCATCGCAGATGATGTAGCTAATTGATGGATCTCATAGGCCAATGGGACTTGGGCGAGGTTCCTTGCATTTGGTGCTATGATCTCAAAATCTATTACTGAAAGGTTATTTTCATTTCACAATTCAATAATTTCTAGAATAATCATATCATCTGAGAATATAAACTAATCGTCTGTAGTAATCAGGAGAGGCTGAGAATAGTCAGAACTTTCAAGTTATTTGTTAAATCCAAGATTAGTCAAAGTGTTGAGTATATGAAAACATTAATTAAACAATAGTTAGTCCAGTTGAGATGAAAGTAGGAATTAAGTCATTCAAGGGCTTAAGGAATTGTCAGTTATTGATAGAGACTTCCAATAAAAGTGAAGTAGATGTTTATGTAACAACATCACTGACGAGTGTGGTGATGAAAATAAAGGAAATGTAACTTATCTAAATCACGTAATCCAAAAATAATTATTTTTAATGTACCTGAGGAAATCAGCGGTAGAGAATGTTAGTTGAAGCTCTTATGACTCAAAATGAAATTTTTGAATGAACCACGAATGGTCTATTACCAAAACACGAATTTGAAGATATAAGCATTAACTAGGATTTAGGAAGTTTATCCAGACACTAACACCGTAAAATTGATAATGTAAATATGTAATATAGTATATAAACAAGTGTGATTAGAATTAGAATTACATTAAATAAAATTGTAATTATATAATTATGAATAGAACGCTGTTATTGAGTTAAGAGTAAGTAAAATTTGATATATGTATGCATGTACATAACTCCAACTCACAGGCCCTATCCTGAGCTAATGTTTTCCAATCATCTCCTGTGTAATCTACTTCCCTCAAATCATGGTTAATGTTATTCTCCCACTACATTCTTGGTCTAACAACTGGTTTTCCTAAAATAAGTTTCCATGCCCCTCTTTCACTCCCCATTCGTGCAACATATCCTGCCCATCGCAGTCTACATGACTTAAATGTTCATATTATATTTGTTTTCCTATAAAGATCATGGGGCGGGGCACGCCGTAGCGTAGTGGTTAAGGCACTGAGCTACAAGCCGGAGGGTCGAGGGTTCAAGTCCCGTTGGGGTCAGGATTTTTAAACTGACCCAAACCCTCTGGCGGCACTATGGCCCTGGGGTCGACTCAGCCTCTAACGGAAATGAGTACCAGACGCTTGTTCTGAGGTAAAGGCGGCCGTCACGCAGGGCTGACAACCCGGCTGACTTCAAGTGCCGATTGTCTAGAAAAAGTGGGAGCCTTAACCTCCTACTACCCCAAAGGCCTCCTGAGGCCTGTTGTGGGATCACTTTACCTTATAAAGATCATGTAGCTCAATGTTATGAACTATTCTCCATTCACCTGTCTGTTCTACTCTCTTTGATCCAAAAAAATTCCTAAGAACCTTATTCTCAAATACTCGGTAATTTTTTCTCTTCTCTTAAAGTAAGCGTCCATATAATATAACTGGAAGAATAACATATTTATATATATATTCAGTTTAACTTTTTTTTTTTTGAGAAGTTGGGACGACAGAAGGCCCTGTAATGTATAACAGCATGCATTTCCAGAATTGATTCTAAATTTAATTTCTTTGTGCATCTCATTCCTATTTGTAATTATTGTTCCTAGATATCTGAATTCAAAATTTCCCTCATTAAACATGTACATACGGTTATGTAATAGTGTAGTAGAATATTGTAGAGTAACATATATAATACAAAGTCCTGCTACCAGAGCAATGCAACTTTGATCGTAAACTATTTGAAATAGAGACATGCGGTTTTTTTAAATGTATTCTACATCTCTCAAAGTTTTGTTTACATTTGTTGCAGATTGTGATATAAATGACAATATCGACACCACATGAAAATACCCAATGTGTATGGTGGTATGCTGAGTCTGGTAAACCACCAGTAACTCCATATCCGAACGATATGGTGGTTAACATGTCCAGACACAAAGAAATTCGCTTCATCAGAGAACATCACCCTCTTCAGGTACACATTGTCTTCGTCAATTGTGTTCAGCATGGAATCAGCAAATTCCGCACGCCGAGGGAAGTCATTTGGCAGCGACGCTTGCGTAATTTGCAACCGTTTATGGAGGACTTTATGAATGATTGATTTTGGTAAATGCAGTTCCCGTGAAGCATGCGAACCGATTTTTGAGGTCTGAGTTCAAGTGCAAGTTGCCCATTGTCGATAATTTTTTGGCTCACACCTGGTCGTCCACTCCGTGGCAAGTCCATTACACTGCCAGTAGCTAGAAATTTCTCGGCCCATCTAATTATGGATGATTTGAATGGAGAATCTCGTCCATATTTCCGGTGAATAGTTACTGGTGATTTACCAGACTCAGCATACGACCATACACATTGGGTCATTGCCTGTGGTGTCGTCATTATAGTTTAAATCACAATCTGCAGCAACTGTAAACAAAACTTTGAGAGATGTAGAATACATTGCAAAAAACCGCATGTCTCTATATCAAATAGTTTACGAGCTACGTTACGTTGTTTTGGTGGCAGGGGTTTGTGGACACTCTATATTATTTTGTAATGGGGCACGCTGAGTAATCAATAAAGAGAAAAAATACATACATACGTATGTACGTACATACATATCGCGCACGCATCTACACAGAGTTATGTTGAATATTTGAAGGAAAATAGCTTCCCCTACAGTTAATCTGCTTTTCTGATTTTTATTAGCAAGGTTTTGAATAATGATATAAAATAAATTGAGTTGATGATATTAAATTGGATGTGATGTACCTGTCAGTCCGGTGATGTAGATGTTATGTGCCTTCTTGAGATTACTCTACTTATGAAAGAGATTGATTTCAATGCGGATGGAAACTGTCTGCCTGAGTCCAGCAGATTAGAAACATCAATCCGCGTTATAATAGCATTTTTCAATATCCGACGAGCGTGGTCCATCCCTCATACTGGAATTGGATTATGGAAATGAACTGGTTAGCAGTAACTATAGTTATGACCCAGAGACCTCGTAAATTCTATAAATCCAGAAGACAGGGGAAACAATCTGTATGCATTGTATTTTGAAATGAAAATGCATTTATTTCAATGTACATTTATCAAGAAAGTAAGTTTACTATAAACAAACGATGATATTGCAATTTTTTTTTTGTATCTCCATTAACAAGTAGATAATACAGTGTTAAATTTCCGAATTAAATTGAACCATACAGTTCTTGAGAAGTCAAGAAATATATTTGTTTATTCAACGCAGAGCTGTCCACCGCTGTGGTCTCGAGGTAGCGTGCTGCCTTCTCACGCAGTGGACCCGGGTTCTATCCCCGGTCGGGGCAGTTTTTCTGGGTAAAGTTTTTATCGGGGTTTTCCTCACCTGTAAGACAAATGTCAGGAAAACTTTAAGGCCCAAACGGTCCCCGAAATTATATGGCCTTCATCATCATCATCCTTCACCAGTGTGGAAACAACGTGAAACTACCACACCTACAATTCCCTAATAAAGCTGCGAGCATAGCATGAGAATGCTATGATTGCAGTGAAAGACCTGCCCTCGGGCAGAATTACTATGGATGTATGGAATGTAAGAAGCTCGATTTGGATCTGATCCATTACGCTAACAATTGAAATGGAATGTAAGAAAAATGGCAAGTAAAACTTGAAGTGGATACACAAAGTTCAAAGTTTTTAAGAATGGTGTTTGATCACTAGGGAAAGGATTTTAAGGTGCAAATTTTGGTCCGTAAAAAGGGGGGGGAAGATTCTGAAAATGCATATAAAAACGTGCTCCTGAAACAATTGAATTAAGGTTTAAACCAGTTACATGTACTCGGTTTATATAATATGCATATAATTTTGCACCAATTTTTTCTTCTTTATAGAGTCCATAAAAAGCAATTCATAGTTCTTTAGTTTATTGCAATATTTACTTCGCAGATGGAGCATCGAAGAATGATGCAATCAGTTTTCGATAAATTTCGTTTTGAATTCTGAAAGTCCATACAACTTATCCTTCTTAACATTGTGTCCGTCGCCGTGGCGTAGTCGGTAGAGTCCCTACCTTCCACTCCGGCGACCCGGGTTCGATTCCGGGCGGAGTAGGGGATTTTAAATCTCCACCTTGGGTCTGGGTGTGTGTCCTGTCTTGTGTTTGTATGTGTGAATAAGATAAAAAGGTTAACAAAGTTAAAAAAACAAAAAGAAGAAACAGTGTAAACGAAAGAAAACGACAAAGAAAGAAATTTAAAAAAAACATTCGCCATGTTATTGTTGTGAAACCCCAGTTGTAATACTAATAAAAATACGATGTGGTTCAGACTAGCAAAACACAGTCAACAACATGCCGGTACATAGAAAACTGTTAAATTGTTGCCTGTACTAACTGACCTTATTTCAAACTGTTACAGCAACACTGTTCAAATTTAAATTTGACTTCACAGCTGCAGATCGGCCATTGTTGCTGAGATATAAATTTTAATATTTATTATTTACTATTGTTGACTTCACACTGCAGATTGGCCATTGTTTCTGGGGTATAAATGGCAAATTATATTTTAATGTTTATTTAATGTTGTTGACTACTGATTGAGATGTTAGAAAGCTGTTCAAGAAGAAAAAAATATACATTTTTCTGTCCTATATTTTAAAAACGCAGAGAAGAGTGGAGGGAAAGGTGCTGAAGCATAAAAAAAGAGGGACAAAGGGACGAAATGTAGTAATCTCACGAAAATGTGCAACAAATTGTTTCATTTCGCTTCATTTTATCCCCCCAAATACATATATTGAACTATTGGTATGAAAACAGCTATATTTTTGGAAAGGTGCCGCACCTCAAAATCCTTTCCCTATTGTTGAGATACCGTAACTATTCAAGTTTTATTGTTATAAACGTGCCAGCCGTCAACTATTTTTTAACTGCGGAGGCCCTTCGGACTGTCATACATCTTCAACGTTCGTCAAGTATTGTTTCATGACATGATTAATTTGTAGAGAGGCTTATGGTCGATATATATGTTTTCGTTTAACATTATTCCGTTTCCGGCTGTTTTTTTAATTCAGTTTATTTCAAATAGGCTAAGCAAAACACTTCATAGAAGCAGGTCATAAAATAGTTACAATTCATAACACGCTTTCGATAATATTTAAAGATAACAATAATAATAATAATAATAATAATAATAATAATAATAATAATAATAATAATAATAATAATAATAATAATAATAATAATAATAATAATAATAATAATAATAATAATAATAATAATAATAATAATAATAATAATGATGATGATGCTAATGATAATGATGATGATGATGCTAATGATAATGATGATGATGATGATGCTAATGATAATGATGATGACGATGATGATAATGATGTTAATAATGATAATAATAATCATAATGATAATGATGATGATGATGATAATCATAATGTTAATAATGATAATAATAATCACGACTCACGCCATGAGTGAGTGCCAATTTATCTAGAGAATTTGGAAATCAAGAGTGGCATTTGTTAGGACTATTTAACGCATAAAATTAAGCTGTTTACTCACAAATCATTATTTAACTATAGTTATTTTAAAATATTTATATATTTAATGTAAACGGCGATGTTTGAAAACAAATGAGAAACGATAGGTATGCTTCATCTGCTTCTTTTGTTTATCACTGCAACCAGATCATACTATTTATTGCCAAAGGAACGCAATATTGTAAGAATGCTCTCTAGTGGAGAAAAAATGAAACACATCAAACTGTATATTAATTCATTTCTGATGTCGTATGATGTAAATATGACAATTATATTTTTCTGGATTATTACCTGGGAAAAAATACATTTGAGAAAGTGCAAACTGTGTTTTTTTTGGTGGTATAATAAATTGCTACAAATGTTTTTATATTAACTCCTGCAAGCGCTATGTGTTGACATCTATGCACTATATATACAATCTGGTAGCCGTATTTCTTACAGGCTCGGTCACTGCAAAATAATGGTCAGACCTGTTCAGAATATTAAAAAGGAGGAGCTTTCTTTAATATGGTAAATTTAACACTGATAAATATTTCGTGAGACACGACTCTGATTGGTTGTAAAACAGAAATCATTGAAACGTGATTGGTCATTGACTCCCATTTGGGGCATGAGTTAAATAGTCATAATAATCATAATAATAATTATTATTATTTTATTTCGGAATTTATCCACAATACAGTGGTTTTCCGTCACCCTCAAGAAATTCGACTTCTCCAGTTGTAACAGTCCTGCATCCTCGTCTGTAAGTCCCAGTTCATTCATACCTCTTCCCATACCGTCCAACCAATAAATAAATACATAATAATAATAATAATAATAATAATAATAATAATAATAATAATAATAATAATAATAATAATAATAATAATAATAATAATAAATAAAATTAACATTTTTGGAAGAAATTGAAATTTTTAAAGGAGCCGGAAACTGTTGAATATTAAACTAAAACTGCCTACAACCACAATTCCCTCTACAAAACAATCACAACAAATTTTATTAATTGTGGTTATCCCAAAATCGATTACTGAACGATTTTTTTATCATTTTATAATTTAAGAAGCATTATTTGACGAACGCTGAAGGTGAACGGCACTCCGAAAGACATCCGCAGTTTGAAAACTGTTTTATAGCAATATAACTCAAACGCATGTGTCAAAATTTCAAGAACTCATTCTAGCTGTTTAAAAATAAAGATCCGCATCGACTTCACGCCCGTTTGGAACAAACTCCCAGTGAATCATACCTTTAAAAATTCACCAGACACACAATATTACATTAAAGAAAAACATCACTTTTAAGCAGACTGCGGGGAAATAGTACCGAGATGTGAAGTTAACGAACAAACGGATTTCGTTTGTTTACAAAGTGCTAGCGACTGGTTCAGGTAATGTCAGGATAGATGCAAGCTACACTGCTCAAAAAAAATTAGGGGATATTGTAGAATAACCTATTAAGACTATGTTTTTAGGAACAGTATTAGATGCAATCACTTTCTATTACTCCAAAAGAATGTAAACAAGAGTTTGAAGTCATTACGTAACCTCTATACCACCACCAGATGTCAAAGAGATCCTGATTAGGAATATGACAAACAAACAAAGCAGCATTAACATAGGTGAAAATGTTTCTTTAGTATGGTGTATGGTCTCCTCGAATGGCCAGCACTGCCTCACACCTGTGTGGCATTGATGCAATGAGGTTAGCAATGAGTTCTTGGGAGATACGTGGCCACTCTTCCATAAGAGCAATGTGCAGCTCTGGAACAGTTGTGGGAGGTGCTGGTCTGCCTGCAATGCGCCTGCCCAATGCATCCCACATATGCTCAATCGGATTTAAGTCCGGGGAGGAAGCTGGCCATTGCATACGCTCGATTACCCTCCACTTCCAGCATGTCGTCCACCAAGCCAGCTCTGTGGGGTCGTGCATTATCGTCCATAAAAAGAAAAGAATCACCTATGGCACCAGCATAAGGCACGACAAAAGGTCGGATAATCTCATCTCTATACCTTACCGCAGTCAAAGTACCACCTAGGATGACGTAGAGGTCCGTACGTCCACCACTACTGACTCCTGCCCACACCATCAATCCACCGTCACCATATGGGGATCTTTCACGTACAAAAGCTGGATTGTTTCGTGTCCCTTTTTCCCTCCAGATGAATACACGCCGACTATCACATTCCACGTTGAATCGCGACTCACCAGAAAAAAGAACTTATCTCCATTCGGCATGCCTCCACCCACGATGTTCCTCCGCCCAGTTTCTGCGATCTCTACGGTTTGTGGAGTTAACCTGGTACACACCATGGACCTACGGGCATAGAGACCACTTCCATGCAGTCGATTACGGACAGTTTGAGTTGACAACCCTGCGTCCTGTTGCTGTTTGAAGTGTATTTCGCAGTTGAGTTGCATTCTGCTGTCTATTCCGACGGGCTGTTAACATGAGGTAACGGTCATCCATTGCTGTTGTTGTCCGTGGTCGACTTGTCCGGCTCTTCTGTGAACAGTATCTGTTCTTTGAAAACGATTCCAAAGTCTGGAAATCACGCTTTGAGACACCCCAATGGCTTGTGCCACCTCTTGTTGTGTCTGTCCAGCTTCCATCCTTCCTATGACCCTCCAAGCCATTGGTTCAGGTAAATCACGTTGTCGAGGCATTACCGTCCCTAAGGCAAGTCATTCACTAACTGAAAACTGGACTGGATTTAAAAACAGCAACAAAACATTCACCTCCACACCACCCTTTCACATCAACAGTACGACACACTGCCCTCTGGTGTGGTACCGAGGTTACGTAACAACTTCAAACTCTTGTTTACATTATCCTGGAGTAATAGAAAGTGAATGCATCTAATACTATTCCAAAAAACATAGTCTTAATAGGTAATTCTACAATATCCCCTAATTTTTTTTAGCAGTGTAGTAATGCCTATTGCTCTGTGTACATGATAGTCTGCTTATTCTGACAGCTGGTACATACTACAACTTACATATTCACAACTGCATAAATTCACCTGTAGTTTAGGAGTGAAATGAATAGTTACATTGGCTATGTTATTTGCATATACTCTGCTCGTGATGTAATTTTCGTATTCCCTCTGTTTCAGTCTTCAGTTAAGTCGCCACAGAAGCATAAAAACTTACAATTTCCCAGCAGTCTGCTTATGATACAAACAAATATTTACTAACCAGTAAGTTCTCCAGAACTAAATTTATTTTTTGCGCGATAGTGCGTTTTGTCGTACTTACAGCAATGGCGACCATGTTCGAAAGTTAAACTTCCTACATTTCGGGGTTGCCAACCTAAATAACTATACTGTAATATTACATATTACAAACCTCGTGCGGGAAGTAAAACCACTTCCCTTTATGTATACTACTTACAATGTATATACAAACATATATCCAAAAGGTAATGTTAATATACACTATACGAAACAAATCATTGCATGTTAAATGAACTGAACATTATTTGAAACAATATAAAACAATTAATACGTACTTGGCGCCACTTTATAAGTGATTGGTGTCACGGCCTGCTGTAGTCTCAACTAATAAACATTGGCCAGTCTGTTAACGTCAATTAGTTGTTTATAATGAACGCAAATATTTCCAACAAAGATGTTATTATTTTACTATTATTTATTATTTTGAAAACACCATCGCGCAAAAATACGTACGTTATGAAGCGTTTTAGAGAATCTCGGAAATTAAAAACCTCGCGATCCTCACTTCTGTAAAAACCACTTGCCAACCTCGCATCATAATATACTATTATGTCTTTAGTAATAATACCGTGTACGTTTTATATATAACTCGTTAAATCTAGAGTAAATTAAAACATATAGAAAATAATAATAATTTTATTGTAAATATGCCATGTAATAATTTATGCTTATTATAATTTATATATCCATCCATAGTAATTTTGCCCGAGGGCAGGTCTTTCACTGCAATCATAGCATTTTCATGCAATGCTTTGCAATTTTACTAGGGAATTGTAGGTGTGGTAGCTTCCCGTTGCTTTCCATACCGGTGAAGGATGATGACGATGATGATGATGATAATGATAAGGATGATGATGATGGCCATATGATTTCGGGGACCGTTTGGGCCCTAAAGTTTTCCTGACATTTGTCTTACAGGTGAGGAAAAACCCCGAGAAAAATCTCACCCGGGAGCCTGTGTCGACCGGGAATCGAATCCGGGCCCGCTGCGTGACAAAGCAGAATTCATATATGTATATTGGTATTTTTTCTAACCTGGTTGAGTGGTAGACAACTCTGCTAGGCAAAATAAACCTATTATTATTGTTATTATTAGACTATTATTACTATTATTATTTATTATTATTACTATTATTATTTATTATTATTACTATTATTGTTATATATTATTATTATTATTATTATTATTATTATTATTATTATTATTATTATTATTTGTATATACATTAACAGGCTAAGACAAAACAGTTAAGTACCATTTGGAAACAGTTCTGCTGTTTTTAACTACAAGACAGTGTATATGGAAAATCTCTATGGTGCAAGAGTTAAATTTCTTACAGAGAAGCAAATGATATACAAAGGCCATATCCAAAAAAAATGTAACGGTTTTTAACTGCAAGGCACTAAAACCCAGCGCCAAAGCTCCCATTTAAACTATACGGAAGTAATATATGTACCCGTGTTAAATACAGAGGTAGACGATCATCCTGCCAATGTAGGAATGACATGTGGTCAGCATGTCGGGTCCACCAGCCGTTATAGCTGGTTTTCTCAACGTGGAGCCGCTACTTATTATAGCTACCCAATTCCTCACGATGTTGGGTGCTAATTTAGAAGACAATTACTCCTCCATCAGTTATACTCCAACATAAATATATACCCTGTATAAAGTAAAATGAGTAAAAGTAAAGTAATCCAACTACAGCCTC